>JBAMNC010001777.1:0-108004 GCA_037902135.1 Cetoscarus ocellatus | reverse complement strand
ACTTCAAACCTAAGATATTCAGGGTGTAGGGAGGAGAACTATGCTGGAGCTGCAGCGAGAGACAGAGTTGTCTGACTTCAGAGTAGGTCAGAGCTGCTAGGTGACAGATGAACTCTTTGTTACATTTGGCCTGCAGTCTCTCTTGTCTTTGGAAACAGAGTAAAAACAATAAAAAGCGGAGCAGACCAGCTGTGCATCCAAAGGCACTGTGAATAATTCAGAGAGTGGGACTTCAGGACAAATGGCAGGTTGAGCACACAAGTAATAGTGGCAAGGCCCTCAGGAAGGTTATTGTGGATGCACTGAAGGCAATAAAGGAAAAGGAGGACAACGGATACATGCACGAACAAACACGTAACATCCAAGAGGAGGTGTGTATTAAGGAAGACACATCCAGGATTAAAGCTGTAGCTGAAATAAAGGGCTTTAATTTCGTAGACCAGGCGCAGGCACCAACAGGGTGTGTCCAGGGTATTTTGCAGGCTTCGTGCATGGCACAGTCCGGCGCAGCGAGGCGCACCCATGCCTCCGTCCTTCCCACCGGCGCAAGTAGCAAAGAGGGAGGAGAGGAGGTGTGAGTGGGTTTAACACAGCTGAGTGTGATCTTCACCAATCAAATGAAAGCCTCTCCTTGCCTCTCCTCGCCGCAGGCAAGGCGCAGTGACAATTTCACCTAGGTGGCAAAGAAGGTCAGAGCCACTGTCACTTTTACAGCAACTGGGAGAGCACAGGGGCCACCGGGCCGCACATCGGAGGCCACAATGCACGTCACCGTGTGGACCACCTCGCGGGACAGATGTAATCTGTTCCTGTGTCATAAATAGGAGTACAAACTAAAGTGATAATTACATTTAAACACAGCAGCAGGCTAATCCATTCATCATGCTTGTGATCGACCTGCATTCCTGGTCTGTCATCGCCAAATAGCAGAATCTTTGGTGAAATATGCTCTCCCAGTATCTCCTCCTCATCCTCATTGCAATAATGTACTCCATCTTTTTAGACAACGTTAAGAATAAAGATGAAAACGGAGAAATATGGGCAATCACAGGTAAATCCTTAAGACACCCATTGACTTACATTTATTCAGCGAGCGTCACTCTTTTTTCTTTTCTTTAAAATTTCATGAGATGAGAGAAGCCGGATACTCCATATCCGATGATGTGGCTGTTTGTGGCTGGCTGAGAGATGTGAACTCGTTAGTTTGCGTCACTCTTCCAGCTGCCATCAGGTTGAGTTTGCATTATGACAAACGTCTCTGATCTGACATCAGATGTGACGGGACAATTAATATAGATACAAATGTATGTGCTGGTTCGGACGGTTACATTAAATAGTGGTTGCTGTGATTGTTTATTGCATTGAAATGTGCCTGACACTCTGGATACCTGCCTGTGAGGTTTTGGTGACGTGTGCACACTGTGCGCCTGTCAGCCAAATTGAGCTGGGGAGCTTTCAGCGCACCTTCCGTACATTTTTTTGGCACAAAATTGTCACTGCACCAAGCTGAATCTGTCAACATCTCCCCCTGGTGTGCCGTCACACCCATCTCGGTGCAGCCGGTCTACCAAATTGCCAAATTGGCTGTGCACGGCGGTGCGCTGGACAAAATTACCACTGTGCGGGGTGTGCCACCCTGAGTTGCGCCAGGAAATTAGGGCCCAAAGTCTTCACAGACATAAGAAATATCACAAGGGGTTGAAAGTCTACAAAAATGTTGTTCTCAAGTAAAATATTTGATTTAAAAAAATACTTTCACACTGTGAATCTTCTCAAAAGTACTTCATTCAATATGCACTCACATGACAGAGTACTCTGAGTACACTTTTCTGTTCCATGTAAAATCACAACAGCGGAAATGTGATGAGTCAACAAGTTAGTTGTTCTGGTAAATAACTGATTAGTTAATATGGATGCTACAATATCTGCATGTTGTGGAAATTCTTGCCAATATTTGTTGCCAAGGGTTTATAAAATGCATACTGGAAAAAAAGTCCCCCACCCAGAGTCATATCAGGAACCTTCTTGCTGAACTACAGTGTAGCCTCATGTGTTTCTATGTGTGTAGTCCATTAGTATCAGTACCATACACTTCATCCTCATTTACACACCACTGATGCAGCAGTGGAAACAACTGGGGATTAAGTATCTTGCTCAAGGACACATCGCAATGTGGCCTTCCGATTACCAACCTGCAATCCTCCAAACACGAGGGCTTTGTTGAGAAAAAGTAAAAAGATGTATAAAATCTTACTGTAGCATCAAGTTGAGCCAACATAGTTTTACCCTAAAAGTGGTATACTTACGAGGCTTTTGGTGGCACCATTGACTGTCATGTATCACCTGGCATAGGTAACCACTTATCTTCCCTCCAAAACAGAGATGGCCAGTTGCTTCATTGGCAATATTTACTATCGCCATGAGCCTCTAGAAATTCCACTTACCAGTAGATCAGATTCTGCTGTTTTGTATGACACAGTATACAGTTGGTTTTATTCAAGTTAAAAATCAATCAGAATTATCCACTGCCCAACACATGTAAACTTTAGGCTAAATCAAATTAAGTAAACCCTGTTTTGCTTCTGCTGAAACTGTGTAAAGACAATCAAGAGAGCATGAAAACCACAGAGAACTTTAAAACATTAAAATGTACACACAAACTGCACTGACAGCATCCAGAGTGCAATAGTACCATTTGCTCATATGTGAATGAGGGAATATTCTAAAATATTGGTTAAAAGTGCCTTGTTCCTGTGCAGATAACACAGAAGTTAACATTTGATTCACAAAGACCAGCACTAATCACCACAGGCAGTGAAAGGGGTGTTATTAAATGCCATATAAACCTTTGTGCTCAATTGGTGAAATTTCTTTCTATCTTTCTCTCCATCTTGAACTGCTTATGTGTGTCACTTCATATTTTACACATTTTTTATTTACAACCATGTCCACCTCATTTGAGGATTCCTCTTGATACCAGGCTGTGATTGATGAATATGCAAAGTAGGTCATGGAAAGAAAGTCTTGATTCACATCATCAGGTGCAGCTCACATTGAACTGCATTCTCTAGCTTTGAATACAATATCCACTGTCTGTGGTATGTTGTGAGTTTTGGCCGTCCAAGTTTTTTAATGTGAGTCTTTTGTGTAAAAAATTGCCACTGATTGTTACTTTCCAAGTGTGTGCATGTGCTGGCGTGTGTTTGTGTTGCTCTTTGCTGGTAGTTTTACTGCTTCAAGAGAGCTTCAGGACATTTTGTGCTATTCTGTTTTTAATTTTCAAGCCATTCTGGCTGTGTAAAATGAATCTAGCTCCAGTTTGTAAGAGGATATCCATTTTTAAAATGTATTTGATTTGTCATCTCAAACTTGTCCATGCTTTCATATCAGGCAGATTAGATTCCTGCATGCCTGGATGCTGGACTTCCTAATAAAAAAAAAAAAAAAAAAATCAAAAAAAAAAAAAAAAATCAAAAAAGTCCAGTTAATCCAAATGCTGCAGCCAGAGTCCTGACTGGATCAAAGAAAATAGAGCACATTACACCCGGGCTGAAAAGACTTTATTGGTCCCCTGTCCAGCATAGAATTGATTTTCAGGTTTTACTTATTGCATATAAAGCTTTAAATGATCTGCTCATTGAATATAGCCCAGCTAGACCCCTCAGATCATCAGGATGGGCCTTCTTAACATCTCTAAACCAAAACAAAGTCAGGGTAAGGAGCTTTCAGTTGTCATGGTCCTGTACCATGGAACAAACTGCCTGCAGACTTGAGGTCTATGGAAACTTTAAAATCTTTTTTTAGAGTGGTCTTCAGATGCTGCTTTTCTCCTGTGCTTTTGATGGTTAGTTTATCACTATATGTGTCTGGGTGCATGTATTTGTGCTCTATGAGCATATATATATTTTTTTTTTGATGTTGTTTTTGTGTTGCGTTTAATGTTAAATTGTGACGCTTGTTTTTATTTTCTGTGAACCACATTAAGTTACATTTGCATGAGAATGTACCATAAAAACAAAATTGAATTGAACTGAAATTGAATCTCAGTCACTTAAATTAGCCTAAAATGGCTAAGTTACACAAAAGTTGACAAAATAGTTCCTAAATGTCAAAAAATTTCCAATTAATAACCATTGAGAATGCCGTTTTTTTAATTCCATTTTATGTTAGCGTAGACTAATGTATTCCTTTATCTTAAAATTTCAATTGGACTACTAGCTTTAAATTTTTGTATTTGTTTACTATATTGTGCACTACTTTTTGGCCTACAAAGCATGACCCAAAATAACAAATACTGTTTATGTTACTGTTTATGCAAGGGTGCTGGCAAAAAGATAAAATAACAATACAACAAAATCAATGTCGCTGCCAATTATTGAACTATCCCAGGGCCTGACGATGATGATGATGATGATGATGATGATGATGATGAAGATAACAACAACAACAACAACAACAACAATACTTATACTACTACTGCTACTAGTACTACTACTACTAATAATAATAATAATAATATTAACAACAGTAATAATAATAATAATAATAATAATAATATAAAAATAGTCCCTGAATAATAACAGAAATTATTTTATGGAAATTATTGTAGTTGTTTTTTTTCTCTTTAATTAAAAAAAAGTGTAAGGTATGCAAACATACTGGCATTTGAAGGGTTAAAAATCTAATATAATTAATATTTTATGTGTATAGTTCAGGCTGAAGTAGTTTTAAAAGACTGACTTATTTAAAGTGAAAAAAAAAAAATTATGCCTCAAGGGTGGTGTTCCATTGACTCATTGAAACCCACCCACCCCCCTCTCCATGGTGGGGTGGGTGGCTGTTCATCCTCTTCAGCTCGGGTCCTCTACCAGAGGCCTAGGAGCTTGAGGGTCCTGCGCAGTATCTTAGCTGTTACTAGGACTGCACTCTTCTGGTGTGAGATGTCTGATGTTTCTCCAGGGATCTGTTGGAGCCACTTCTCCAGTGTGGGGGTCACTGCCCCGAGTGCCCCGATGACCACAGGTACTACTGTTGCCTTCACCTTCCAGGCTTTCTCTAGCTCTTCTTTGAGCCCTTGGTATTTCTCTAGTTTCTCGTGTCCCTTTTTCTTGATGTTGCTATCACTTGGGATGGCTACATCAATCACAACGGCTTTCCTCTGCTGCTTATCCACGATTACAATGTCCGGTTGGTTGGCCATTACCATTTTGTCGGTCTGTATCTGGAAGTCCCACAGGATCTTGGCTTGGCCATTCTCAATCACCTTGGGAGGTGCTTCCCATTTTGACCTTGGGGTCTCCAGTCCATATTCTGCATAGATGTTCCTGTACACTATACCGGCTACTTGGTTATGGCGTTCCATGTATGCTTTTCCTGCCAGCATCTTACACCCTGCTGTTAGGTGCTGGGCTGTTTCAGGGCTATCTTTGCACAGCCTGCACCTGGGATCTTGCCTGGTGTGGTAGATCCGGGCCTCTATTGCTCTGGTGCTCAAGGCCTGTTCCTGTGCAGCCATGATTAGTGCCTCTGTGCTGTCCTGCAGTCCAGCCCTCTCTAGCCATTGGTAGGATTTGTTCATATCAGCCACTTCAGCTATCTGTCGGTGGTACATTCCATGCAGGGGTTTCTCCTCCCATGATGGTTCCTCTAGTTCCTCCTTCCCTGTCAGTTTCCACTGTCTGAGACACTCACTAACCTCTGATCTCTTGGGGCCATCTTCCTGACGTAGTCATGGAGCTTGGATGTTTCATCTTGGATAGTGGCTCTGATGCTCACTGACCCTCTGCCTCCTTCTTTGCGCTTAGTGTACAGCCTCCGGATACTGGACTTGGGGTGAAACCCCCCGTGCACGGTGAGCAATTTCCAAGTTCTAACGTCTGTGGCCTGAATTTCCTCTTTTGGCTAGCTTATTATTCCAGATGGGTATCTGATCACTGGCAGGGCGTAGCTGTTAATTGTCCGAACCTTGTTTCTGCCATTGAGCTGACTCTTTAAGACTTGCCTTACTCGCTTCAAGTACTTGGCCGTTGCTGCTTTCCTAGTGGCCTCTTCGTGGTTGCCGTTTGCCTGTGGTATGCCAAAGTATTTGTAGCTCTCCTCCACATCTGCTATTCTGCCTTCTGGGAGTGTAATGCCCTCTGTATGGACTACCTTCCCTCTTTTTGTCACCATTCGGCCACACTTCTCCAATCCGAACGACATTCCGATGTCACTGCTGTAGATCCTGGTGGAGTGGATCAGTGATTCGATGTCTAGCTCACTCTTAGCGTACAGCTTGATGTCATCCATGTAGAGGAGGTGACTGATGGTGGCCCCATTTCGAAGTCTGTATCCGTAGCCAGTGTTGTTGATTATTTGGCTGAGGGGGTTCAGTCCTATGCAGAAGGAGACATGCCACATTTGATGGAGACTTGTGCAACTGGCTCGAAGTTGGCCTCAAGGGTGGTGTTCCATTGACTCACTGAAAATTGAAAAAAATAAATAAATAATAAAATATATATATATATATATATATATATATATATATATATATATATATATATATATATATATATATATATATGTATATATATATATATATATATATATATATATATATATATACATACATATATATAAAATGAATGAAAATTAAAAAAAAAAAATACAAAAATAAAAATGAAAAAAAATATAGAATGAAAATTAAAAAAAAAATATATATATATATACATATATATATACATATACATATATATATATATATATTTAGTCATGCAATACACCTCTCGGTGCAACCTGGACACATCATCAGTGAAGGACCTGGCGTCATGGGGTGTTTCGGGTCTTATCTTCAGACACCCTCTTCCAGGCGACCCGGCTGGGGGTGATCAGTCCCCAGCCTGTGTCCAGGTAGCTCAGTGCGCCACTCATCACCCCTCTTTATCCAGAGCCACCATGAAGCCTTTTCAGCAGCTTCCAAGATGTTCTTGGTGGCCCGTCGTCTCTGCTGCCCACAGATTCCCAAGAGTCCCAGGACTCGGTGTAAAGATCGCCCTGCGAAGCCCCTGCAGCCAACTTTGACAGGCTCACAGTGGGCCCTCCACCCCAGCCTCTGACACTCTGCAACCAGGGGAGCATATTTGGCTCTCTTTCTCTCCTGTGCCTCTTCAAATCTGTCTTCCCGGGGGACCGTGAGTTCCAGCAGCACCACTTGTTTGGTTACCTCAGACATCAGGACCATGTCAGGTCTGAGAGTGGTCCATGTTATTGTGTCTGGGAACTTCAGCTGTCTTCCTAGGTCAACACGGAGCTGCCAGTCCCTTGCTGTTGAGAGAAGCCCTCCCTGGGCCTTCGGGCGTGGTTGAGGCTACTCTCCGGCACGGACAAAAGAGATGGAGCACTTTGCCAGATGTTGAGACTTGCTTGAGCAGATGCCGGTGCAGATGGTATCAGCTACCACCTGCAGGACTTTAATGGGCGCCACCGGTATCGCCCCTCTCCCAAGGCCTTAGAGCAGCAGCTCAAGATATGCTCCATCGATCCTCTCTTCTGGCAGAGTTGACAGGCAGGTGAGTCTGCCAGGCCCCAGGTGAACAGATTTGAAGGAGTTGGAAGGACATCATACACTGACTGGACCAAGAACTTGAAACGCAGCGGCTCCGATCTCCACAGTTCTGCCCACGTGATTTTCCGGCCCGCCGCATGTTCCCACCTGGTCCAGGCCCCCTGTTTGCCCATGCCCACCATCCTGCTGAGGCGAATTTCTTCCTCCTCTGCCCGCACCTCAGCCTGCATAAGCCTTCGCCTCTCCTTACCCCTGGCTGTGCTGTAGGAAGGTGTGGGGGTGCTCCCAAGCCCTGCCCGCCCGGTTGCCACTGTTCCCAGCAGGATGTTATGCTGCAGCCTTACCTCAGCTCGGTTGACCGCATTCTGGGCACGCCATTTCCTTCCCGTCCTGACCTCCACTCCAGCCAGCGAGACCTTGGTGTCAGTAGAGTCTCGATAGACTAGGACTTCTCTGGCTCTAGTCACCTTGAACTCCTCAACTAGACTGCTGAATGGGAGCTGCAGCTTGGTGTTGCGCCCATAAAGGGCAATGCTGCTGAGACTCCGTGGCAGGCCCAGCCACCTACGCAGGAAGCGGTTTAACTTCTGCTCGAAGCTCTCCACAGTGGAAATTGGAACTTCGTAAACCAGAAGAGGTGAAAGAAGTCTGGGTAGGATTCCATGCTGGTAAATCCAGGCCTTGAATATCCTCTGAAGTCCTGACCCGTCCACTGCAGAAAGCCAAGAGCTGAGGTCATCGCTGGTTGCCTTGCAAGCAGCAGTGTCCTTCAGGTCACCAGTGAAGAGCTTCCCCAAACTCTTAACTGATTTCTCCGACACAGATGGAATCCTTGCATCCCCCAGGAAGAAGTGGAAGTGGTCTGTAACTTTGCTCTTCCTGAGGACAAGGGACCTGGATTTGGCTGCCTTGAAGCTCATTCTTGCCCAAGCGATGAGCTTTTCAAGGCCTTGTAGGATCCACTTGCACCCAGGGACCGATGTTGTATATATATATGTATATATATATATATATATATATATATATATATATATATATATATATATGTATATATATATATATATATATATATATATATATATATATATATATATATATATATATATATATATATATATATATATATATATATATATATATATATACACACATATATGTATATATATATATATATATATATATATATATATATATATATATATATATATATATATATATATATATATATACACACATATATATATATATATATATATATATATATATTTTTTTTTTTTTTTTCACTTGGGAAGCTAACAATTTTTTGTCAATAAGGACCATTGTGTTGGGGTTACAAAGGAACTTATAAGGGTTTAACAAATAGAAAAGTCTGGTGTTGAACAGTTTAGACCCAACTGCACTGATAAAAACTGCATTGTCCCATTTACGCTGTTGCCTTGTTGGAAATTTCTTGACTGGAGTTTGGATGCACCTTCTCAGGTCAACAAGGCTGCTTTAGTATTTTAAACTCTGTCGTCCTTCAAGAATAAGATGCTGATTGGTTTGAGAAGAATGAAAATGCTGTAAATTACAAATTATGAGGATGATGTGATGCCTACATAATAGAAAATATTGTCTTCAAAATCAGAAAATTCTTCAACCTGTGTTTTCAAAGTGTTTATGATGGAAATATGTAACTGATGCAATTCTTGGTGGTTGCACCGGCTGAGATATCTGATAATTTGTTGTTTTTTTTATTTGTCATTGATCAGTATGAGTTCTGTTTTTTTTTTCAATTAAACACTGCAGACAATGGGAGCCTGATTTAACACTGCTGCTTTTGCTTTGTCAACTCTTGCTGTCTGCTTGCTGGAAGCAAGAACATTTCATTAACAAATCTGGTCAAAGTAAACAGAAAGTGGCCAAATAAATAATTGATTGATTCCCAGCATGTCGGTATTGTTGCATGTGGGCAAATTGGGCTGCATAATTTTGATGGGAAACTGTTGTTTTCCTTATCTGGCATGAAACAAGATTCTGAAGCTACTGTAACATCACTGTGAGCCTGTTCCTGCTCTGCAGCATACAGGATATAAATGATAAATAGACCTGACAGTGAATAGTATTTTCCTTATTGTATGACAAGTAAAAGTGTGTTTGACACCATAAATCACACCTACCCATTCCCACCCATTTTTGCAGACCATGTTCATACACTGATATTAAAAGATGTGCCAAAATCCTCTCATCCCCTAAAGAAACCCTACCCCCCTACGTAAAACAAGGGTGAGGAACCACTCTTCTTTGAATGTTGTCCTCTTGGGACGCCTACTTCGGTGCCTTCACCAGTCTCATAGAGCTTGGTCCTAAGTTTGGAAATGGTACCAGAGCTGTCACCAGACAATGCTGCTTCTCTTACCAGAACACCAGCTTCCAGTTGCAGGAGCTTTTTAGCCTTGTTGCTTATTCCACAAGCCAAGGATCCTTATAAGTTGTACCTCATTGGCCTTCTTGTAAAGGTTAATAATCAGACTTTCCAATGAAATAAAATACTACACCAATTAGTATTATTAAAGGGGAGAAAAATCAAGCAAAATATTGTTTCCAACCTTTTTTTTTAGGAGAATGGGATTCTTTTTTTTTTCTAAAACAAGATACATTTCATGGATATGTGATACAGTCCATCTGGTGTGCCAGGCTAACTTCACTAATGTTCCAGCAGAGACTGGAGAGAGACTTGGGGTTAAGTGTCTTGCCCAAGATCACACTGATCTGTGATCTACTTTTACTCCTCATTACTTATTCATGATTTTTGTTGAGAGGTTCCCAGCTCATGTTACAGGGCAGCAGATTACGAAGTCAATGAAAAATTTTAACTATCGTTGCTGTTGGGCCAAAAGCTCTTCTCTTCAGTTTTTTTCATTCAGTTCAAGAGTGTTTTTTTAATGTATTTATTTCCTGAAAAGTTGCAGTTTTGGAGATAAGAGGTTTGTACCCAACAGTCACGTTATGTTTCATCAGAAGTAAGCGGCACAAGACATGATGTGACACAGAAAGAGGACAGCAGCTTCCAGTAGCGGTTCTCGCCTCCTTATGTAGCAGCCTTTGAAACTCCATGCAGTGTTTCCATGTCATTGATCAACATGTTGTCTCTTAACAAGGCCGCTCTATTATAGCACCTAGATCTTTTGGCTTTGGAAATTGACAAAAAATATATAATATGTAACAACTTATCTAAAATGCATATGAATTAGGATTGACCATGTTAAATTTGATTCAGATATTCTATAAGATCTATATTTCTGCAGTGCATATAGCATCTTTTAAGTTACAATCTGTATTCAAAGACAGACAGAGAGTTCAGGAGAGTGAGTAAGAGAAGGTCAGTAATGTTGGGGCAGCAGCATATTCTTACACGCTTCACTTCTCAGTAATTGGGTGTCATTATATTCTTTGGTCCAGCAGGGTTTAAGCTGGGTGGTCCTGATTGGAGTCAGAAATTAAAGGTGTGATTTCATTTGGTGTGAGTTTGTGCCATCAGCTGGTGTCATAAAAGTCAGCAGTTTTGAGCAGCCTGACAGATGGGAATTCAATCCTGCTCAGCCTTGGACTCTACCCGCATCAATATTACATTTACCCGCTGATAGCACTGAAAGATTAATATTAGTGATTGGAGTGGAGTAAATTGACATGACATAAGTCCCTCTGTGTGAGGGAGGGGATACTTCATGCAACTGCAGATAGTTTGATTTGATTTAAGGCCAGATGTTGTAAAGGTAAATGCAGATGTTCAACATCATTTTGACAACTGGAAAATACAACCACCATTTGAGATAAAATGTTTCTATCAATGTGCTTTGTGTTTTCTAACAGATCAACAGGGAATGATTCTTCTCTTTTGAAATCAGCTAGTCAAATATCACCTTTCCTGTAAGTCTATGGATATACATGCATTCCATGGTTTCCACATAATTTTACGCATAATTCCGTCATGTCCTTACTTTTCTTCTGTGCCTTCCTGCACAGATGATTCAAATCCTAAACTTATTTAGGGCATTCACCCACCTAAGTACTGAGTCAATCAGATTTTTGCCACGATCCTTTTGGCCAATCAGCCTGTTACTGTCATACTTTTAAATGGTGTCTTACTTCTCCACAGTTGGTGTTGTGCAGTTTCATCTCAGCAATCGTCTTCCACCCAAGGCACCTTAAGTTGTCTCATAAGTGTCCAGGTAGAAGTCTGATGCTTCACCTCATCCTGCAGGCCTCATCAGCACCTCAGTCCATCACATTAGGATCACAGTGAGCTGCTCAAAAATTGTCCTGTGTCCCTCACCACCAACAACCATGTCTAGACTCCAAAGGGGGTATTCAATCTCCCAATTGGCCTCAATTCCCCTGTACATGAAGACATTTTGTGTCAGTCCTCTTTTTACAGGTTAGGGCTGATGAGAATTACTGTGGCATATATACTGTATTTATTACTGACATAAGTGTCATTCTACCAAAATTTCAGTATCCCATTTACCTACCAGCAACACTTAAAAACCAGGCAACACCATCAGCTTGGCCTAATTTATGACAGCAAGGCATAAGAGACATGAATGATCATTACAGGCAATTAAGGTTTGTAATTGCAAATTGTACGTGTTTTGGGTAGTGCAGCCTATTGGCCAAAATAATGTGAATTCCATCCACTTTCCTCAAGAAACTGACAACTGAACAGCTACAAAAAAAAAAGAAAAAAAAAAAAAAACATCCAGTAATGAGAGAAAGTGAAAAAGTTTTCCATGTTAAAACAGACTATTTTCAGGGACTAATGTTTCTGCATTCATGTCCTGATCTCCCACCTCAAAAGCAAGTGTATTCCCAAAGCTTGTCAGGGATGAAAAAAACACAGCCAGGTCTGAGTCCTTGGGGACCATTCCCTGCCAAGGTTGGCGAGTGGTTCATGTTGGTTTCGATTCCCTCAAACCTCACTTCTAAAGCTGAGCCAGAAAGACTGAGTGTTACAACAAGCTCTCATGCTATTTCAACACATGCCCATGCGCTGTCAGTACCATGACCACTTCACTGACAGAAAATAAAGTGTAGAGCAGGTACAGCTCTCAGCAGTGCAGAACCTGCACACAACATGAAGAGACTTTAGTTTATTATATATATTAATAGATTATATGTATTTTTTACACAAATTTTTATCATCATTTGCACCTGGCCTTTATTTATTCCAACCATGTTTCAAGACCATTACGGCTACACCATTAAAGAAGTCTGACCAAGGACACCAACCAAGCTGTACAGTAATGGAGTACAAGATTTTTAAATGACAAGCCTTTAAACTAACCCTCACAATGCCTGTTTCAGCAAAGGGTCAAAAAAGTAGGAAGAAATACTAGAAGAATTCATGAAAGAATTTCAGTGTAACACATCTGGTAACAGAAAAAGTTTGCCCTACTTTGATAATTGGTCAGATCCAAAAACAAAGACTATAGAGAACAAAGAATGAAAATGTCAGGAAAGAAAAATGCAAAAGAAAAACTGCCAAGATTTAAAAAAAAAAAAAAAAAACAGTATCCCTCAACTTGATTTAAAATCTCTATTAAGACTCAAAGTCAACTGGATCTATTTTTGGCTGAAGTGAGATAATTTGGTCAGTACTATCATTGTAGTCATTTATGGCTTGTAAGATTTACATATCATTGTATTTGTATTTTGTTTTATTTACTTTTTACACAAAGTCCCAATTTCTTTGAAATAGGGGTTTGTAATTATTAGATTTCACATGCAGACATTCATGATGCCAAACATTCTTCAGACGCTATTTTGTTTTATTACTTGTTTGTTAGTTTGTCTGTTCACAGCTGACACTCTGACCTTTGTTAAGGCTCCAACAACTTTGGTTATCAGACATGGAAAATTGGTAAATCATAAACTGCAGACAGATTTTCATCTCTTTGGAGAAGATTTCGTAAACATTCTTATTCACAGTTGTCTCAAATTCATCACATCAAAGTGTTTTTCAGAGGACCCATATTATCAGTCCACTGATAGACGCTAAGCACTTATTTAATCTGTTCATGATTTGGGTTTAACACGTATAAAGTCAGAGACTCATAAACAATCCAACCACACTTCCCCACTGTCTTTTGGCAGCTCTTGCTTCTCTGTATTTCAGTATCAAACTGTAAATCTCCCTAAAAAAATCAAAGTAATAACCTGCTCATGCAGTGTATCCTCATACTTGAGCTTTCTAAAATCTGTGCGTCATTAGAACTAAACATAAATGAGTAAACACAGTGGCGTGCATGTCTCCGCATTTGATATTATGTTTACTTCAGACCATGTTTGTTTAACCTAGGATTTGTTGTGAGCTACACAGACTAATAAAGGCATTGGTAGGTGAGAGAATTGTTAGAGATTATTTTTCAGCCTTCGGGTGTCTGAGCCAAATGAATCCAATATGCTGAGTAAAAGGATTCACAAAACTCTCCTACGGATGTCTCTGAAGAGCTTAAACACTGTGCTGTGAGAGGAAGTGGACATTATTCTGCCAAAATACTCAAGGCACAGTATTATTGTGTTATTCTTACTTAAGTTTGTCCTCCAATATTTACCAGACCCAGCTCCATTAGCTGTCTCTCCATTACTAACAAAGCTTTTTTGGAAAAAAAAACAATAACAACACAGACAAACTTGCAAACCTACACTGTAACAAACAACAACTTATTTTTTGCAATTAAAAATTGATGGCAGCTTGGTTGCCAGAGCCTTACCGTAAAATTACAGTACAACAGTTTTTGTTATTACTGTTGGAACCAGCAAATATGTATGGCCTCAGGCCTGATGATATTATGACTTTAGATGATGAAATCCCTCACAAATTTGGCCAAAAACATGATGATGCTGGCCCTGTCACTAAACTGAAGCCAAAATCAGTCATTTTTGAAAAAAGTCCAAACTTGGCCCGAAAACATAACAATGCCAGACCTGTGGCTAAAACAGAGTCAAGATTTACTGTTTTTGAAAGAAAATCCAAATTTGGCTCAAAATGCGTAATGCTAAACTAGAATCAATCTCCACCATTTAAAAAAAAAAAAAAAAGCAGAACAAAGAAACCTACAAAAAACAACAATGCCTCCGACTTCTAGCAGGCCTTGCAGCAGGTCACACGTGTGTGAAAAGGGGAGGGGGACCAAAGTTCGATACCTTCAATTGTGGAAATGAGGGTATGAACAGCAAGTGGCCCTTTCTTCAGTGCTACTCTTGTCAAACCATCATTTGGTCTTGAAAGCAAACTCTCTTTGCAAAGAGATAGCTCTTCACCTTTGGTTTCACTGTAAGTTTGATGCCAGACAATCGGCTCGGAGAATGAAAAGTGTTGATGCTCAGCCAGCTCATCTCTGAAACATCCCAAGAAAGGCATTGGTGATAGTGCTTCATTCTCCTGACATTTGGACTCAGCCACTGAGGATGTATTGCTCCTGGAAGAAGAACACTTGATTTCGCTCTCGCCCTGCGTGACCTCTTTTGCAACACAGACTCAACTGCCCTCAGCATAACAGAGGATCTCTTGCAACTGGACCCCCTTCTTTATCAAATTGTGTAAAAACTTCTCACCATTAAGTTGTGTTCACATTGAACACAACTTTGAGACCTCGGTGACCACTCTCCATGTAAAGTCAATGTACAGCCACAATGGGGCGGGGTTAACCCTCCCGCGACACGATGGACGCGTCCTGGGCAACCACGTTGCTCATCGCTTAGTCGCCAAAGTTGAAAAGTTTGAACTCTCCAGGCGATGTTGTGTGTGGCTGTGCGGCAACAGCCAATCAGCGTTGTGTGGGTGTGTGACAGTACCCGTGACAGACTGTTTTCATTCCGGTTCACAGAGTGACAATCCACCTAGACGGGACTGCAGCGAACTCACAGAAGATGCTGCTGCAGGGTCATAAGCTGCAGTGTTTTGTGGTTGGTAAGTGAGTGAAAAGGATACAATTGGAATAAAGTCAGCTAATACGTATTATATGATATGATATAATCGTGGTGAAACTCAAGCGGGCATGACGTCACTGAGCGACAGTGATGGTAACCAAAATGAGGTATTTATGGAAACGTGACACGATGCTACTTCGACTTCAGTGGGTGACGCAATTTCAGTCGCAATTTCAATGCAGCTTTAGAGGCATTACTTGGTCTGGGTAGAACTAGATTTTAGAAAGTTCTTTCAGAACTACGGTGCTTGTTTCATACTTGTCTACACGTCAGTGTGTTTAAATTTCTCTGTGTCCAGTAACCTGCCTTTACAATCAGAAAGACCAGAGTCACTGCTGGGAATCATAGTTCAGCAAATGGCTTACTAATGTTCAAGTTTGGCTACTGTGTTTGCATAGCGACCATCTTTTTTTTTTTTTTTTTTTTTAAACCTCTCTCTCACATATACACGTTGCTTTTTTTTGTTGGCTTTGTATATAGTTGTTTACTCATAGTTTTGTTTTACTAAAGTTATTTGTGTGATTAAGTGTCATTGATTTAAACTGATGCTGCTTTGAATAAAGTACAAGCAGTACAAGCAACTGCTTGTACTTGTTAGCTTTGATAAGAGCTAAATTTTGTTAACAATAATTTGGATAAATAATTATGCTATGAAACCAATTTCATTGACAAATTTGGTTAATATTACCTATTTGTAAGCTGGTGCCCCGAGGTGACTAAGAAAATTTCTCTTTATAATCCACAGGAAATATTATAATTTGTTTCCATCAATAGCATGGAGGGAAAGAAGGAATGTGTTGATGTTTTGTCCTTTAATAGCAAAAGGGCAAAGCCAGTGAGTCACTGCACTAACCTATCCTCTCATTCAATTATTTAGAGGAACTCATTTATGTGTTCATCTCTTTGCAGCTCAATTACTGTAATATGTTGTACATCATGTCTGCTGGTGTTCTTTGCCCTGACTAAAGCAGGTCCATAATTTTACAGACAGGCTGCTG
Organism: Cetoscarus ocellatus; assembly: GCA_037902135.1. Classification (NCBI taxonomy): domain Eukaryota; kingdom Metazoa; phylum Chordata; class Actinopteri; order Labriformes; family Labridae; genus Cetoscarus; species Cetoscarus ocellatus. The sequence continues at coordinate 91,492 of JBAMNC010001777.1, read as the reverse complement.
ATTGGGTCAAAGAGGAGAAAGCATCTTAGTCCAGTCCAACAATCCCTTCATTGGCTCCAAATTCACCTCAGTATTGACTTTAGGGGTGTGTTGTTTTTATTTAAGGCCAGAATGTCTTCAGACACCTCCACGCACATACCTGCCCTTCTTATCCTTTTAATTTTCTATTGACCCTTAGATTGGCCCACAAGAGCCTCCTAGAAGTGTCTTGCTAACGTCGCAACCTTGAAGACTCAGGGGCCACAAACAATGTAAGAGTCCTCCTCCTTAATCAAGTCTCCCCCCTTCTATTGACACTTTGAAGTCCAGTCACATAAATATACTTTTATAAGTTGGCTTTTGAGAATCTGGTCCTAAATACGCTGGTTTTCACTTTTTTTTTTTTCTGTTTGTCTTCTCTGTTGTCTCTGTGTCCTTGTCATGTATTCTATTCTGATGTCTGTGTTTGGTAATTTGAGTTAAACTCATTTGGCAGCGATAGTGTCAATAACAGTTGTCAATAACAAGCTGATTTGTAACCAGTTACCAATTGTAATTTATTGCTGCAATTGAACTGTAAAGTAAACAAGGCGATTCTAAAGGTGATTCTAAATTCTTTATCATGTATGGCACTTTCAGATATATGCATATTCACACAGGCACATGTGTAAACCTGAGAAACTTGTCTGTTAAACAAGCATTCTGTGATTCTCGTAGAATTTTATTGCTCTGATAAATGCCCATTTATAGTATGTACATGCAAGTATAGGGTACTGACACATGTGGCCCTCCCTCTCACCTAATGCCGCCCACAACTTGATTTCAAATAAACTGTAAAGAAGACATCCTCTTGTTCGTTTTCACAACCTGAGGTGTTTCAAGAGCACAAATCTCCGTAAAGGATTTTCCAACATTGTCAAACTAGTTATTGTCAAAAATGTGAAAACTGCCCTATCTCATACTGTAGACAAACCTTGAAAAAAAGTCCTGCATCCATGCAGATTCAGATCACCACCAAAATCTGATCACTTCTTCCTTTAGCCATGACAAACAACCCCTGAAAATGACATTACTACTCAACCATCTAGGCGTAAACCATTATTAAAGGAAAAACGTAAAGACCACTTATCAGTTCCCAAACCAAACACTTAAAATTAACATTATTTATTTTTAAAAAAAGATAAAATTATTTACAAAACAAACTAAAAAGTGAGTTGTTAACATTCAAAACCAAAATGGCAGTTAAAGCTGGAATACCAAAACTTAATTAACACAAAACCAACAAACAAATTAGCAATCACAAATTCAATATTCACAATGATCACAGAAGTAATTTGGAGGCTGAGGGCAGTGAGATGCTGCTGTGAGAGAACGCCACCATCTGTGCACTGGCTGAGGCTTTTTGAAGGGACTGCGGTAAGCTCTGGAGCCAATCAGAAGGTCACCTCTCCCTCCGCTTTTCCTCTTTCTCCAGCCAATTGCAGGAAGACACCTGGACACAGAACAAAGATCCTTACGCATACAGAGCACCCACACTCACACATATGCACACACAATACAAGAAGAAAAATACTCCTCAGGAAAACAAATAATTACAATAAAAAGGCCGTAAAATCTATTAAGGACTTACTAAGTTACTGGTGAATATATGGAAAACTACCCCTGTCTCACAATGTTAACAATCCTTTAAAAAACTCTGTCTTTGATTTTGTTCATAACATAAACCTCCCTCAGATGTTATAATCATTGGTTATTGAAGTATATTTGCAGTGAATTTGCATTGTAACTGGCATCTTGTTTTTTTAAAGATCTTTAATATGAATCACTAAATGAGTTTGTTTAAAAAAAAAACACCTGTAAATAAATCATACTTTAAAAAACACTAAATATTGTTCTTATTACACTGTAAATACATATTTTAAATTAGCTTGAATTCTATGTTTGGGTCTCTTAAAAAATTCTTACAATTTGCATTTTAACTTTTATATTAAATTGTAGTTTAGGTCCTTTTGTTTAATTAACTAAGCACATGGTAAATTATGAGATATTTTGCAGATTGTACTGAGGCCCTCTAACTGTGTGGATAACATTAATGTGGCCCTCTAGGTGGTCAAAGTTGCCCATCCCTCTTCTAAATAATCTAATCACACCCTGATTCATTTTCAACAGAAGTTCTTTATGGAACAAATAATCAATTCCCAATTTAAAGTTCATTTATAGTCAGACAGCATGGTCATAATCCCCAGACAACAATGAATAGCTCCTATTTCAATCCCCTCAGATCTTTGTTTTAAGCAATTTCTCAACTGAGAGTACACAGACAAAGTCTATACTTAATCTATTTGGGAACATTTCAAAGTAACCTTTATGTTTCAAAGACTTTGGTGCAAACACTCTGTGGGATTTTTTTGATAGAAGTAGTGTTTGTTTGAGTTTGATAAATGTTACCTGTCAGCAGATAGCAGTCATTCTGGCCTTTGAGTTTTAAAATAATAAATCAAAAAGGAATTTTTAGCTTTGTTACCCTCATGGGAAATCAGGCAATGTCATGTTGCCTCGGGAATAAAATAGGCAAGTTAGTGAAGAAAAATTATGGTTTCAGTGCCTGAAAATAATACGAAAAGTGCAGAGCTTCAAACAGAGCTGTAGTGTACTAATGGTAACAGTCTCTATGAAGCCCCTCTGTGTAATACATTATAAACACATTATAAGCATGTTACAGGACATTAAATAAGCCCATATTATGAATAGTGAGATTCATATGCCCTTTAGTGTTAAACATATCCCCCCTGTTTTCAAGAACACTTCTATGAACTAGACAGGAAGTCTGAAACATCAGGAGTTTTCTCTTTTCCCCTCTTTATGACATCCCTGCTTTACAACAATAAAACTGTTTCTTCAGATTTTCATTCAATCAATTTGTAATATATATAAACACAAGAGTAATGAACAATAATGTAATTTTAAGTTACTCTACACCTAAGGCAGGAGGCAATATGTTCTGGGTGCGTACATGGGTCAAAGGTCATGGGGTTGTGTAGTTATCCTTTACTTGTAAACACAGTACCTCAATAACTTAAGGGGGTGTCCATCAAATTTTGCATAAATTATCACTGCAACTCAAGGATGAATTTATTAAATTTTGGATGTTCGAGGTCAAAGGTCAAGTTGACAGAGCCATGTGTTTACATTTGGCTCATGAGGACTCTTTTGCAACAGCATTATCACAAGAATGCTTCAAGGGATTTTATCCAAACTTAGTGAAAATATTAACCATGCTTGTAAACATGAAATCTTAAAAATGTTCCAGGGATCTCTTTCAAACACACACATTTCCCTTTTGTCATAAGAATCTGCTGGTTAGTTTTGTAGGTCATGAATAAAAGGTCAAGGTCATAAGTGTCATTATCATTGTTTGCTATGTAATGTAATTTCATGAACAAGAACTCACAAAGATGCCCAGGGGAAATATTATTAAACTCTACAATTGTCCATAATGGCACAGGGGTGAACTGATAACATTTTGTAGGACATGGATCACAAATTCAAGGTCACAGAGCCCCTTGGTTATTCTTTGCCCATGAGTTAGATCATTTATATCAAATAGCTAAAAATGTCTGTAAGTAATTTTATTAAAATTTGCTGATATATTTTTACTCTCAAATACATTGATTTTATTTTGGTGATCAAAGGTCAAGGTAACGTAGCTCTATAGTTGCTTTTGTTGTGATTCAATATCTCAGAAACACCCAAAAAGGCTTGTAGGGATTTCTGTCAAACTTTCTGTGACATTCATCTTCCTGCAATGACAGATGAACTGGTTAGATTTAAAGGTCAAAGGTTATTGGGTATCATGTTTTTTTGTTTTCAAGGCAAAACCCTTATGATTTTCTTCAAATTTTGCACAAATGTCCACTTTAACTCAAAGTCAAACTGGTAAGATTTCTAAGGGACAAAGTAAAATGTCTTTTGGCCTCATGATCACATGTTGATGATGATGAATTTGATGTGTCAAGAATTCTTCAAGAATCTCAGTCAGATCTTGCTTTAATAGGCTGTCTGACTTGACGATGAACTGATCCAATTTAGACATGAAGTCAGAGGCCAAGTAACCCACCACTCCGCTTTTATCCACTGGCTTTGAACGTCTCATGGAGGCATAAAACCACCATGTGGTAGATTTAGTTTTGTCTGAACTGCTGTTGCAGAGCTTTCACAGGCTGAATAGAGACCATACCTGCTTGTACTTTCTTTTATAACAGACAAATAGGTTTTTAGTTCATACCTTTACATAGCCTTGCAGAGCAGACAGACCTGCCTGATTCAGAAATCATGCATATCTGTCTTGCCAGCCTCCATTGTCCAACAACTTCACTCCGGCTGGAATCTTAACGGCCCAATCAGGGAAGAGAGGCGGGAGCTGAGGGAGCAGCGAATGTGACGACAACAGGAAGTGACTGCATGTTTGAAAACAATGGGGGCTTCTGAAGCGGTCTCAATATCTGCGTTTCTTTTTAATCAGAAATGGACTCAATTTATTCTTTAAAAGAGGAGGGAGGAACGTCACTTGAAGCTTGTCCTACGAGAAGTCATGTTTTTGCTCTTCTCCTGACCGGGGATCACTGCCAGGGAAACTGGGAGAGAACGCGAAAAACCAATACATGCTGGTTAGTCTGTGGTCGTCATGGTTACTCAGCGGTACTTGGCAAAATATGCTCTCCTCAGAGGTTTACTGGGAAAACTTGGTAGGGATTGTCTTTAGCAAGGTTCATGTCACATATAAGTGTTAAATGATACACCTGTGTGGGATAATTTAATGTGAAACGATAGTCTTCAGGTAGTTTAAGCTAACGGCTAATGGCCGTAGCGGCTAACTGTTGTTAGCCGTTGTTAGCCGTGCTCACTGTGGCTCAGCGGCACTGTCACTGCCTCTTGCCTCGGATATTGTGAGTTCGATATTTGGGAAGGGAAAGGGAGTAGCCGTTTGCCAGCTAACGGCTGTTAACTGTTGTTAGCCGTTAGCCGTTAGCCACTACGTGTAGCCTCTACATATGCTACGTCATATGTAGCAGCGTTGCTTTATGTGGATTGGTCTGTGATGAGTGTAACAAGCTGATCTACCAGCTTTGGTAGATGTGATCTACCAATCACAAGCTGCTGTTGTTTTTGAGGGTTCTGCCCCTGAAAACATTTTCCAACAGCTCCTTCCCAGATGGATTAGTGAAATATTTCCAATATTATAATAATAACTGTCCATCTGGCGTGTCAGGTTAACCTTTACATGCTTTGACAGAAATCTTCCGTCTTTGTCAGAAGTGTCACCTGATGGTAGTGTGGCGTGTTCTTATCAGCTGATCTTATCTTCTGATGAAGACGGAAGATTTCCGTCGAAACATGTAAAGTTACGAACTAAAAACCTCTTTGTCTGTTATAAAAGAAAGTACAAGTATATTACCAACATAGACATAATGAACCTTCTTGGACTGCAGAGACCATGCCTGTTCCAAACCAAATCAAGACCCATGGTTAACAGTTTGACCCATTAGAGCATATTGTCCCAACTGTAGAACCACCCCATCACTGCAGAGTATTATTTTGTCACAGGTGAGGAAATCTGGGTCCTGCTGGTGTTAAGTTTTGCTGATTATAAAACTGACAGGCCCTTGGATTTTTCATGATTGAACCAAAATTTAAGAAAACCTAAACCCAAGTGGAGCTGAAAAGTTTCACATGGATGTTTGCATTCAATTTTTGGCATAGAAGTTATGAGTATGGAAGTCTGAAAACTTTGAGAAAGCAAGTAACTCACCAGTTTGCAGAGCTAACTTCCTGAAGCATATTGAGACTAAGATGAACATGATTTAAAGGCACTCAGAATAAGAGACCAAGTGCCCATGACTCTCCAGGGAAGTAAAAATAACACCAGTTCCATCTTGGTACAAGACATAAAATATATTTCAGCCCTTGTCAAAGAGCCTGACCCACACGTTTTGGCTCTGCCTGTTTGACCTTCCATGCTTTACTTTAACTTTTTAGCACTTTCTCCACCACCTTCAGTTCTGTTTCAGAGGTCAGCGAGGCTACTCTTCTTTTCCAGTGATTCAGTTGCTGCTTCCTCCAGTTAATACATCTTACCAGACAGCACAAGCAAAAATATTAAGCATTGCAAAAGGGCCACCTAGACATAAAACTAAGTGAACACAGAGACGGTGTAACCCTGTTTCATGAAATATCCACTGTATCTTTAAATTTACACGTCTGAAGAGAAAAAAAACATTTAATGTCTAGATTTACTGCAAAATTACAAAAACTAGGATGTATTTTGATTGTATTATAAGTAAAACACCAAAGTGCTGTGCATTATTGACATCCATTGTGAGAAAAGAGAAAAAAATTACTATGATTCAAGTACAACCATAGCCAATGCAACAAAAGTAAACATGCACAGAACATTTTAATCCTTTGTAACACTTTTAAGATACAGGTCTTGCAATCTTTTCATTATTATTTCATTTTAAGTCTTAATGAATTGTATTACGAATCCTAAAGAACGGCTTGTTAAACTTCATTGCTTGCATGTAAGGTAACTTATGCTGCATTCCAGGCAACCTTTAACTCGTGTTTTTTCCACCTGTAACTCGTGAAAGTGCACTGGAACGGCAGTCGAACTCGTAACTTCCCACGCGTGAACTCGTACCAGATCGATGTACTCCGAGTTACAACTTATGACGTCACATCACTGCCTAAACAATATGGCAGCCTCTAAAGTAACGACACATACCGTAAAATTTAAAGTATAAGCTTCTGTTACCTTCTGCACCGTTTCCCCTCCTCCGTTTCACTCAAATGATCAAGTTGCAGGCTTCTTTGGTGATTGATATGATTAAGCATAAATCTTATAATGTCTGCCATGTTGTTTTGTTTACATACCAGAATTCCTTGTGCTCAAACTGAAGTTTTGATGTAATTTAGTTTATTAATTAGTTTAATTTATAATTAATTAAGTTTAATTTGCCTGGAACGCTTTCAGGTCGGAACTCAAAGATTTCAACTGGGAAATTTCAGTGTTACGGGTTGCCTGGAACGCAGCATAAGATGAAGTTGTAAACATCAGTTCTTGTGACACCTAACAGGAAATGTTGCTGTAAGGCCAGTACCTATCCAACTGTTTGAAAATAGGAGTTAAAAATTTATTACATAACATTTTGAAATGATTTTGATTCTCATCATGAATTTGATTTGATTTAAATGATTTCTTTGGACATCTCTTGCACTTGCTTGCACTTCCACAACACTGCCACGTAATATAAATTGAAACAAACATTACGTCAAGCGATATCATAGCAAATGTCTTATGACCTAGCAATAGGGAAACTTTGTCATGGTGCTGTTGCAAAACACACTGTTAAATGAGCTGAACTGATGATATCCACTTGTTTGTGGAGCAAGGTTTTAAATCCTTGACAATGCTGGTCATCATATTTGACAAACATAGTCATACTAGCCTTCTATCAACAGGGTCACAGAAAAAAAGGTGGGGCTGAGATTGGCCTTTAGCACTTTAGCATGCAGTTAATAGCATGTCTGCTTGTCAGAGCTTTACAGGTCTTAAGCAGAACTAGTCTCATGCTGAACAGCCATTTGCCAGTTGGCTGCTCGTCGACACAAATAGCCAACTGGCCTTTCACATGACAGCAACTCAATGCATTTAGACATATGGATATTGTCAAGAGGACTTGCTAAAGTTCAGACTGACTATCAGAATGGTAAGAAAGGTGATTTTAGTGACTCTACACTTGGCATTGTTGTTGGTGCCAAACAGGCTAGTCTGAGCATTCAGAACCTGATGTTTTACTGATTGATTTTTTCATGGACAACCATCTCTAGGGTTTACAGTGAATGGTCTGAACATGAAAAAGACTTTTGCTGATACAAAGTTAGCACTGTTAAAATGCTACAACCTACCTGAGTATTGTTGCTGGCCATGCCCATTCCTGTATGACCACAGAGTACCCATACTCTGATGGCTACGTCCAGCAGAATAACTTGCATGTCATCACTTTCCAAGTAACCTCAAAATGGTTTAGTGAACATGACAATGAGTTAACTGTACTCCAGTGGCCTCCACAGTCACCAGATCTCGATCCAACAGACTATCTTTGGGATGTAATGGACTTGAAGATTTGCATTAAGGACATGCAGCTGACAAATCTGCAGCAACTGTGCAATGCTATAATGCTAATGTAGTATATCAGAGAATTGTTCCCAGCATCTTGTTGAATCTATGCTGTGAAGAATTAAGGTGGTTCTGAAGGCAAATGGGGGTCAAGACATGGACTAGCATGGTCCATCCACTCATCTTCTTCCACAGAAACAGCTGTTCAAGCAGTTCAAGCCAGACTTTCCTCTTCCTTGCAACACTTGTTTATTCCTCAAGGGGGATTCCAAGGTGTTTCCAGGCCAGAAAGGATATATGATCCTTTCAGTAGGTTCTGGGTCTCTGTCTGTGTCTGCTCCTGCCTGGAGGACCACGAAAGGGAGGAAACCAGTAGACATCCTAACCAGACGCCATCTCAATTGACTCCTTCCAGTGCGAAGGAGTAGCTGCCCTATTTCAAGATCCGTGAGCTCCACATCTTATCTCTAAGGCTGAACCCAGCAACTCTCCTGGGGAATCTCATTTCAGCTGCTTGTATCTGCGATCTCATTCTTTCAGTCATTACCTAAAACTCATGACCATAGCTGAGAGCTGGGGAAAAAAAGCTTTGCCTTTGGGCGTAGCTTCCTCTTTACAAAAACAGTTTGGTTCAACACCTGCCGCTACTGAACCATCTGCAGTGTTGCTAGCACTGTGTATCTAATAAAGTAGCTTGTGAGTTTACAGCGCTTGTGAAATTGATAATATTGGCCATTATATTAGTTTTGCTCAAAAGGATGTAAAACAAAGTTGCTTATTTTGACATACCCAAGATTGTTATTAAAAGGATCCCCCATCTCAAATTTATGTTAAAGGGTTAAAATCCAAAAAGTGTTTTTGGTTGTACTTTTTAGCTGTCTTCCCTAAAGTCTAAACCATGCCTGGACTTTATTGTGATGCCAGGCTCTTTCAAGACTGCAAGGTCATGCATTAAGCAGGAGGAATACTTGCTGGCTCATTGTGTTTACACTTGTGGGAGTAAGACATCGACTCTGCAGCTGCAACTTTGATGCGATTAATGAGGCTGCTGCTGTTAAAACCAGTGGGCACTTAATGAAAGGATTAAAACACTGCAGAGTCACTGCACTGACAACAGGAAAGAGGTACAAAGTAGTGGAAGGTTCAAATAATATTGGACACAACATCTTTTGTTGTCAGACACACATCCTTTAATCACCGTTGCTTACTGAAAATAGGCGTTATTCCTGTACAGTGTACGTACACAGTGTTTTTATAAGGCTGAATATACCTCCAATTTAGACCTGTTTCCAACCCACTTATAATTACATCAAGCATCAAAAGGGTTTTTCTTCATGCTTCCTGTGCAGTATGCTGTTCTGTTGTTGTTTTTGTCAGCAGCAGCCAAGAAGTATAGGAATACATCAAATAGCTCTGTCTGAGGCGCCGTCTGTTGTTTCTGGATGCGGGGTTGAGATATTGCATTTGAGCTTGCATCTGTCCTGGGACATAAACAACGATAGATCCAGCCCCAGGACAGATGACAGATGGGAGCAAAATGTGCACATAAATGCTCACACAAACACACACCTGTTATACCCCTTTTTGTAAACCCTTTGTGAGTCATTTTTAACTCATGCAAATATAAAGGGCACTGTCTATTCTGAGGCGAACAGGATCACAGCGGCAAACATAAATTTCCCCCCCATGCCGGGCAGGAAGATGACTGAAAGACAAGCAGATAAGAAGCCCGCTCATTAACAGATCTCATTCTCAACGACTGCTCTGTTTGCTGTTGCTGGCATCATGCGTGGCACCGAGGGCTATTGCAAACACAAACAAACAAGTGGGCAGTTGGCTGCAGTGCAATCTAATTTAAGAGAAAGCAACGGATAGCTTTCTCGGCTGCAGGGCAAAGCTCCCTTTAAACTTTACAGGATATCACAAAATCAGCTCTAATAAGCCTCCCTGAAACCTGAGTAATGTAGTTAGTGACTTTAATCTGCAGATGGTCACATTTTGGGCTCTAGATAACAGGTGTTTATACCTGTGGTTTCCAACCTTGTACCATAAAGGCCCATAAAGTTTGTGTCTGCCCCAGCACACAACAGCGTACCCAGTCAAATGTGGCTTTCTGTTACACAGTGCTGTTATGTTTATATTCATATTGTAAATATTGTTAAATATTGTTGTTATTGTTAAAGTTACAGTGTAAATTCCCAGGGCTTGCTCATGGTCTTATTTTACTTATTTATTTATTCCTTCATAAGAAGGTTGAAGCACAGCTTTAAGATTCTGCATTTGCAACCTGCTTTCTTATTTTTACTTAATTTTTATGCTCTTATCTATTCCAGTGTCTCCTATCTATTTCAATGTCTTTTTGATGTTCCTACTGCTATTCTATGTATAAGAGCAACTTAAACAACAGAATTTTCCCCTTGGGGATTAATTAAGTATTTCTGATTCTGATTCTGATTCTGTTGATTGGCTATTTACAGTGAAGCTCAGTATAGGAGAAATAACCACTGCCCAGGAAGATAAGTTGGCAGTCTTTTGAGGGATAATGACTGCCATTTGTTTTGAAGACATGAAAATACTTTTATGAATGCAGAGTGCCTACGGCAAAAACATCTGCTGATGGAGACTTAGTGGGTTTGAATCATAAACGGCTGAAACCTCAATAAGAACTGTGAGACATGAAAACTTCCTGGTTACCTGTTAATGCAGGTGTATAACTTTTTTTTGCTTCTGTTGATAATTCCAGTGAAATACCAGAATGACTTTGTAGGAACACTTCAGGATGATCCTGCAACTGGTGTGTGTCAGAGGATACTAGCAGCTGATGTGCTGTCTGTTGCCCTTGTCTGTTGCCCTTGCCATGCAGATCCGCCTTGCTGTAATGAACATTCATACTTTTACAGACCCAATTAAATGTTCTTCAAACTCAAAAGACAAACCAGAAGAGCCAAATGAAAGCTGTTCTTCTCAGTAAGTATGCAGTTTACACTGATTGTTTGTTGTATAAAGACACAGCCATGGTTTTAATGATGAGTTTACTTGACGATTGTTAGCATTAGCGTTAGCCCACAATGTGCTCCTGTTGAAAATGTTAGTTTGAGCTTCATGATTCACGCAGTGGCGGCTTGTCAATAGGGGGCACTGGGGCGCCGCCCCCTTCAAAATTCACCAGAGAAAGTCTACTTAAACACAACATAATTTGTCTTTAAATTATTAAAAAATAACGGATAAAAACATTTATTTTTACTACATAGTAATAGTCTGTCAGCAGCACCTGTCACCATTCAATAAAAGGGGTTTCACAATGTTTTTACGTAGTAACTCTGTTGTGAATACATAGTTTACGTACAGAGTGGTGCCGGCCTAATGGGTGTCTATGCAAGTCCTTAAACTTTTGCTCAGCATGTGACCTGAGGCGTCTTTGGGATTGGCCGCTTCAACTTTGCCCCAGGGGCGCAGACCGGTGCGCCCCGGACACTCCCACTTTGACTGGCAGTGAATCAGTATTGTTCTGGTGTTTCTTTTCCTCGTGTGACTGGACAATGAGCGCTGTCAATCATATTGACACGTCACCGCAGCAGATATGATTTACGCATGCGCAAGTTTCTCACGTATCCTCACGCGTCCGACCGATGCTCCCATGCACCGAGGAGGCGTCGTCCAGAGATCCGTCAGAGGATCGCAGAAGAGGTGAGATTGCATTGGAGAAGAAAATCAGTAAGAGGCTATGCTGCACTGAAGATTAGATTAGGATGTGTCTTACAGAGTTGACATAACATAATTCAAGGGGAAAAGTTTTGCATTTTATGTCACACATGGCACTAAACAATAGATCAGGAGCCACAAAATGAGTTTGCCAAGAGGATATAAATGCTTTGTTCAGTAGAACATTATCCTTTTGCAGACTTAAGTTCTCAAAAATCTATATAGTTTTTAATTCTTGCATATTTTTACAAAAACAACATACTTGTGGGAGGAATTGGGGCTTTTATTGGGTGGGTAAGTTTGTTTTTACCCTACTAGAAGTTCATTTTAAATTTAATTGACAAAATTGATGCATTATTTTGATTATAATATTATATTAAGGGGCCTATAAAAATATATTTAAAAAAATCATGGAAAAGCAGGAACAAGATAGGAGAAATTGTAATACACAAATGCATGCAGATTATTGCAGAGGTTTTATTGCAGTGCTCATTAAATATTTCTGTTACATTGTGTGAAAGCCTTTGAAAAATTACAAAAAGAAGACTTGATAATACTATCAAGTTATGTGTTGCAGTTTACTGGTGAAAACAGTGGGGTTTTATTAGTCTCAAAAGTGTAAACATCACAAGTTCTTTACCTCTTAGGTGTATGTCCATACAGAATTATTTTTTAATCCACTGGAGCTTTTAGATTTGACACTTACCTTGTACCTTTGCAGCTTGTACCATTGTGCACAGTATAAAATCAACAAAAAAACAGACCAACAAAATGTATATCTTGTCTTTAAATGTTGTAGTTTTATTATGGCAACTAAACATGTGATAAAAAATAATAAATATCAATATAAATATATATAGTATTGTCATTATATATAATTGTATACCATATGTTTAGTTGCTATAATAAAATGTTCTATTTGGATACAAAAATTATACATTCTGTTGGTGTTTTTTGCTGACTGAATACTGCACATAACGGTACAAAGTTAAAGTATTCAAAAGTTTTAGCAGATGGAAACAGACTCCTGTAATGTAAAGTTTATTTTTTTGACTTTTTAAAATTTGAAGTAATTTTGCTGAAAACTATAAATGTCATCCAAACACTGACAGCCTCCATTTCAGTTGTAAGAATCAGTCAGCTGGTGTGAGCCGTCTGCCCTTTGTGCTGCATGCTTGTATCTGATTTTTTTTCCTTATTTGTTTTTTTTTTCTTATTTGTTTTGTTTTGTTCATACTTTTTACAGTTAATCTATACCAAAACTGTATCACATAGTTTTACCCATAGTTTTACAGCATCAGTTTAGTGGTACATAAGATTCTGTTTGTGTTTACAATCTTGAGCCATGAGACATCATGTATAGGATAGGACACTGCTCAGGTGACACAAGAAATGTTCATAAAATGGTGAAACTGACATAAATTATAGCTTTATTTTATGGGAGCAGGTTAAACTTTGGCTGTTTTATTGATTTTTTTCAGTAAATGCTGATGTTAACTTTTGGTAATAAAATGTGCTGTTCTATGTATTCTTAATGACAGATTCACACAGTACCACGCCATGTTTCCTGAAGATTCTCTCAGCAGCACCTTGAAGGCGGACCCAGTGCTCAACTAAAGCTGAAGACAGAGCTCAGTCTTAATCTACAGCAAGGAGGAGTTCAGGGCCTGCTGTGGAGCTGTGGATCTTATCCAGTTGTTGATGGAAAATAATCTTGGAGAGGTATTTTCAGAGACTGTCACTCTGCTAAAGATCCTCATCACCACACCCATGACCACTGCAGAAGCTGAGGTGCTTCTCAGAACTTCCCTCAGAAACACCATGAACCAGGACAGGCTGAACGCACTGGCCATGCTGCCAATGGAAGAGAGACTGGTGACGGATATGATGGACTTCAGTCAGAGGGTCACTGAGAAATTTACAGCCCCGAAGGAAAGGAAGGCAAAATTTCTGTTCAAATAGTGCATATTTCAAAGTCGGTTGTATTGTGATTATGTTTTGTCTTTAGTTTCTTTTCACTGTAGTATGGAGCGCTTCTTTGGTTTGTTTCCTCCAAAGCTGCGCCCCCCTTAAAATTTTTGGCACCAGCCGCCACTGGATTCACGGGTATAAAAAACTCACATTTAAAGCCTTGTTGGAATATTCACTATACAACAGTAGAAAATTATGGTTGGATATGTAGGTTGAAGTTCACTATGAGGACATTTATAATCATTTTACTCATTTAAAGCATTGACAGAGAGTCAAAGCACTTTTCCATTTTGTGGAGACAGAGCTGTGATGATGGTGATGGCATGATGGTAACAGGCTAAACCAAATGATTAGATTCAGTTCCTTTGTACCATCTGTGCTGGGATGAGAGAGGACCTCCATAGAGACACATTCTGGCTCGCGGAGCAAAGAGAGAGCTTAGGTCCAACAAAATCACCTTTGATTTTAACACATTATCCAACAACATGGTATATGCAGAGTTAACTAGATTATTCCCTTCTGTATTTATCCGAGTTAGAAATCCTGTTCTATCAATACCCATTTTTCTGTTACATATGATGACACATGATGTGACTTAAATATTTCTCATTACCATTACATACCAACTAAGTTCATGATTTTTGTGGTATTTTGAAAAGTCTTACCTCATCTGGAAAGTAAAATGTCAAACCATGTAGTATTTCAAGTTCCTCACATACCCTAGGCTTTTTCCCTCTCAGTAGCGCAATCAAGGTCACTTTTTCATCAGACTACCACTACTTCATCATCGCCCTAATGTCATTGAGCGATATCCCTTTTCAAAATTCATCATTTAGTTTGAATTTGACTCGATGCCAAGAATTTAAACCGCCCTCATGGCGAGTGTAAAGGGCCCATATGGCTCACAGCAGCAGCAATGGCCCCCGTGTTACCCGGGAATCACACCTCAAGGAATACAGCCAGATAGAGTTGTGGAAAACTGATTAACTTTATGAGAGACAAGGGTTGTTGGGTGACAGGGGTGGGCTGGCTCACAACTTCTGAAGGTCACAGAGACATAAATGTAACTTTGAAATGTTCACTTCTTTGACCTGTGCTATAATGCTAATCACTGAGCCAGGTAACCTTGTGCAGCAGCTGGATCAGCCTGATTCAATGTCTGTAATCATGCAGATCCATCTTGCCAAGCTTCAGTCTATAACGTTTGTGCTCAGCCAAAGCAGCACGGTCCCAACAGAGTCTTTTAGAGAAGGAAGAGTTGAACAAGACGACGGGCAGTGACCACACTTATAGAGATTAGCATAGACACTGACAGATTCAATAGCAGCTTTATCAGATTTCTTTATTAAATGAAAGCAAATATCAACACTACAACTTCTGTGTAATAAGCAGTGGTAATTTTGACAGCACTTTTTGATTTAGTTTAAGTTTTAGCCTTTTGCCTAAAATATCTTTTAGTTTTAGTTTTAATTTAGTCATCTAAATTGTTTTAATTTTCGTCTAGTTTAAGTTGATTAAATTTCACATTTTAGTCGACAAAACCTAATTTAAATTTAGTTGATTAAAATATTAATTGTAAGGTGTTAGGCATTTTTTATGTTTCCTTGAATTTCTGAAGTCAAGTTTTACACTTGGATCCTGCCACCATAAAGCTAAGGCACCTGTGATTGGATGTCCCTCTTAACTCATCCAACCTTTCCACACAACCAAAGTAGCTGTGATTCCTAACTTGTCCCTAGTTTCTACATGTAAAAATTAGGTCTGATTGGATTTAGTCCCTCTCAAACATTCTAGTCTAGTTTTTATTTGTTCGACAAAAAATGTCAGTTAATTTAGTTTTAGTTTTTGTCAATGTACACTTGTTTTTCTAGTAATACTCTAGTTTCGTTAGGGAAAAAAGGTCGTTGACCGAAACTATGATGAAAATAATTAGCCAACAAAATTAACACTGATACTAATTTTATCACTTCACTTTCACTTCACTTCTGACATGTTTGGATGAGAGTTTATTTTAAGAAGTGACTCACGTTTTGTAACACAGTAGCGCTTACTGCATTATCTGATTTGTCCGTAATGAATGTTTTTTAATGGAACAATTGTCCAATCACCTGCCAGATATGCTTCTGAAAGGTTCTGTCCTCCCCAAACACTTTCTATGGGCTCTCTCCCAGTTGGATTAGTAAAATATTTTCGGTCCATCTGGTGTGCAAGGTTATGAGCCAAGACTACACTGTGCAAAGTCAAGGGCCTTTTGACCCAGATTTTGACTGGTTTTAAAGTCAGGGGGTTTTCCACCAAAAAGTTTGTTGTTTATTGTGCAGTGTGCAGGGGAGAATGATGGTGGTTTATGGCTCAAGGTGCTCCGTGGCTCCAGCTGCTCTCGAAAGGTTGATCAGGTTTCTGAAAAATGTAATATTCCTGTCATACAACTGCATTCACCAACACAGTGAGAACAGAGCTACAAAGTCTTTTAATAACAACTTTTTGCTGTCAGATATTATCTAAAATCATAACAAAATAGCTAATGAACTGAAGTGACTTCAACTTAGGTCTGCTGGAGTTTTCATATAAAACTTAACCAACATTAGCAATGCTCTGTCCCAGTTTTATATCTACAGGATGAGAACTGCAGTTGTGCCAAACCAAAAGAAATATGAACCACTCTAATTGGTGCCATGCTAATAGCTCTAAGAGCACAAATCTCCGCTAATGCAGGGGTCCAACTACACGATTTATGCACAATTATGGTCAACCCAACAGTCTTGGGGTTTTGGGACCCATTGGCTACAAAAATCTGTCATTCTGTCTCTTGTAGTGACCAGTCTGAGTCGTCTCTCAGCTCTGTGACAGAAAATCTAGCATGTTTACTTTTTATCCTGCCTTTTATGATTTGTTCCTCCATGTCAGAGACATTGACCAGTGAGAGCATTGGAGGCTCTGCATGTACAACAATCATGGAAATAAACAAGATGAGGTTGATGCCTCAGCATGCTGAAAACTATAAGATGGAGGAAAAGTTTACAAAGCTCTGAAAACCAGCATCCCTGTCCTTATGAGGTGTTGAAGAGAAGCTATTCCAGACTGTAAAAAAGAGAAATGTTGGAGAGATACACTAGATTCGACATGATAAGTGATTGATTATATCTGAAAATATCAAAATTTGTTTTTAACTTTTGAGCTATTCTGTTAACAAACCAAGAAACTTTGGCAAATTAACTTGCCGTCGGTAATCATATTGTGTAAATTGACACTCGACCATGACTGATGTGATCCTTACTTTTTGTTTCCTTCTAATTTTTATTTTCTTAAATAAATCACAGTAGAGGAACATGCTGAGTTAAGTGATGTGCCAATCACAGAACTCCCTCCTCACCTTAAAAAAGCAATAGCAGGTGGTTCAAACATGAAGAAAAAAGGAAAATTTGTGCTGATTCTGAGTATCAGTTCAGTTGTTGGAAAATGATTTCACTCATAAATGTTTCTCCATACTGTATATCAAATACTCTGTTGACAGTTAAAGCACTCAGTAATCAGCCCCCGGCAGCTGAGCTGCTTTAATTAATCACCTGCGAGTGTAAACTGAAAGACTTACAACACCTCACAGGGATACATCCAATTTTGCCTGCAGCATAAGTAATTGATTTCCTACTGTAAAGGCATAACTCTCTCTTATGGATATTCTGTCAAAAACTTACTTCATCTCCAGCAGTCACACAGGACCTTTTAAGTACAAAGAGAACAAAATCAGTACCTTTCATATTGCTAATACCTCAGCACAGCAGAGATAGAAGATAAATAAGAAAACAAAAACACATTTAGCTCTGAGTTCTGACTACAAAGCTCATAAACAGACTGTTAGAGTTTTATTTCACTACAGAAATTTATTGAACTTTCCCTTCCTTAAAGTTAAATATGTGTCACATTTTAAGTATAACAGAGGTTCAATTTATAACTTATAATTCAACCTAATTTTAAAGCAAAATAAGTCATTTTTACTTCTTGAAATAAAAGGCTTTTTTAAAGACAATCTAAGAACAATCAATTGGAAGGATGGTTGTTGTCCATTTTCTATAGTTTTCCAGCTGCCGGCGCTTACTACTATGTGGTTTGGCAATTCTCACCACAGGTTGGGCTAACAGCTTGCCAGAACTAATTTACACACCATTTCACACACTACTTGTGGACAAACAATATATTAACTACAAAAACATGAATGGACAAATAGTGCGTTGTCTGGTGATGACAAAAAGCACAATACAAGGTCAAGCTCATTTAAGAAACGGAAGATGCTGGTAGGGCTGGACCTGGCCTTTGCAGTGCCCAAGGTGAATTAAGGGTTTGCCCCAAAACCACACCCCTCCATCTCCCAGTGTTACATCACTACTGGTTTGATAAGGGAGAAGATTTAAGATGTGATCAGATCACGTATTAAAAAAATGTAAGAATTGTTTTTGGCGACGTTCTTAACTTGTAGAAGTAAAGTCTGAATCAGCAAATATTTCACCTAGTGTAAAGCACAATGCATTAATTAATAATAAAAGTGTATATCTTTTGGGCATTTTATGCCTTTATTGACAGAAGAGAGACAATAGGCTTGTGAAGGGATGAGAGAGAGTAGGGGAGAAAACACTCTGTAAATGGGCCTCATGCTGGAGTCAAACCTCTGGGGGAGGTGGCATTTCCCCAAATCGAATGGTTCCCAACCTTTTTCTTTTAGAGCCCCCTCACCCCATTGTACCTAAGAATCAAGCCCTCCATGGAGTTTATAAAATGTAAAAGGGGGATATATTGCTTTGCAAATAAACATTCATTTTGATGTTTTTTTTTTTTTTTTAATTAAAAAATCGGAATAAAATGGGCATACACATATTCATAAAAACTTTTAACAGAATATTTCAGTATTTTTGAAGTTGGGTTGTATGAGGTGTTTGACAACAGAAAATAAAGTGACTGTGGGGCTCCCAGCAGTTCTTTGCTTGTTTAAGGAGAACAAGCAAAGCCTGCAGGTAAGGTACACCGCTGTTAATGGATACAATTATTTTGCATAATTCTGAGTTCTACGTAGTAACAAGCCATAAATCTATGTTGGGTCAAAAATACAATTGGGCAAAAAAATTGAGAGCACTTTATTTTTCCTCCAGGAAGTCTCTATGTCTCAGTAAAAGGCTATGTTTTCCTCCACCTGTAAACATTGATTCAACTGAAGTTTTACCCCTCTCTCTTGGTCTACTGAATCTTGTTCTGAAATTTTTTTTTTCTTCTCTATACTCCCGTTATAAAGGTAACCCTATGCATCCACAGTGAAAGGAGCATTCTCATCACTTGAGTCAAAATCATACATATTTGGTTCAAATTAGTTTCCTCTGCTGCTGTTGTTTCTTCTTGAATCTATAGCGCAAAACAGCAGATTAGTGTAATCAATGTGTACAAGTGGAAGAACACACAGCCATTTGCTGCATCATAAAATAGTGCCAAACACAGAGACTTCCTGGAGTCGCTCTAAAAGTGTTTGCCCAGTGGTACATTCAACCCAACATAGTGTTTAGGCTTGTTTTTAAGTAAAAACTCACACAATTATGCAAAATAACTGTACCCGCCAACAGCAGTGTACCTTAGAGTCTCATTAAGCTCTCCTTACAGGTACAGCGCTGCTGAGAACCCTTTCAGCCACTTCACTGATTGTTGTCTAGTACTTCATTCAACCCATCTTCAAAGACACTGAAATATAGAATGTGCTAATTGTGTAAATTATTATTTTAGTTTATACTTATATATATCTGTAAATTAGACTTTGACGACCTCAGAACTGACAGAGTCTTGTGCCCTGATGAAAGCATTGTGGAATTTTTTAAACATACTGTTCGAGAAAACATATTCTGAAAGGTCAAGCCAGCATCTGAAAAAGAGGAATGCATTTTCTAATGTTAGGGGGTTTACAGAGCAGCCATGGACACATATTCTGTGTAAAAAAACAATTAAAAGCACAATAGGAGACCTTTAAAGGGAGTAGCAAGAGGAGTGGCAGGAAATATTTTCATGTCAGGGGAATTGTTGCATGCTACTGACAGCAATAAACTGAATTTATGCTTGAATGCAATAAGAGATTTTTAAAACACTTGTAGAACACAGTGGAAAAAAAATCTATTTTATAAAATATCTGCCAATATGTGGACAAGGTCACCAGAAGACATGTTAGGTTCATTATTTTAATGACAAAATAAAATGCCATACCTGAATATTAGTCCACATTATCTGAAGAGCACCACGTCTTTAAATCTGTGAGCATACACCATCAAAACAACAAAGTGAAGAGCAATTTAATTACGT
This sequence comes from Cetoscarus ocellatus, assembly GCA_037902135.1. NCBI lineage: Eukaryota > Metazoa > Chordata > Actinopteri > Labriformes > Labridae > Cetoscarus > Cetoscarus ocellatus. Next base: position 71,337 of record JBAMNC010001777.1, on the reverse strand, counting down.
AATAGATGCATTCACAGGTCGATATCACTTTACAACAAAAAATACCTCTCATTTCACTTCCTGCTCCTTTTATTGCCAAGCGCTCCTGGCTGCACATTACACCTCCATGGAAGCAGCGTCGGTAAATCAAAAGTCTAGCAGCGACTGCGGAGGTGGCGAATAACCTGTAACAAGAAAAGGAATTGCACAACCTTGGCTGAGTCAGTGTCGTAATGTAAGGTTACAACAAGAGGAGGCTGAGAGAGAAAAACATAGAACAATCAGAGGTAAAAATGGAAGTGGACAGGAGCAGAGCAACGACATGGGACACTCATAAGTAATTGATTGTGTTTCTGGCTCTGTACTGGGTGATGGGTCATTGTTTGAATGTGTTGAATAATTGAGATCTCTCTATTTGTGCTGGGGACTGGTTTGATAAGGTAGGTGTGATGGTGCTCAGGGATCACAGTCTGGTAGATTGGGACCTTTTTTAGTAACCTTAGAGTAAAACAGATCTGTCACATTTTGACCAAGATGAAACGACTGTTTAGAGGCACATGCAGACACAAATTACGATAAAAGTGAGAGATCTTGTGGTTGGATTTTTTTTCAACTGATTGTTTTGTTGCATGGGTGCAAAGGTTTAGTCCAAGTTTGATAGGAAATGGATGTGGACATGCAATTTGAAGTATGTTTGATTTTTTTCTCTTGCAGGTCCAATCTTATGCATTTTTAAATATTTCTTGTTCAATGTTTCTTATACAAAAGTAAGCATCCATGGCCTATCAGTAACTGTCCCCATTCCTGCCCCAATTATAAAACTCCATCTATTCCTTCCTGTCTGAAAATGTTCCCAGATGATGTCATTAGGGGATATGCCACCTTCTCCAGGTATTTGTTCAGCCCACAGCCAGCTCCACTGAAAAGAAACATTGCTTGGCATGTCTCTTTGGCCTCAGTAAACACTAAAGCAAAGAGGTAAAAAGCAGATGTCCAATCCACTTCTCCAGGAGGGAGAGGGGTGAACAGGGATGCCAAATCCAATATCTGAGTGGATTTCAGCATCCCTGGAAACAAATGAACTTTAAGGAAAATTGTGACCTCTTGAAATAAGGCTATCGACAGACAAATTCTCAACACATTTTCTTCATAAAACAAAAATCATGGGTTAAGTGCTTTTCTAGTTTTGAGGACTGTCTTGCATTACACAGCAAACTGTGGCTGGTTGGTTATGCAGCAAAAAGTCTTCACTTTGTAGATGCAAAGTTACACAATCATTTGCTGTAACAGAACTGAAGGTACATTACAGGTTTCATTTTGGTAAATTCTATTACCGAAATAAGTAAGAACAGTGCTATACAAGCTAAAGTCCATTTGCCTCAACAACACTTTCACCCAAGTACTCCGTCCCATGCTGATCACTGGGTCAAAATATATCATAAGGCTAGATGACAGTAGCCACTGACCCCAGCTACACCCATCAGTATTGAGTGGCTTCACTTCACAGCATTTGACCTGCTATGGGGCACTTGTCAATGTGTTTTGTGTATCTAATCAAACCAAACAAAAACTGCAGTAAGGTTGCAACCCCATTCTTGAACTTTACCAACCCAAACATTCTTATATGTGAGAGCAGCTTAAACTTTTTAAAGTTCAGTAAACAACCAGAGAATTGGAAGTGCTTCTGCCAAGGCACACACAACTTTGTCAGGTGAGATATTAGTGAAAATGTTGAAAACAGTCCTATCCCACATTGTTAACAAATCCTTAAAAAAAATCCTAGATCTGCATTCAGATTTGGATCACCAACAAAATCTTATCACTTCTTTCTTGTGCCACAACCCACATTCAAAATATCATAAAAATCTGTTGAGAACTTTATTGACTTATTAGGGAATATGTCAAAAGCTGCCCTATCTTACAATGCCAACAAAGCATTAAAATATTCATGGATCTGTATATGGATTTGTATCACCACCAAAATTTTATAAATTCTCTTCTGTTATGACCACGACACCCTGAAGATTTGTCGAGAACTCATTGAGTTACTAGCGAAAATGTGGGAAACTGCCCTATCTTGCAACATTAATAAATCCTTAAAAAAATGTGGACATCCAGATTCAGATCAGCACCAAAATCTAATCACTTAACTCTTGTGCCAACATTCCCTGATTATGTCATTAAAATTCAAGAAGAACTTTTTGAGTTTTTAGCAAAAATATGGAAAGCTGCCCTATCTCGCCATGTTAACATATCCTTAAAATAATTCCTGGATTAGCATCTAAATGTAGATTACTATCAAAATATTACTACTTTTCCCTTATGCCATGTTCAAAATTCCCTGAAAATTTAATATGAATCTGTTGGGAATTTTTTAGTTATCCTGTTCAGAATCTAACAAACAAACTAACAAAAGCCAGTAAGAACATAATCTCTGTGGCAGGGGTAATTAGCCCTGTTTCAATTAAGCTAAGCTAAATACCAGTTTAGCATCATGATGACTAATTAAAAACTAACAAAAAAAAAAAAAAAAACTGACTTTACAGACACAAAAGTTAATTAAATCTTGTCCATAGCATAATTTAAAACACATTAAACAACTATAAAGTTTGGAGCTTTAAAATTCAAGAATGAGCATAGGTGCCTTTCAGAGCCAGTATCATCTTCGGGGAAAAAATATATTATGGTAAGTACTGGACAAATTCAAGGACAAACTTTTACTAAAACTCTATGACTTTGAAAGAGGGACAGAGTGATACCTTGCATGCTAATATGAGATCCACATATTTCTATTAAGATTAACATTAATGACTTAGGGTAACTTTAACTAAAGTTTTAGATGGGGGCCTAAACTCTACAGGATCAAAACTTCTCAATCCTTTTTAGCATACAAATACCCCCTGGAGATTTAGCAATTAAAAGTTTAATTAATTTATTATGATTGTCAGGGTCGTGTATGGAACACATTGAACTCATTATGCAGTAATTATGTGTGATTTGAAGTCTATTTCACAGTTGAGCAAGTAACTGAACTTTGCTTCCCTGCTTTCACTTTGTTGTTTATGGGGCCAGCAAAAAGCAATGGACCCTGGGAAAGTTTTAAGTGGGACTGGGGTGAATTTCATTAACTGCTCATGTCCAGGCAAAGGTGGAAAGTTAAAAGTCAAAAAACAGAGTGCACTGTGATCTACGTTACCTGTTGCATTAGTGAGAGAAGCCGAAAAAAACAATAAGGTGTTCTCCAGGTGCAGGTGACAGATAAAGTTTTGGTAATTAAACATTAGTTTGAATATAATCCACAGGAAACCACTGCAGGCTACCTCTGTTGGTGTTTTGGCTGTGTGTACTTTCAGGATGAGTGTGACGAATTGATAAAAGGCAGGGCTGTCATATCAGATTAAGAGGAGTGACAAGCATCGGTGCTTCATTTTACAGGAGATCCCATTTGATCAAAACTCCCACCCAGCTGACAACTCTATTTCTCAGCACTCCCTCCCACCAAACCCTGCAGTCCTTTATCTTTTTATTTTTTTATATGTGTGGTTGTTTGATTTGAAAATAAACATAAATTATCCATATTCTTGATCTGCTGTTTGGTTTTTAAGAAGTTTGCAAAATATCAACTATCAACAACAAAACAGGACAAAATAGGGTGTCAGTTGACTTGTAGTCAGGTAACACAGACAGACTGTGGAGTATAAGAGCCTGAATTATATCAGCAGTTTGGTTACAAGGGCCATCTTTTGAAGCCAAACCTTGGTGGTCTCCACACCCAAAATGCTGTCTAAAACTGTATCAAGGTCAGCCTAGAAACAGGTAAATGGGGTGCTCTGTAGTAGGTCTTAAAGGGATGGGTCAATATTTTTGATTGAGGTAAAAGTTCTTGTTGGTATTAAAAATATTAGCTACAGCAATGAACTGACTTAGTAACTAGTCCGCTCATCAATTCAATTCAGTTCAACCACTTTAATTATCCCCCAGTAGCAAAGATCAAAAACATATGAGGACAAAATCAAAACAAAAGCATCAAACATACAGGCAAACAAACAAAAAGGCAAATTGCTGCTGTTGGGGCCACGAGGTCCAGATGATGTAGTGAACACAAACTAAATAAATAGATAAATAGACAGAGTTGATTCGATTTCTAACTGTACTGACAGTACAACACTTAACTTTCTGCGAGCTAGCCTTTCTGTTTTGGTGTTGTATGGTTCAATAGTTATATGAACTATTCCAACACATTTCCCTTTAAACTAGGCTGTAAACATTCCACTTTGAAAAGGTGGTGCCTTTGCAGCCAGCCTCAAATGGACACTTGAAGAACTTTTTTACATCACAGCACTGGCCTAATTGTCAACCTCTGAAATTGCTGGTTGGTCAAAATCCATGTAAGCAACACCTCCAAGCAGGAAGCCCAGGTTGGAATCTGACATGTGGCCACTTTTCAGCATGCCATTTCCCATTCTCTCCTCAGCGCATTGTTTGGGTGGAACATCAGCTAACACTACTAATCGATTATTTATGTGCTATTGAAACTAAGAAACTACATGCTCATCCTGCATGACCAAAATTTTTGCATAACCTAAAAACTTAAAACATGACACACCAGATGGATCATTCTTTATATACTATACAGAATATATTTCACTAGTCCATCTGGGCTAACCTTGTGCAGCAGCTGGACCAGCCTGATTCAGTTTCTCTAACCAAGCAGATCCTTCTTGCCAAGACTAATCAGAGTCTTGGAGTAGGAGAGGTGGGAGGTACGAGCAAGACAACAGCAGGAAGTGGCTGCAGATTAGCATAGATGCTAACAGCTTCAGTTGTAGTTCTATCAGATTTGGACTGCATTTCTTTCTTAAATGAACACTACAAACCTCTATATTAGTAAGGATATTTTCGCTCCTTATTGGACATGTTTTGACACAAATTGGTTTTAGCAAGTGGCTCACATTCTTTAACGCAGTAGCACCTGCCTACTACCCATAATAAATGTTGATTGATGGAACGATAGTCCAATCACCTGTCACATATGCTTCTAAAGTTTAATACAATAGACGAGATAAGAGAAAGTTTATTTGTCATTATTTGCTGATTGTGTAACAGGTTGCACAATGAAATTAAAATGTGGCTTCAAGACAAACAAAAACAATACAAAAACAAAACCATAAAGCCGCATTCACACTGAACGTGACTTGGCAACCGAGATCGCATCACCCACCCAAGTCATGTCGCCTGTTCATAAATAACTCTTCGCTAAGTGACGTCACACCCACTCAAGTTTCACCGTGATCATGTCATTTCATATAATAGGATGTATTAGCTGACATAATTCCAACTGTATCCTTTTCACTCACCTACCAACCACAAAACACTGCAGCTGATGGCCCTGCAGCAGCCTCGTCCGTCAGCTGCACCTTGAGGAGGTTCCAGTCTAGACAGAACAATGTACTCACTAACTAATGTTCCCACACAGACATGGATTGTCGCACTGTGAACCGGAATAAAAACAGTCTGTCATGGGTGTCATCACACACACACAACGCTGATTGGCTGTCGTGGCACAACCACATGCGACGTTGCCTGAAAAGTTCAAACTTTTCAACTTTGGCGACCGAGCGCAGCGACCTGGTGCCCCCAAAGTGACCCCAAGAGTACCCATCTGCAGGGACAAGGATGCTGCAATATGTCTCCCAAGACACGACCAACTTGCCTAGATTGCGTCCGTTGCATTGTGAATGGGATGGCCCTGCCCCATCGCGGCTATATATTGTCTTTGCATGGAGAGTGGTCGCCCAAGTCCCGTTTGGTGTGAATGCGGCTTTAGACATGGAGGAGTGCAGATGGTACACTCGGCAGTCTCACAGCCTGAGGGAAGAAGCTGCTCCACAGTCTGGTGGTATGGCAGCCAATGCTGCCTGCCTTTGGCCTGATGCCAGCAGGGTGAACAGGCTGTGGCTGAGGTGTGTGTTGCCCTCCAGGATCCTGGGTTCTTCACAGGCACCTCACCTCCCACAATATCACCGATGCTTGGTAGATGTTTACCAATGAGTTTTGGGCAGTTTTAATCACTCTTTGCAGAGTCCTCTAATAAAGAAATGCAGTCCAGATCTGACAAAGCTTCAACTGAAGCTGTTAGCATCTATGCTGATCTCTGTACAGGAGTCACTTCCTCCTGTTGTCATGCTAGTGGCTTCCTCCTCATCCTGTTTTAAAAGACCCTGACTGGGCGGTGGCACTGCAGGCCAAGCACAGTCTTTGCAGACTGGAGCTGATTACAGAAAATAAATCAGGCAGATCCAGCTGCTGTGAAAGGTGAGAGAACTTTAACTGTACATGTTAAATCAGGACAGAATGTTGACAAATTTTAGCAAAGTTTCTTTTGAAATTGGCACTGTTTCAACTGTTCGGCTGTTTCAGTCAGCCACTTGTGCTATTCACATGAGGGAAGGGACAAGTCTTAATGTTGCAGACTTTGTTGTCTTGCATAAGGAATAGCACTGTCATGCCAAAGAGACACGTCAAAGACAATAAAGGGCATAAAAGTTTGAAAAAAGCTTTATAAAAGCTCTTTAAAACTGAGGCAACTCTGTTGGGTTGGGGGCACAAAAAATACAGACACTAACATAGGGAGCATACATAAAAAAAATAAAAAAAAAAAAAAAGAAAAAATCAAAGCAGAGAGCCACAGCCCTAGAGTCAGATTTTCCTGGATGGCTAAGTAGTGTGACACTACCAGCTCCCCTTTAAAAACTGGAATCAGCACCCATGGCTGCCATTTCACTGGCACTGACCCAGAGCTACACACAACGCTGGAGAGGTGTATCAGCCAAGTCCTCATCACAAAGTCCTGAGCCATTAGCATCTCAGGACAAGTCTCATGCACCCCTGGCACCTTGCCCTGGAGGAGCTGTATAACAACCTTGGCGACCTCTGCCAAAAATATGGCATCTTCTTCATCTTCAGACTCCTCATTAGAGAGCCCACAACACACAGACACAAAGAGAAAAATTAAACTTTGAAAACAAAAAGTTCTATGTGGAAAACTTTGACCATGTTATTGAAATAAAAGCAGAAACCAGGAACATTTTTTTATACCATTTTAAACATTTTGGAGGTAAGTGCAAAGACACTGAAAAAGCTTTCTGGAAGAGTCCCAAATGAACATGGATGAATCAGCAATAAACAAATGATGCTGGGAGCAGAGCACAAAGAAAATATCAAGATGTAGAACAGCATCAAGGGATGAGACATTGTTCAACGTGTATTTTTTAGGAGGCAGTCAAACAAAGAGAAATCATTAAAAACACATGAGCTTTTTGTGAATGTTTTGCATCTTTAGAGAAAAAACACCAAATTTCTGTGTAGTTTTGTAAAACAGTAGTCATCTTAATTTTTAATAAACAAAGACCAAATTAACATCTTAAATGGAAAAAAAATATATTGATTTCAATCCTCAATCTAACTTTTTAAAAGTTGCAGATGTTCAGACTTCAAATAAATTAGAACATCCATAGTACTTTTAGAGTTTAAAACTTTGCTTAAAAGATACTTTAATAATTTTGCAGAAGACACCTGCACATTACGCCAAAACACTTTGCACAGGGCGTAAGACAGGGCCCTTATTCTGTTGTTGCCCATTTTCATCATGCATTACCGTCCAAGCCAGTCTATGATACTCATTACTGTATAGTTTTGTGTTGTTGTAGGGTTTGCATCTTAAATAATGAATTTAAGAATAGGCATTGCTTAATAAAATGTAATTCACCTTGATCTGGCAGCGTGAAATCTCAAATTGTAACAAAGAAAATGTCAAAAACAGGGGAGTTCTATTTGAATAACTCTAGGTAAAGTAAAGAAAGTCATAGGTAGAAGCTCTGAAAAAAGTGGAAATATATTCCTGCCCCTTGTTTGATTGCTTCTTGTCATGTTGGTGGTTGTCACTGTCCACTGTTCCACAACATGAACATGGAATTTGATGAAATTCATTCAGACCCTCAAGGTGCCTGAATGGGTAATAATGACTGAAATGAGTTCTAGAGAGGATCCAGACAGTCCTCTTCTAACTTCTACTTGCTGGATTTGCAAAGTGGAAGCTTCTGAGATGGTTCAGCATGTAACCATGTTTCCATCTACAGTGCTGTGGAAAAGTATTTGCCCCCTTCCTGATTTCTTATGTTTTTGCATATTTGTCACACTTAAATGTTTCAGATCATTACACAAATTTTAACATTAGACAATGATAACCTGAGTAAATACGAAATGCAGTTTTTAAATGCTGCTTTTATTTATTAAGGGAAAAAAGCTCTCCAAACCTACATGACCCTATGTGAAAAAGTAATTACCCCCTGAGCCTAATAACTGGTTGTGTCACCCTTGGCAACAGTAACTGCAATCAAGCATTTGCGATAACTGGCAATGAGTCTTTCACATCGCTGTGGAGGAATTTTGGCCCACTCTTCTGCTCAGAATTGTTTTAACTCAGCCACATTGGAGGGTTTTCGAGCATGAACTGCCCGTTTAAGGTCACACCACAGCATCTCAATTAGATTTAAGTCCAGACTTTGACTCAGCCACTCCAAAACCTTAATTTTATTTTTTTTTTTAACTGTTCAGAGGTGGACTTGCTAGTGTGTTTCAGGTCATTGTCCTGTCGCATAACCCAAGTGAGCTTGAGCTTGAGGTCATGAACTGATGGCCAAACGTTCTCCTTCAGGATTTTCTGGTAGACAGCAGAATTCATGGTTCCATCAATTACAGCAAGTCTTCCAGGTCCTGAAGTGGCAAAGCAGCCCCAGACCATCACACTACCACCACCATGTTTGACTGTTGTTATGATGTTCTTTTAACCAAATGCTGTGTTGTTTTTAAGCCAGATGTAACGGGACGCACACCTTCCAAAAAGCTCAACTTTTGTCTCGTCAGTCCACAGAATATTTTTCCAACAGTCTTGGGGATCTTCAAGATGTTTTTGGCAAATGTGAGATGAGCCTTTGTGTTCTTTTTGGTTAGTTGTGGTTTTCGCCTTGGAGCTCTCCCATGGACGCCATTTTTGCTCAGTCTCTTTCTTATTGTTGAGTCATGAACTCTGACCTTAAATGAGGCCAGTGAGGCCTGCAGTTCTTTAGATGTTGTTCTGGGTTCTTTTGTGACCTCCTGGATGAGTCGTCGTTGTACTCTTAGTGTAATTTTGGTAGGCCGACCACTCCTGGGAAGGTTTGCCACTGTTCCCAGTTTTCTTCATTTGTGGATAATGGCTCTGACCGTGGTTCACTGGAGTCCTAAAGCCTTAGAAATGGCTTTGTAAAAGACTGATAGATTTCAATCACTTTGTTTCTCTTTTGCTCTTGAATTTCTTTGGATCGTGGCATGATGTGTTTCTTTTTGAGATCTTGCAGCCTACTTCACTTTGTCAGACAGGTTCTATTTAAGTGATTTCTTAATTCAACAGGTCTGGCAGTAATCAGGTCTGGGTGTGGTCAGTGAAATTGAACTCAGCTTTCAAAAAATGTGGTTAATCACAGTTAACTCAGTTAACTTAATAATTGAAATCATCATTTAAAAACAGCATTTTGTAATTATTCAGGTTGTCTTTGTCCAATACAAAAAATTGTGTGATGATCTGAAACATTTAAGTGTGAAAAATATGCAAAAAAATAAGAAATCAGGAAGGGGCAAATACTTTTTCACAGCACTGTATCCAGATCCTGTGTCATTTACTTCCTGTGTGTCAGTGTGCATTGCTGAGCGGTGGGGGGTATGAGAAGCCAATCAAAAACACATCTTCCTGTGTTGATGTGAATTTGCCAGCCTGGATATGATGAACTGTGAGTGCAGAGGAGACGGGCTGACAGCAACAATGATGGGCGACACTAAACACTCAACACCTACCTGTTTGCTCACTGAATCAGGGATGACAACTGCTCCATTACAGGTGAGACAAGTGACAGAGTGACAGAAAGGAGCAAAGTAAATCTCCAGACAGGGAAAAAAAGGGAAGGGATGGGGTGAGAAGGGGTTGTAAACACTTGGTAAACACTTGCTTTCTGGAAAATGGAACACATTGAGCAGCTCCACAGAGCATTAGTGACCCTGGGAAAAAGTCATAATTTGTGGAGACAAACACTGAAGTAGTAAACAAAACTATCAGCAAACAAACACACAAACTTTTGCAAGGTCACATATCCTCTCACCTAAAGCTTTTTTCTATTCAGTTCACCTTAAGTTACTCTTCTTTTTCTTTATGCTTTGTTAATGTTTTTCCCTGATGTCAGCTAAAATGTGCAAATTGCACTGAGATTAAGGTCTAAGATGAATGCATTAAAGTTTTAAATACGGCAAAGACACGTCAGTTATGAACACATTATTCATTCTTTTCCATAAATAAAAAACTAGTCCAATTAAACTGACGTTTCTGACATGTCTTTCTTTTGCTTTAATTCAATTAATTACAAAAATGCATCATTCAGGTCAACACAGTGAAGCTAAAAGATTTTGTTTTTTTAAACTTTTGGATTCTTAAATGCAGATCGTGCAATATTTGACACATTCAACCATCAGAATCAAAGTCTATGATAATAACTCCCTGTGTCCATGCTCCTCACAATGATTGCAAAACCCAGCACCAACTCCTGCTCTAACTGACCAATCACAGTGGATGGGGTGGGGCCAAGGCACACAGAGTTGTTGATGATCTGACTGAAGCCTTTTAACAGCTTCTGCGCTACAGTGGACAAAAAAATACTGCTTAAATCATCAAAAAATAAAATGAGTAAGTGCTTTCAAGTTAAATTTTCTTCTTAGATAATAGCGTGCATCTGATTTAACAAACATTTCTGTACATTACCTAATGAGAGGTTATATCTTGCTCATTGCATTGTTATTTATCTGTGTGAGGGAGCTAGAAAACACCCCCCTCACTGAGGTGACAAGTCTGTGTCATGTTGTGTTTAAGTGATTGTTATTCAGGATATGATTTTTGGTTATTTTATTTAAAGAACCCTATTAATATCTCCTCTCTCCGAGGTCTCATCTGGTGGGCGTGTTCTCATGGAGTGCACACATGGGGATGCAGCCAACGAGTTCCAGCAGTGTCAAATCACCTTGTTAGGCTGGGCTGATGATCAGGAAGGAGAGAGAAGGGGGAGGGGGAGAGTTATTTAGTTATGTTTAGCTTTAGTTTTGGATATTTTGGGTTATTTAGTTATTTTGGTTAATCAGTATCTATTTATAGTCCTCTTGCAATGTGTTGATGTAATTGTATGTGGGGGTAATTTGTATACATATTAGATTTGTATAGATTTGTCACTGGAGGGGGAGATTGATGTCTATAGACATGCCAGGTGAAAGAAAGAGGGAGGGTGCTTCTGCTCAGCTTAAAATCAGCTGCACCTGTGTCAGTGAGTGAATGTGTGTGGTTGCCAACAGTCTGCTGCTTGGATGAGGATCATGCTGAGAAACGCTGTACATTGAGAATGGACTTATAAAAAACAAAAACTCAGAGCTCTGAACCTGCTGTCTGACACCATTCATTCCATCTTCATGCCGTAGATCTTCACCCCTGCTGGTATTCATCCTGTTTAGAGGTTTTTCACCATCTTAACCTTACAATCTCTCATAAATTAACAGAAAATGATTCATGATTCAGAGCACTGAATCACTGTGCACTGTGGTTGTTTTCGAGTAAGTTGGTTGGTGTCTTGTTCTGCACAACACTGTTAAGTCTGTCATAACTTCATCATGTTTGGAGTCACACATTTAAAAAAAAACAAAGGTTATAATCTTTTTGTGTGTTTGTGCGATATTGGAGAGTGAAAGTTAATCAAAACGATGATGCCCTTGGATGTGTAACTTCAATTGAAACTTGTAGATCATTGGACATTTCAAACCTAATCTGCACTATCAAATGTTGCACTTAATATTGTTCTTTTTTCCTTGGTCCCGTGTGTCTTTAAAATCAAATGTCATTTTTAGCCAGACAGGGAGTTAAGTAGTCCTGCCCCAACAGCACAAATATAAGAACAAATAGCACAACAAATAACTGTATGTCAAGTAAATCTTCCGGCTTAATTGTCAAACCTAACTGGGCTACTAACACAAAAACTAAACATGGAATTCTGAAAAGTTCAAATGCTACCTCACTGTATGAGATTTGTTGGATTTCAGGGACTAATTCTGTACATGCACCCTCTGTAACAATATTCAAAACAATATTAAGATGAATAAGTACAACAAGCAGTGTCCTCTATGTCAATGCAGCATTAATTCAAACTGAGTCCAAGTCAAGATCATAAAATATTTTAGCACCTCATTTAACCCCCTACTCAAAATATGGGTAACATCTGCAAGAAGAAAAAAAGCCCAATTAAATTCTAAAGCTGTGGTTAAATGAGGTTAACTCTCATAATTCAGTGATAAGTCATGATTAAAATAAAAAATTAACAGCCTTAGTCTACAAAAAAGCCCTCTTTAACATCTGACCAGGGACTGCAGATTCAAGCTAGCCTTTAGGCTCAGTGGCATATTTACTTACTTTTTTTTTTTTAATGTGCACTGCTTCTATAAAATGAAAATAAAATGGAAAAATAAAAACAGACCTGTCACTGCTGTGTTGCAAGTTCATTTTAGCATATGCATATTTTTTATTCCTTTTCTTGGAGTCATTAGTGTCAAATCCAGCATGGTTATTAACATAATCCTCTGTCTGGTGAAAGTCTGAGTACAAAGTGTGAAGAGAACAAGCTCATTACTTTCTCATCTGTCACAGAAGGATCAAGGACAACTGGAGAGAGATGAGAAGAAATGAGCCAATGACTGACAGAAAAAGACAATTCAGGTAAAAAGAAGGAACACCAATGTGGAGGAAGAAAAGCTGAATGCCTTGGGTAAACGGAGTAAAGAAAAATAAATAGACAAGAGACATAAGCAAGTAAAGGAAATACACCGCAGTGAGAAATCAGACCAGCAGAAGAAAGAGGGAACAAACAATTCTTTGTTTAACTCAGATGTCTCACAGGGGACAGCATAAAAGCAATCAATATTTTAGGCCTGAGCAAAAGTGTCCCAGTTCATGGATATATCTGTAATATTAAGGGGTCTTCATCTCATTATGATTATTTTTTATTCTATTGGACTTTTGAGTTTCTTTCTAGGCCCTGTATGACAATCTGGGATCAAGACATAAGAAGTGAAAACCTGCACAAACGCTCTCTGTTAATATGTATATTTTGAAAGATTGTTCTCTGTTCTAAAGTTCTCCGTTTTAAGATATATTGACATATCAAAGTGAAATTAGCATTTTCCTTATATAGACATTTGTATAGGCTTTTTGTATTAAAAAAAACAAATTGGTAAGGCTAATTTTCTGGATGCATGAATCCCACCAATTCCTCCTTGCCACATTTTAGTATGAATTATACTAAATAAAATATGACAAAATAAATAAATATAATAATAAATAACATAATCTTCATAATTATGGAAGCACATCATGGCTATATGTCCCAGAAGCAGCTGCCACAATTCCAACTTATTACCTCTTGTTGTAACATTTTATTTGTTAACTTCCTGCTAAACAAGTTTACTGATAAAGTTGGTGCCCACAGCTGTAGCTATCATGTATGTATAATCATTCATTATTAAGCAATCAGACCCTAATGCAACAATCCCATTGTTGCATTAGGGTCCCTGACCATTTTCTACTCCTTACTTGCCATCCTTTTAAAAACAAAAGAACACTTTAAAATTCTAAACTAAGACAATATCAGATGGATTTTATGTTGAAAAAGGAACCTTTTAAACCTTGTATGCATTTGTTAATCATGGACCCCATTAAAGGTATTTATCTAAAAAAGCTACTCAAAAATCCCATATACTTTGGGACACCAGAATCAGAAGTGATGAATGCAAACTCAACTCTGTGTTTTAGGACTCATTCCTGCTCCTCCCACTTTATTTGTTCATGACTATCAGAGAATTGAAATTGTAAAAATTTAAAGTGTTTGATATTAACGATTAGAAATCCTAGTGCGTGGAGTGCACTGAGGACAGCCAAACACGTCCTCTGCGTTTTGTCACATGAATCTGAGCAAAAGCCAATCAAAGGAGCAAGCTGGCATGGCTATGTATAAGCAAACATAGCCATGGCAATGAGAGTAAAGGTGAAGCAGAAAGTTAGACGGGTGTCAAAATGGAGGTCCAACTTGTTGATTTCTGTCAAAAACACAAATTCTATACAGCATAACCTGTAGCATATATTGTAATTATATTATGAACAAACTGATAAGGAGAGTAGCTGGATGGATATAACAACTGCCAAAGGATGTTAAAGGAAGCTAACTAGTAGCTGCATTTAGCCTCCTGACGTCCTCCATGTTTGTTTAAAGTAAAGCTGGGTTTAATCACGTGAGACCAGCAGCGGGGAGAGCAAATCAGCAAATGAATCAGCTGGTTAGTGGTGTGCTATGACCCTCTCGTTGTGGCATATCACACATTACAGGGACAAGCTGATAAATCTGTCATTATTGGGCCTCATATGGGTTTCTCACTGTTAAGATTAAGGTAAAAATCTAAAAATCTTTATATGTGTACTTGGCCTTACTTATACAACACCCACTGATTCTGTTCTAATAAGAAAAATAGCTTCAATAGGATATTTTCCAGACTTGCATTTAATAGCTGTTTAGATTAAAACACACTTCACTGACTTGAACACTCTCATAAGATATTCTTAAGTGGCTCCATATGTCTCTTTTAGATCCAGGAACTGCTTAATGGCCTTTAAAAGCAGTTGTGAGATTAAATTTTTACTATATACAGGCTGGAAAAACAAATAGCCTGCATGCCCTGTTGAACTTTGAGTGCTTTTTGACTCCCACACATCATTACACATTCCCTAAAACTTCCTCAGCCCTCCTTACAGCTCAGATATTTCAATTTTAATGGATTTCATAGACGCCCTGAACCTTCTGTTGGCCTGCATGGCACCAACAACAAACTTATTGATTTGAAGGAAAGGAGACCGCTGTCATTATCTTTTTGTTTTTGTTTGTGGGTGAGGGAGACAGGCTGGCAGGGAATGAAAAAAAACAGTGGCAAAGAGACTTTCATGTAAGAGTTCACACTCTGTAGATTATGCTCCCCTCAAATAACAGCGGTGTAGATTGGATCGCTGTTGTCGTTGCTTATAGCCTACTGTTTCCTGCAGTGCTGCTGAAGGTGGGAAGTCTGCACCAAGCAGAGATCCAACGAAGAATATCAAAGACAATACTGAAGCCTGTTAAGCTCCCTCTCAGACTGTCAAATATGTAAACTGATTTGAAACCACCCAGCGTGCAACTGTATGCGCTGTGTGATTAGGAATTTGTGTAAGCCATTATACAGTGTCAGTCAGAATCAGGGAGCAGGGAGGAGGTCTCCATCAGAAGCACTTCAGAAAGTCAGCAAAAGCTTTGAAGAGGAGTTTGTATTTCTCTATACTGCGTTGTAGTCATGCAGCATTATTGTAATACACAGGGAGACAGGCTACGGTAAATTAACTCCATTTCTCAAAGCTATATATTTAGTTTCAGCACATTTTCAACCTTCCCACAAGTTTTAAATTTTACTATTCCAGGCCACACACAATTCTCTGCCAAGATTTCTCTGCATACTCTCTCTGCTGTACTACTTCATTGGTGACCCCAGTGGAAGCAGCATTACTGTGCTGTAAATTGGATAATAAAAAATTTAAAGAGATGTGGAGCTCTTAAAAAGACAAGTGGGGCCAATTCACCTTCTTTTCACTATTATCCTTAAATAACTCAGTAGGATAGTGGAGAATTTATGCAAGTAAGGTCCTGAAAGGAGAGCCTTGGTCTCTGGCAGTGGACAACACAAAGAGACCTGTGGTCATGTCAAATGGTTTTTTGATTTTCCTTTTCATCTCACTTTATTTCAGTCTGCAGCAAAGAATGTTTACAACTTAAGCTGGGGATATACAGTACTTGCTGTTTGTTCTTGCTTTCATGTTTCTACAATATTTTCCTCAGTGAACCTTCATAAGTGTCTTAGTGTATAGGTTGAATAAGTGATCATGTTAATTGAAGGAGTATATTAGCACAGTCAGGCACAAGCCTGACTGTGCTAATATACTCCTTTAAAAAAGTTGAGAAATCTTATTTTGGTCAATTTCTCCCCTTTAATAGTACCAATTGGTATTGTACTGTATTTTATATTGTTGGAAAGCCTGATTAAAAGAAGAAAGAAAGAACATTTTGCTTTTATAAATCCCTCAATGGAAATTTAATTCTTTACACTCTGTTGTTGAAACATGCTACATACACATTCGCTGATGTACACATGCCCCATGATCATGCATTAATGGAGAGATGTCAGAGTGATGACTTGCTGCTCCTGAAGAAGCGCTTTCAAGCAGTTTTGGGGTAAAATTCTTTGCTCAAGAGCACTTTGGCAGTGCCCAGGAAGTCAGCTGGCACCTCTCCAGCTACCAAACCAACTTCTAAACATGGTACAGTAGGGACTTGAACTGGCCACCCTTCGGTCCCCAACTGAAGTATAACTTATCCAAAATAAGTTAGAACAGGCTTGACAATTGAGTACACAAAGGAGCAGTAAAGAAAAAGCCATGGGCTTGTTTTAAAACTCCAAATAAAGAGCCATTCACAAGCAATTGCTTTGTTTTAGTAGCGACTGAATTTAGCTAAAAGATACCTAGATAACTTATTAAACAGCTATACCTTATGAGTACAGAGGAAAATGCTGTAAAAATGGTGTGCTGATGGTTTGTTATATCCATCAATCTGAGCAGCTCTGATGTTATTAATGGATGGATATTTTATCAGGTCTTATCTTTGTGCTGTCTTCCACCACATCAGAAAGTTGAGCGTTCTCCTGTTCCCAAAGCTGATCTTCTAACCAGGAGCAAAATAACATGCGCAATCCATGTAACATGTTTGCCTTTATGAATATGCAGAATACATGCAGATTATCAGAATGTGCAAAATACCAGGAGGAGGAGATGCAGATGTAGTCATTTAACAGCCGTAATGTGATTTATCAACTCTGAAACTGATTGCGGTCAATGTTTTTGTGTCTATATTTAGCACGTTTGTAAGGCAGGTGCAAACTGGCACAACGTTATGCACAGATGGCTGATGACGGAGAGAGAGAATCGCCGCGCATGCGTCAATGTGTTTGGACTGTCATAAACAGCATTAACCGAATATTTTCCATCATTGACTGAATTTTTTGATGAATGAAGGAAAGATTTGGAGGCTGTCTGTCATTATTATGGACTGGAAAAAGAGTCTCTGTTTTGTGCTCTTAGTACTGGAGGGAGGAGGAGGAGGTCAACCTATGTATGAAAGGATCCTCTTCATAGCCAGAATCATTTTGTTTGTCACTCAGAGCTGACTGGGTCACACTCTCCACTCACTGACAGCGGGTTTAGGCACTGTGAATGCTTAAAGAGGGCGGTCCGCACCACTTTTGCGCTTGTTATCAATTGTGCACGTAGTCATAGTAGATCACCTGCAACATGCCCACTAATGGCACGTGCAGTTTTTTAGTTTGCACTTGTTATTTGGGATTTTTGTAGATCCGGCCCATAATGTAGAGTCAGATGTGTTTACAACTATGTCCAGGCGATTGCAAATGAGATATTGAATAACCACGAGTTCTTCTCTCACAGTGTACAGTCTGTATAGTATAGTGAGTATAGTCCACACAGTCAAGCTATAGGTGGGGGTAAACAAGGATTTGGTCATCCTTTAAAAATTGAACACCCTTCAGTCTCTGTTATTCAACAAATTGTAATTAAATAAAATATTCTGGCGCTTTACTGAATGTTCTATGGCCTGGTACTGGGTTGTGGCTTGGTTTTTGGGGACCTCTGCTCTATCAGAAGGAGGAGACAAGAAAAAAATTCACAAAAGAGGATATAAAATTCAAAAGTGCATAATATTGGCCCTTTGAGATAAAGCTAATTCAAGCCTGAGATAATGTGATTTATTTGTTATCTGCCTGATGCAGTTTTCTGCACACAATCTCATTTTGTTATAATAATGTGTCAAATAATTAAGTTTGAAAGACTCCCTTGATGCAACAGGTGGAACAGCGTCTTTCTGCAGATAATTTAAATTTATTAAATCCTGACAAATGCATTGAATTAAATGTCCTCTCTTTGAATAAATCCTCTGGCTGACTCTGCAGTGCCATTGTCATGTCCTGATGATTTTCAGTGCATTTGGCTGTGATTTGTAGCGCACTGTGTAGAGTCTGTCTTCCAGTCAATCCTCTGCAGACTTCAGTTCCATAATAACTGAATTTCACGCCGTTCAGCCTGAGATACTCTCTGGTGAAATAAACACCAAAGCACAGTGTCTTTTCATAGCTCATTACAGCTAGCATAATGCTTACATAAAGAGCTCTGCTGGACAGAGCTGGAGAACATCATTTTGAATGTTCATTAGAAGAGTGTAATCAAGACAGTCAGCCAATTAGCCTAACCACTGTGTTACTCTGCGTTTGTTATTGTGAATCAGTTTTCTTTGGTGTGGACGTGTGCCGCAACATGTCTGTGTGTGTGCAAAGACCCCTGAATGCAGGAGGCACAATAGTGTGTGTAAAAGTGTGTGTGGGCTTGACTTCATGCCAGCTCATTTAAATGTCTGAGTTGAGTGCTTGGATCCAGACGTGGGATTGAAAGGCAGCAGTCTGAGCCAGCCCGCTTTGAAGTCTCATTTCCTGTTGGACTGATGTATAAGCCTTGCCTGTAGGCACCTGTTCAATACATAAGGCAAGAACACAGCCAGAAATGTGCGAAAAGGAAAGAAATTACATAACACAAAGCAGCACCAATGAATGACAAATGAGCCTCTTTTCATGTGTATGCTTGAATTACCAGAGTGGGAACCCTGTGAATAGCAGGTGGTCATCAGCGTAAATACTGCATCTAAATTTTAATTACCAACTTGTTTATTCTTGAAAGAATTATAGGATGCTTTATTATTCTGTCTTGCTCCATGGTTGGTAAACAGCTTCAGGCCCTTAAACCCAGTGGTTTTTGCCTTCCTTGCCTCGGCTTCTGCTCTTGCATGTAATTTGTCTCTAAAAAGGGAAAATCATGTAGAAGCCGTCTTTTTATTTGGTGAGGCAGCAGGTTAGTGTGCATGCCAAGAAGATTGCTGGTTCGACTCCCCCCTGCCAACCAGGGTCTTTCTGTGTAGAGTTTGCATGTTCTACCTGTGCCTGCATGGTTTTCCCAGGGCACTCAGATTTCCTCCAGCAGACCAATAACATGCTGATTAGTGTAACTGCTGACTCTAAAATGCCCTTAGATATGAGCGTGTGTGGGTGTGTACATGGTTCTCTTTCTCTCCATGTGGTCCTACGATCAGCTGACAACCTGTTCAGTGTGTTCACTACCTCTCATCCAATGTCAGCAGGGAAAGGCTCAACCCTCCATGACCCTGAAATGGATAAGTGGTGTAGATTAGTAATTCCCAACCAGGGGTACGTGTACCCCAAGGGGTACGCAAGCACATCGCAGGGGGTACATGGAAACATTTAATTATTTATTTCCAACTTGGAACTGCTTAGATAAGCCTGTCAATACAATGGTAAGTGTGCGCTACTAGTAGTTTCCCTGGGGAGACAATAATCTACACAATAATAACAGGTTATTGTCTTTTACAGACACTTCCCAAGTGTTTGGTTCTCTGATCTCACTGCAAATGGGCTGGCTTCATTGAGATATTTGCCAGAACTTCACCGCAAAAGAAGCACTGAGGCTGCAGTGGGTCGGCAGACGGAGAAATGAATCCATATAAACCAGCTTGATTACGTTCTACATTTGAAGAATCATCAACACGTATGAGTGAGGGGGTACTGATGGCATGACAAAAAAACTCAAGGGATACACAAGACAAAAAAGGTTGGGAACCACTGGTATAAATGATAGATGGATGGATAGATACCAAATGAAAAGATGTGACTGAACATGACAGATTTCTTTTTAAGTTTGAATTAGAAAAAAAATTGCAGCATCTTTTGATATTAGACTCCAATCCAATGCAATGTCTTGATGTCCTTGGAGGTGTAGTGAGGCCAAAAGCAGAATAGGAAACCCCCTTTACGAAGTTTAAACATAAAATTCATGGTATGAGTGATGAGGGGATGTGGGGTGACATGAGAAGTTGGACGTGGAAAGTGATGAGCTGGAGGTGACTGAGGTGAAGGGGGTGCAGTGATCACACTAAAATGATGAGTTGACCATAAAGGAGAGAATTGATTTTAAATGTGACAGCAGCAGGATGACCGGTTAAAAGAGCCTGGGGCAGAATCTAGATGGTTTTGTGCTCAAGCAAGTAAATGCCCCTTTTCAAGGAGCGATAAAGTGAGAGACATGACTGAGTGACAACTTAATAAATGAATAGATGCCTGGACTTGCACTTGCATTTAGTGTCATTTGTGCTTTGCCATGCTATGGAGTTAAAGACTCCATATTTCACCTATATACATTTACTTTTGATTACTGCTAGAGTAAGTTCACAGTCACTAATGTTCATAAAAATGGTAATTTTCACATACTGAGTATCCCTGATTCAGCTGTATTCTCCACATGGATGTGTTTTACAAAAAAACAAACACAAAAATGCAAATTGCTTAAATTCACTGTCAAATGCTGTTTATTACCTTGTAACTTTTTACATAATATGCACATATTTTTACAATTTCTATGAAAGAACTGCTTGATTTTCATATTTATTCCTTCCTCCATGTCTGACTGGTGTTACGGTTTAACTTGTGTCTATGTTAACTGGTGATAGCAGACGTGTTGAGAAGGACTTTATTTATTGATATTTCAGTATCAATATGATATGTCTACATGCAGAGGGGAAACGTGCAAACGCCACACATCTAAGACTGTCCTGCATGTGAGTTGATCCAGTGGCTATTTTGCTGTGAGGCAACAGCACTAATACCTGCTACACCACTGTAACCTCCACCCCCTTACTAATGCTGTATATTAGTGTCAAGGCTTAAGGTTCAACAAAAATATCAGATTGAAGAAATTAATCAAGGGCTATGCCCAAACCTTGAGATGGTCAGCAAGTGATAATTCAATTGGATCCCCTTAAATATTAAGTACCTTGCAAAAGATGCATTTTCCCTTGAGAATTACTGGTCGTTTTAACTTATTATACAAACAATACAGATCTTTGACAGCTAGACAATTATGCGTTTTCATTGGTGTTACATAGAAATTGTCAGAATTTAACAGGAATCTTGTTTTACTGCATTTCTGTTGTTATAAATATTATTTTTCTTTATAAAAATGACATCATTTTGCATTCTTCATGTTTATTTGTTTATAATTTTCTTACAAATGTGAGCTCTTTAAAATGGTAGAATTGCCTGTTTAAACACTAGATGACTGTGTAAAACCACTGCTGACTACATGAAATCTTTGCCAGTGCTTCTTGCTGTAGGTATGACTGTTTTTTTATATTTCTTTCAGAGTCTTTGTCCCCGCTGTCCTTTCTAAGGTGGCCTGGAAGAACCCTTGACATATACTCAAAACTGAAAGGATCAACAACATACCTTTCTAAAGGCCAGAGCAGAGGTGTCAGCCTGTCTGGCTCCTCGGTCCAGACTGAGATATGACAGCATATATTGTAATGAAATTCAATTCAGTTTCAATAAGTATTTTTCCTACTGGGTGACTAAGGATGTCTTGGTTATGGCTTAAGTAGAGGGGTGCCACTGAAATGAATTTTTCACAATCACCTGTCAGGTCCTCACACATATTCTGTCTCAAGGCATAGTTGTTGCTAATAGCTGTGAAGTCAAAATGCTTCTGTGTGCCAACTTAAAAATCTCTTGCAAAGGTTTCATTAAACAAAAAAAAGTATTTTCTGTCACTAAGTCAGATGAGGACAAATAAATGAAAAAAAACAGTCTATCATGTCAGGGACCCCGATATAGTATAAGCCTCTTGCAAGGACCCACCAGTGCAAAATTTCCATAAACGCCTATGCGTTACAATGTCAAATATTAAAAATCAACAGAGCAACTACTTATTTTTTTTAATTTATCACAATAACCTTATTTTTTTTACTTATTTAATTTCCGTTCAACTGTCTTATAAATTGTCTAAACAAAAATTGTCAGTAATAGTTTATATAATCCTATTTTAAAGATTATTTAGGTTTCTGACATTATTATTTACTCAATATCTTTTATACCTTTGCATTGACAACAGCCAAGAGACAAAGGCATTATGTTTTCAGGCTGCCCATCTGTCCAATTCAGGTCAGTATGCTGTGGAAGTTAGCACTGCGCTGGTTCCCTCGACTGCAAGCCTGCTAAAAGCCTATGGGATTTTTCACTGTGTTTTGGATTAATGCTGATAATAAGCTCTCTGCCAAAATAACTGAAAAGCTAATTAGTAGGCTACTATAGAACTAAAACATGCCTGTCACGACTTAGACACACCTAAAATATTTTCAATGTGTAACATCTTCTTGTAACCTTGTGCTTTAGAGTTTCCTTATTATCGAGTGACCCGATCAAGTTGGTCCTCGTGGCTTTGACATTAGTGTATGAATAATTAATTATTAAAAAATAATCAGAGGATGGGCGGCATGGTGGCGCAGCAGGTAGTGCACGTGCCTCATAGCAAGAAGGTCGCCGGTTTGATCTCTGGGTCGGACAGGACCTTTCTGTGTGAAGTTTGCATGTTCTTCCATGCATGCGTGGGTTCTCTGGCTTCCTCCCACAGACCAAAAACATGCTCATTAGGTTGATTAGTGATTCTAAATTGCCCTTAGGTATGAGTGTAAGCATGAATGGTGGTCTCTATACAGCCCTGCAATTGACTGGTGACCGGTTCAGGGTGTACCCCACCTCTCACACAATGACAGCTGGGATAGTCTATAGTCCCCCCGGATCCCGAAAGGGATAAGCGGTATAGAAAATGAATGAATGAATGAATAATCAGAGGATCAGATATCAGTTGGGTCCCTGGACATTTTTGTAGTCCTTGTTAGCAGTTAATTAGCAACTGTCATTTTAAACACACAACAATGATTTAAGATTCAAAGGCAGGTAATATCGGATGCATTTTATTATTTTCTGTTAAACATTAAAATCTTTTGTGTGATATTTGATATTTGTGGACTCATTCCTGCACCACTCTTTTGATTCACTTTGGAGTTGATGGGTCAAAGTCCTTTTCTCTATGGTCATTGTTTGCTTGTACATAATGTTTTTGGAGCACTTTGAATGATTGCAGTACAACTTTGCAAAAAATTTCCTGTGGTACTCAAGGAAGTTGGTGGCTCATAAGTCAGTAGTTAATTCCCTCATGATAAACCCTTTTGAAGGTGATATTTCAGGAGCTTTCTTCCTGTCAAACTTTGCACAAATTCGGAGCTACAAGACTCACAAGTAGTTCTGTTTTTTTCCTGTCAAGAACTGTCTTTGCATGTTTGAGTCTTGTTCATCTCAGTCACCTTGTGGTTGTTTTCTTCGAAAAAAAACTTTCAATTTTTTTAGAGTGGGTAAGTTAGCTTTGTGGTGATGAAGCAATTTTTTTATTTATTAGTGTCACTGTTAGTTACTACTTAATTCTGATTGGCTAGGGTGATGATAAATATTATTAAGTAATACAGAAATAATGCTTAAGTTAAAATGATTCCAACACTTGATTTTCAGCAGATTGGTCAGTTTTTCTTTCTCAAAGCTGTAGACTTACCCAAAAAATTTCATGAACATCATTAACAACTCGTGAATCATGTCATCTGAAAGACTTTAGTAAATACATCAATCAATGAATCTGATTTATTTATGTATGAAGTCAATCAAGACATTAAGTTAATGCATGTATATTGTTGACATTTTATCTTTTCTTTGTACTGTGTATGCTTTGTCTTAGTATCTTGAGGACACCCTCCATTGTGAAGTTCTGCAGATGATACACAACAGTTGATAGCAATGAAGCTAGATGAAACCAATCAGTTAGTAAACTAGAAACATGCCTAAAAGACATTAGGATCTGGATGAATAGAAATTGTCTTCAAATCTGACAAGACTGAGATTATTATGCTTCACCCATACCACCTTAAACAAACTTTTTTGACGATACAACTGCCTTTAATGGCATCAGTCTGTCCCAAAACACCACTTTAAATATTCTGGGAGTTCTGTTGATCCAGATTTGTCCTTCAACTCTAACACAGAACAAGTTTCTATGACAGCCTTTTTCCACCTTCATTACATTGCAAAAGTCAGGCATATCCTGTCTCACACTGAGTCCTAACTGTATCTTAGCATCAGCTGTCGCGTCTCATTGCATTGCACATTTCATTCCATACCCATATGAACAGTACAGAAAGTGTTTTGAATGTGCAGGTGAAGAAATGGGCATGAAGTGCTTTGATTTGACAGAGAAAGTAAAACATTTCACTGACAGAAATAGATGAATGAACCACTATCTCCACTATGCTAAACAGAACAAGCTCTTCTAAGTGAGAAATGCAAAAGAATATCAAGGAAATCCCTGAAGCATCTCATCAACCTTCCTCTGTACCAGTGGTGGCTGGTGCCAAAAATTTTAAGGGGGGCGCAGCTTTGGAGGAAACAAACCAAAGAAGCGCTCCATACTACAGTGAAAAGGACCTAAAGACAAAACATAATCACAATACAACCTACTTTGAACAATGCACTATTTGAACAGAAATTTTGCCCTCCTTTCCTTCTGGGCTGCAAATTTCTCAGTGACCCTCTGACTGAAGTCCATCATACCCGTCACCAGTCTCTCTTCCATTAACAGCATGGCCAGTGCATTCAGCCTGTCCTGGTTCATGGTGTTTCTGAGGAAAGTTCTGAGAAGCACCTCAGCTTCTGCAGTGGTCATGGGTGTGGTGATGAGGATCTTTAGCAGAGTGACAGTCTCTGAAAATACCTCTCCAAGATTATTTTCCATCAACAACTGGATAAGATCCACAGCTCCACAGCAGGCCTTGAACTCCTCCTTGCTGTAGATTAAGACTGAGCTCTGTCTTCAGCTTTAGTTGAGCACTGGGTCGGCCTTCAAGGTGCTGCTGAGAGAATCTTCAGGAAACATGGTGTGGTACTGTGTGAATCTGTCATTAAAAAATACATAGAAAAGCACATTTTATTACCAAAAGTTAACATCATTATTTACTGAAAAAAATCTAAAAAACAGCCAAAGTTTAACCTGCTCCCATAAAATAAAGCTGTAATTTATGTCAGTTTCACTATTTTATGAACATTTCTTGTGTCACCTGAACAGTGTCTTATCTTATACATGATGTCTCATGGCTCAAGATTGTAAACACAAACAGAATCTTATGTACCACTAAACTGATGCTTTAAAACTATGGGTAAAACTATGTGATACAGTTTTGGTATAGATTAACTGTAAAAAGTATGAACAAAACAAAACAAATAAGAAAAAAAAAAACAAATAAGAAAAAAAAATCAGATACAAGCATGCAGCACAAAGGGCAGACGGCTCACACCAGCTGACTGATTCTCACAGCTGAAATGGAGGCTGTCAGTGTTTGGATGACATTTATAGTTTTCAGCAAAATTACTTCAAATTTTAAAAAGTCAAAAAAATAAACTTTACATTACAGGAGTCTGTTTCCATCTGCTAAAACTTTTGAATACTTTAACTTTGTACCGTTATGTGCAGTATTCAGTCAGTAAAAAACACCAACAGAATGTATAATTTTTGTATCCAAATAGAACATTTTATTATAGCAACTAAACATATGGTATACAATTATATATAATGACAATACTATATATATTTATATTGATATTTATTATTTTTTATCACATGTTTAGTTGCCATAATAAAACTACAACATTTAAAGACAAGATATACATTTTGTTGGTCTGTTTTCGTTGATTTTATACTGTGCACAATGGTACAAGCTGGAAAGGTACAAGGTAAGTGTCAAATCTAAAAGCTCCAGTGGATTAAAAAATAATTCTGTATGGACATACACCTAAGAGGTAAAGAACTTGTGATGTTTACACTTTTGGGACTAATAAAACCCCACTGTTTTCACCAGTAAACTGCAACACATAACTTGATAGTATTATCAAGTCTTCTTTTTGTAATTTTTCAAAGGCTTTCACACAATGTAACAGTAATATTTAATGAGCAGTGCAATAAACCTCTGCAATAATCTGCATGCACTTGTGTATTACAATTTCTCCTATCTTGTTCCTGCTTTTCCATGATTTTTTAAAATATATTTTTATAGGTCCCTTAATATAATATTATAATCAAAATAATGCATCAACTTTGTCAATTAAATTTAAAATGAACTTCTAGTAGGGTAAAAACAAACTTACCCACCCAATAAAAGCCCCAATTCCTCCTACAAGTATGTTGTTTTTGTAAAAATATGCAAGAATTAAAAACTATATAGATTTTGGAGAACTTAAGTCTGCAAAAGGATAATGTTCTACTGAACAAAGCATTTATATCCTCTTGGCAAACTCATTTTGTGGCTCCTGATCTATTGTTTAGTGCCATGTGTGACATAAAATGCAAAACTTTGCCCCTGAATTATGTTATGTCTACTAGGAAAGACACATCCTAATCTAATCTTCAGTGCAGCATAGCCTCTTACTGATTTTCTTCACCAATGCAATCTCACCTCTCCTGTGATCCTCTGACGGATCTCTGGACGACGCCTCCTCGGTGCATGGGAGCATCAGTCGGACGCATGAGGATATGTGAGATACTTGCGCATGAGTAAATCATATCTGTTGTGGTGACGTGTCGATATGATTGACAGCGCTTGTTGTCCAGTCACATGAGGAAAAGAAACACCAAAACAATACTGATTTGCTGCCAGTCAAAGTGGGAGTGTCCGGGGCGCACCGGTCTGCGCCCCTGGGGCAAAGTTGGAGTGGCCAATCCCAAAGACGCCTCAGGTCACATGCTGAGCAAAAGTTTAAGGACTTGCATAGACACCCATTAGGCCAGCGCCCCTCTGTACGTAAACTATGTATTCACAACAGAGTTACTACGTAAAAACATTGTGAAACCCCTTTTATTGAATGGTGACAGGTGCTGCTGACAGACTATAATGTGGTAAAAATAAATGTTTTTATCCATTATTTTTTATAATTTAAAGACAAATTATGTTATGTTTAAGTGGACTTTCTCTGTTGAATTTTGGAGGGGGTGGCGCCCCAGCGCCCCCTGTTGACAAGCCGCCACTGCTCTGTACCTGTTCCTTGTCCACACCATGCAAGCAATGGAGAGGAAAGTAGAAAACAGGCATCAAGGCAAAACCACTGAGCAGAAATGTATTCTGTCATATTGCTTGCATGCTTGCTCACATGTCATTTATTGTCCTGAGTTGGATTTTGTTGCTGACATTCACATGTGTTGCACTCAGTTAAGACATGGTGGCAGAATGATGCTGTAATCCATATCAGGTCACAAATGGCACATGACTGGGAGAGGAGATCGCTCCTGTACAAGCTTCTTTGCATTGGTTTCCTGTTTAATTAGTTAGCTTCCCCTTTGAAAGTAATCTCATTTTTTCTGAGTCACAATTTCAAGTTCTGACAATTTTTTTTTTTTCATATTAACAAAAAACAGTCAGTAGAAGCCTGTTGTGAAACAGCCTTCATTGATTTACACAGAAACACCTCTGACATGGCAAGAAGCAATTCACCATGCAGAACGTTTCATTGGTTCTTGGGGTGGCCAGTCAAAACGCCTTGGGCCCATTTCCCAATTTTGCCATGGCCCTGCCCAAACAAGTCAAGTCAGGCTCCTCTTCTTTGGAACCATCTCCCAATCATGGTTTGGAAGGCAGACATCCTCTCTGCCTCTCAGAGCAGGTTTTACACTTTCATTTTTGATGGAGTTTATATTTTTTTGCTGGCTTAGGCTTGGGCAAGCCCGCAATTAAGCTGAGATAGGACTGGGCTTCAGGCAGAAATGTTACTCTGAGCTTCTTCTTGCTCTCTGTCTTTCACCCTCACTGCCCCTCTCTCTGTCTCTCTTTGTCTTTTTTTTGGTCTTGTGTATGTCTCAAGTTCTTGTCTTGTGAGTTGCATTGGATTGTTGGAGGCGATGGCTGTGGACCTGCATAGTTTCAACTACTACATTTATTGATATTAAGCCTTTTATTTATTCCTTTCCGTTATAATGACTGCAGACAATAACTTCAGATGGATCATTTTAAAGGGCATGGTACTACTTCATAATTTTACTACTACTTTGACAATAATAAGCAACATGGACCACCTGCTGCTTTGGCCCTGCCAGACTCAACCTGCTTCATCCTATTTCAAGAAACATCAGCGACATCATTCATCATCTATGCTCATTATTATTACCATTAAACATAGTTAATAGCAGTGTAACTACAAGCACTAAAATAAACAAAGTCAGTCCTCAAGAGGATTGACAAGAGGTTTGATTCTCACCACTTTATATTTTAATGTTCATTCAGTCAATCAATCAATCAAACTTTATTTGTATAGCACTTTTCATACAAAGTTTTGGAGCACAAAGTGCTTCACATAGAAACGAAGAAACAAAATAAATTAAAATAAATAAAAAGTAGAAAATGTAATACAATGAAAAATACAACCCCCCACCCCCACCCCCACCCTTGCAATCCACATACAGCACACATACTCACTTACACACACAAAAAGACACGAGGAAGAGATTCTAACAGAAAACAGAATTAGAGGACTGAGGACATTCATGTCGCAAAGTGCTGTACTTGTGGATTCATGTTGAGTGTTTATTTATAACTAATAACATGATGATTATATAATGAAGAAAATGAAGGGTATTGTCTGAACAAAGTTTTTTATAAAATGTCCTGATGTATTTTTTCATGAATTGCTCACAAATAAAGATTGATTGATTTCAAATTTCATGTTGATTTAATATGTAGCAACAAATAACATACACAGAGCGTTTTCCTACCATCCACATCGAAGTTACATTGTGCCAGTGAAGGTGATACAGACCCCCTCAGACCATGACAGAGGTGTCATTCAACCTGTTGTAAGGTGATGTACCATCACAATGACTCTAGAAATATTATATTAGGGTGGGAAAAACTACATAGTGTTGGTTTAAACATCTCTTACGGGAAATCATGTTTTGCTCTTCTCCCAACCGGGGATCACTGAGGGGAAACTGGTAGAGAATGTGAAAATCCTCCGCGGACGATGCCAGTTAGTCTATGGTAGTAATAGTTACTCAGTGATACCTGGCAAAATATGCTCTCCTCAGAAGTTTACTGAGAGAACTTGGTGGGGGTTGTCATTGATGAGGTTCATGCAAAATATAAGTGGTAAATGATACATCTGTGTTGTATATTTTAATGTAAGACAACAGTCTAAGGACTGAAATGTAGTTTAAATTAACGGCTAACAACAGGGTCAAGCTGCTACATCATACTGTGGCTTGATATGATTGGTCTGTGAAGTGTGTGACGAGCAGAACGATCATCCAATTACCAGCTGCTGTTGTTTTTGAAGGTGCTGCCCCTGAAGACATTTTTGAACAGCTCTTTCCCAGATGGACTAGTGAAATATTTCTGTGGCGGATATATGGAACTGTCTGTCTGGCATGTCAGGTTAGCAACACCCCACCCTTCAAGTTTTGGCAATCCCCAACACCCCCATCCCACACATTGACCCCAAATAGCAAAAAACCACTGTACCCAGGGGTACAGAACACAAACTCAAAGACCACTCATTTGTTCCCCTGTGATCACGCATCAGAATAATTTCTGATAGTCGCAGCTTTAAATCATTTTGTTTGAGTGATTTAGGCTTTTATGGGCAGCCATTAATAATGAATCCTCTCTATTTAGAGGTGAAAAGGAGAGACACTCAAGCGGAGCTCTGTAAATCAATCAAAATGAAGAAAATTAGAGGATTAATGCCAGATATAAAAACACCATTAGGTGTTTGTCAGAATGAAATGTTATGACCTCTGCATCTGATAGACAATAATGACATGATTAATCACAGAGGACAGTTTTAAATCAGTGAAAGTAAAGCCTTTATTATTGCATTGTAGGCTTTAGGGATGCACAATATTGGGTCGCTGCTTATTTCCAATATGCTGATATTTCCAAACACTTCATAGCCAATATGGCCAATCCATCGGGGATATGCACATGAAGTCACTGTCAGCACTAGTGAGTTGACTATCAGCTACCAAGTGGCAAAAAGCATGGACTGACAACAGCAGTCAGTAGAAAAGATGCAGTTAAATACTTCAATTCAGCTTTGAAGGTTTTTGTTTAAGTTATTTGATAAAGTTCATCGGGGCAGTGTAGATCCTCACCTGATGTTATTAATGCCAGGAGCCGGAAAGTAAGGTTTATCTCAGGAGGACAAAGCCGTATTATTACAGCAACTGGTGTCATACCACTAAGCGTACATGCATTCAGGTGATGACAAATAAGAACCATACTTCTTTCTCTTAACTTGAAATTTTATTTTCTTTTACTCTAAAGAAATTAAGACATTAAATGTCAGAAGCTGTTCTTAAAAATAAAGCTTAAATATCTTAGATGATGATGCACTGAGAACCTAAAATTATGTTTCAACACATTGCTGACTAAAAACCCAACAAAGTCTGATTACAATGGCTGGTTTCATATCCACATATTTAACCACAAATTGATGTAATAATTAAGTCATTATAACTTCCATTTTGCCAATTATTGACATTAATTTTGCATATTTTTCATTAAATGAAAGTATCGAATCAGTTTGGATAATGTGATATGATCAGAGAAAACCTGGTTACATCTATCTAATTTTGGATGTACAAAAAAATCACGCGGAAACACAGAGTACAGGGCTTCTTCCTGTGGTTCGGGGTAGTAAATACTGCACTGCAAATGTTACTTTATGGCTCCAAGAATTCTGATATTAGTCAGAGTATAACCTGTATTTCATCATCATCTACATCATAGATATCATCAAAAATAATAAGGCCCTCTGAAAATGACTAAAACCACAGTTATTTTCAGATGCATTAAAGCATTAAACTGTTTCTTACCACCAATATGAATTACTGGACATTGCTCTCTGCCACTCTGGAACTGCCAGTCTGGTGCACAAATCGTAACGTCAGTGCATATCCTCTATAAAAGAGGTCATCACCCACATTTGTACAAGTCCGGTTTTAAAAACAATGCGATAATATAAATATTTAGATCTGACTAACATACAGATGAAGCTGCTTAAATTGTCCCCTTCCAGCCAAGTGCCTGCTGGGTTCCAGCTAATTTCCAGCCACTTAGGAGTTCCCCCCCAACTCTCTGGGGGTGTGCCTAAATTCCACCATAAAAATGCTATTATTAATTTTATTTATTTATTTTTTTGTTTCCAATTTGATGTTATTCTTAGTCTTAGAATTATCAGTTCATTTCACCCAACCTACTGCCAGCTACATGGGGCAATAACGATTTTGCCTTTTGCTACCCGGGGCTGTCAGCTTTTCCATCACTGACTCTCAATTTACTAATTTCCCCGACTAAATACTGGTTAACAATGGCTTTCAAGTATCAGATCTTTGATAAAACTTTTTCATTCTGAGTTGTTTTGGGAGTTGCGTCCATGGGTTGTAATGACAGAAGAAACCCCCAAAACCTGAACATATTTTTCAAACTCACATTTTCAGTATTTGATGATATTCTGGCAGCCATAGCTTCCCATCTGGCCGCCAGTTGATCACAGCTCCATATCATCATCACTGTCAGGCACAAACCTCCTATCTCCATATTCTTTCTTGGTCACTTTCCACATTGGTGAGGGGGTTTTATGAACTTTTAACCAAATAAAGTACAAAAATAGTTTGCAATTTGTGAGAAGGACAGTACCATGATAATTCAATTAGTAGCTGAGCATTTTGTTTTTCTTCCCTGAACCCTTGAACCTGACAGAGAGTACACAAAGTCTCTACTTTGCTAAAATTGACAAGTTCCAGTTATTATGACAGTCTTTTGTGTTAAATGGACAAATGTGAAATGAGACAACATTCAGTTAAATGAATCTGTATTGTTTTTAATTGTAGACAATCGATGATAATGTGAAGCACATTGGCACATTTGTATTTTCTGCTGATATTACTACTAATATATGACATATATGCACCAATCAGGTATAGCATTATGAACACTTACAGGTGAAGTGAGTAACACTAATTATCTCTTTATCATGGCACCTGTTAGCTGGTGGAATATATTAGGCAGCAAGCGAATCTGACTGGATCAGAGCATCTCCAAAACTGCAGCATGTGGGGTGTTTCCGGTCTGCTGTGGTCAGTATCTATCAAAAGAGGTCCAAGGAACCAATAATCAATATTTTGTCTTTTTGTCTATTGTCACTAGTATGGAGCGATTGTATTGTGCACCCCTTGAAGACTTTTTTTTTTTCAAACTGTATCAAATCAAAATTGTACATTAGTGTGGCGTTCCTCCTTTCAACACGACACATTCAGTCCATCATCTTCAGTCAGATGCATAAAAAGTAGACAGTGATGCTGGAAGGAAGAAACCAGTCTCAGGAGATGTTTTTTATTATGTAGCTCCTCTGCACGCACACCTGCACTGAGTCGACCAGACAGTCTGCAGCAGGACTGAATAGCACAGGATTTCTTTTTTTCAAAATTTAATCTGTTCTTATCAGTGTTTCTGGACTCGCTGCAGACCTGCAGGGTGACTGGCCCAGGAGGAAAACTGCCGTCAGTCCAGATGGCTGCTCCAGCACTGAGTGTGAAAAATGGGAGAGAGGAGATATCTTAAGGTTACTGAACTCTTTTCTTTTCACTCGTTTTAAAATATTTGGAAACATTAAAAATGTCGACTGAGTGAAATGGAAAGTCAATCAGATTACATGAAAAAGAATGTGAAGTCTGAGTCTAAATAAACAAAACAAAACCCTGCACTCAATATTTCCTTTTGTCCCAAAACCAATGATAACATCAGGATCTGAATATCTCATTGTATATTCTAGTGACAAATCAATTTGTGTATTGTGGATTCACCAGCATAAAATAAAAAGGTTTCCAAACCCCCAAATCAAATTCAGCTTAAGGCTCTCATTCGGCCTTGGGCTGCACTGTTATCCCTATCATTTATCACAGGAGACACTTCTGTGTGGCGAGGGCCCACTGAAGAGCAGCTGCTTTCATATTTATAAGCATCAACACTGCCACCAACAGGTCAGAAAACAGTATTATTTCTTGATTTCTTTTTTTGAATAACCCTAAATTCTTCACATGTTCAAATAATCGAATATAAGATGTTAATTATTTATGAAAAATGACGTGAATAAAAGGAAAATAAGGGAAATTAATCTGTTTCTGTGGTTTTGATGTGGACTCCGAGCACAGCAGCAGCAATAAAGCAAGCAAAAGGAAAATAAGATGAGAAATCAGAAATCAGATAGACATTAGACAAAAACTGAGCAAAGCTGCAAAGGTAGATGTTACAACACATAATGAACATATCAGTGGGGTACAGTCACTTTGAGCCTTGAGGGAGAGAAAGCTATTACAAAAAAAAGGCTCCCACTGCTCCATAAACCACTCCATCATTCTCTCGCTGCCTCAGTTTGTTTTTAATCCTCTCAAAATTTAAATATGCAAAAAGTTACTTCGTTAGTTTTCTATAAAATATTTTCATAAGACTAGAAGTATAGACAGAAAATAAATAAAGCCCACTGGGTTGGTTTTTCTGTCAGGAAATTGCACCTCAGTGTTTGAAAATCTAAATAAAAAAAAAAAAAGTAAAGCCAAGGACAAAATGAAGAGAGTGAGAGTATCTGAGAAAAGTGAAGATGAAAAGGTCATTAAAACTTTGAGCACTAGATGGTGAGTCAGGTTAAAAATCAAAACAGGGAGGGTGCCTACAGCCTTGTGTCCCATGTAAAAGGCTTTTGTCCTTGGTGTGGATGCCAGGGGTTTGAATCTGTCCTTTGTGTCCTCTCTACATACACCCCCACCCCCCACCCCCACACACACATAGTTTCTCCCCTCCCTGCCTATTTAATAAAGGCAGAAAGCCTCCAAAACCTAAACAGGCCAACAAACTTATCTGACTTTTAGAGATTCATGAGACATTGGATGCTTAAAATTAGGGTTTTTATATATATATATATGTATATACATATATATATATATATATATATATATATATATATATATATATATATATATATATATATATATATATATATATATATAAATATACATTGCCATGTGCAACAAAATTGAAAACAACTGGTATAGTGTCCAACCCTATACCAGTTGTTTTCAATTTTGTTGCACATGGCAATATATATTTATATATACATGTGTGTGTGTGTGTGTGTGTGTAACTCATTAATATAATGTAACTGATGTAATTGTTTTATAATGCCAAGAAAAAAAAATTCTACCCCACTCAACTTTAGTCATTCAAAGCTCAGCACCACACCATCTGAGAACCACTTTAACTACCACAATTTCCATGTGTGAATGCTCAATAGTGCCATTTTAGGATGTGGGATACAAGTCATGTAGCCTGGAGCACATCATGTTACCATATATGTGTTGTTTAATGAAAATCAAAACTTTGTTCTCATTTTTTTTACTTGTAACCAGTTCAAATCTGTTATCACCATCAGCTGTCAGAGAACTGATCACTCTTTATATAGAGTCTGTGTCCTCTATACCCATGTTCAGGCTCAGACACACCAACATGGCTCAAGGCAGAAGCTCAGTTATAGGTGGAACTTAAGAAGACACTTAAGTGAGTGTTTTCCCGCGTTCAGCAGCACCTCATCTTGGTGGCTGTCATTGATGGGACCAAATATATGGTCGATTAAGTGCTGCAGCTGTAGTATAGGTGAGTGCTGGTGTGTGAAAGTCAACATGTTGAGCTTTCATTTTATTTAAAGTTACAATCAATGACAATCAATCAAAATCTTCAATCAAAAATCTACACAATGTGAAAGGAAAACAAAAGGGTGTCAGATTTCAAATCCAAAAATTACTTAAAGACTTTAATTATTCAATTAAAAGATTATTATATATACATAAAATTAACTGCATCATATCCTCTGCATTTTCTTTTATTGCATAAAAAGCAATACACAGTATATTGCAAAAGGGAACACTACTGCAGTGTCTTTTGTTCGTTCCTATTCTTCACTGTACGCATAATATACAGTATACCGGGAGGTAGAGCCTTCAGTTATCAGGCCCCTGTCCTTTAAAATTGTCCACCAGTCAGCATCAGAAGGCAGACACCCTCACTGCCTTTAATAATGAATGTACACCTATTAGTAAAGTAGAGATTCTGGGTGAAAAGTTACTTTATCTGTTTATTTTGAATAGGAATGGATGAAAACTAATATGAGTTTATTTGGGGTGAAACAAGGTTGAAATTATCAGAGACCTTTGCCATTCCTATCAAAGACCCCAACTCATGACATTTGGAAATTCTTAGCAATATCCTTTTTAATGGAAAGCACCCACACAACCAGCGCTGTAAGACAGGAAAATCTAATCTTTGTTGTCCCTCCAGGGTCTCCTTCCTCATGTGCCATTACAGTTTCTATTAGGCTTTCCAATGAAGCTATATTAAAGTTATTCTGTTTTAATTTTTAGCCCCCTGTTCACCTAATACACCTCCTTCTTCTGCTTGGTACCTTTATTCTGAAGGACCTGCATAATTTTGAAAGTGGTTTGGAGTAAACCAGGGACCATCGCATATATATTGCATTCAGCTGTGATTACAGCCAAAAAAAAAGCATGTGATTAGTCTGACAGATTCTCATTTTGTCTGCAGGTTAGAATAAATCACAGGCTTGTTCCCCTTTGTACCAGATGTGTTTGTGAACCACATTGTGTCCTGTGAAAGCATCCCCGAGGACGACTCTGCCAAGGCTGGATTACCAATCAGACAATGTGGGCGACTGCTTTAGGGCCTCTGGGCTGACCATGTCATTTGGTTTGTAGGTACTTGACTAATTTCAATTTGTTTTCCAAATTTCTATAACTAAAATGCAATATTACGTGAGTAAACTTTTCTTTTTAGTCAATTTCGCCAGGCATGGTAGCCCTGTGGAGTCAAATATATCTGATAGATCTTTATAACTTTGCTTATATTCATTTTCCTGTGTCAGTTCTGTTTGATAAAGTGAGTGTCTGAGGAAGGCCAGTATGACTCCAGCACAGGAGACGATGGATTCTTTCTGGGGATATAAAAGAATATAATGAAACTGCCACTTCAAGTCCTCTGTGTGAGCTGGATTTAATGAAAATAGATACACAAGGCACAGAGGGTAGGACGCAGCTGGGTCAACATCAGCCATGAATTCACTTTCTTTGTTTGCACAATAATTCAGCCATGATCCTCTCTTAGGCTGCCTTCACACTTTACCATTTAGGTTGGCCCGATTTTGAGCCTAGATTCCCCCCAATTATTGATTGCTTACAGTCACAGGACTGACAAAGTAGGATGGAGGGTAAAAAGAGTTCAGACAACAATAAGTCATGTGAAGCTGCTGCCTGGATGTAACAATTTACCATCTCTTCAAAGAATGGCATATCAGAGCTGTGTTCATATACTGATATTTTGGCCAAATTTTGCATTGAGAAGAGTCAGGGCACACAGGACTAAGTTACTACTATTGTAAATGTCAGCAAAAGTTGACCTCTGTTTACCTTCGCTACCCTCTATTACAGCTGCATTAACCTCTGTTGGCTCCAGCGGCTTCCTTCTCAGGACTGGGCTCATGTTGTATGACCTGAGGCATCCTTTAAGGGACAGTCTCTTTCGTCCTCTTGGCATGGGGTTAGAATATGGCTACCTGCAGCTGAACGTGGTGAAATGGCATATACCTTCACTTAATATGGCATTATTAGACTGATGTTCCAATATATAATTCAGCAGAGCCAGGCTCCATTACCCTGGATTTCCACATAGTCTAACTGGGAAGCATCACGTCTGCAGCTCGGCCTTGCTCAAACCGATGGCACATATCCTCGCACAAAGGAATGGCATTTGAAGCAATGTGCTACACAAACACAGTGCTGAAAGCTTGAAACACAAGATCATGAAGATCACAAGAGAACAACAACTTCACAAGGCAATTGTGGGTTAATGAGAGAACAGGAAGAGCCACATGGAAACAACAGGATATATTTCTTGCCTGATGTTAATTTGCTGGCGCCATCAATATAGTTTCCACTAAATCTGCTGTATTTTGACAAGACCTGAGTGGTTGTTTCCTGTGTTGGGATGTGCTTGGTGGAGATTGACACAGAGTTGAAGCAGCCTCTTCTGAACATGGACTTGTGATGAATTTCCAGCAATCCTGTGTAAATGTGCCCTCCTGGCAGACTTGAACTTTAACTGCCACATCAAATCAATAACATCAGCAGCCTTTTACCATCCAAAAAACATTGCCAAAATCAAAGGTAAGGGGGCTTTAATTTCATAGACCAGGCACAGGCGTCGAGCACCTGCCCTGCACCGCGCCTGCGCCGCACCAACCAGGTGTGTCCAGGGCATTTTGCAAGTTTCTTGCAATTACCCACGCCTCCGTCCTTCCCACCGGCACAAGTAGCAGAGAGGGAGGAGAGAAGGCGTGAGTGTAATCTTCACCAATCAAATGAATGCCTCTCGCCTTTAAATGCGCTGCTGGTGAGGCCCAGTGCCAATTTCACCTCGGTAGCGAAGAAGGTCAGAGCCGCTGTCACTTTTGCAGCAACTGGGAGAGCGCAGGGGCCACTGGGCCGCGCATCGGAGGCCACGATGCGCGTCACCTCGCGGGACAGATGTAATCTGTTCCTGTCTCATAAATAGGAGTACACAATTAAGTGATAATTACATTTAAACACAGCAGCAGGCTAATCCATGCATCATGCCTGTGATCCACCTGCATTCCTGGTCTGTCATTGCCAAATAGCAGAACCTTTGGGGAAATATCCT
This sequence comes from Cetoscarus ocellatus, assembly GCA_037902135.1. Classification (NCBI taxonomy): domain Eukaryota; kingdom Metazoa; phylum Chordata; class Actinopteri; order Labriformes; family Labridae; genus Cetoscarus; species Cetoscarus ocellatus. Next base: position 33,325 of record JBAMNC010001777.1, on the reverse strand, counting down.
CCCCCCCACCCCTGATATCTCCTCCTCATCCTCCTTGCAATAATGTACTTCATCTTTTTAGATCATGTTAAGAATAAAGATTAAAACAGAGATATATGGGCAATCACAGGTAAATCCGTAAGACACCGAGTGACATTTATTCAGCGAGCGTCTCTCTCTTTTTTCTTTTCTTTTGAATTTCATTAGATGAGAGAAGCCAGATACTTCGTATCGGATGATGTGGCTGTTTGTGGTTGGCTGAGAGATGTGAACTCGTTAGATTGCGTCACAAGCTGCTGTCAGGATGAGTTTCCATTATGACAAACGTCTCTGATCTGACATTAGATGTGATGGGACAATTAATATTTACACAAATGTATATGCTGGTTCAGACAGTTACATTAAATAGTGGTTGCTGTGATTGTTTATTGCATTGAATGTGCCTAACACTCTGGATACTTGCCTGTGAGATTTAGGTGACGTGTGCACACTGTGCACCGGTCAGCCAAATTACCACTGCCTCGGGCGTGCTTCGCCTGCGCCTAGAATACACCAGGTTGGAGCTGGCAAGCTTTCAGCGCACCTTCCGCTTGTTTTTTTGGCACTAAATTGTCACTGTGCCAAGCTGAATCTTTCGACACCTCCCCCTGGTGCACAGTCACACCCATCTCGGCACAGCCGGTCTACCAAATTGCCAAATTGGCTGCGCACGGCGGTGCGCTGGACAAAATTACCACTGCGCGGGGTGCGCCACCCTGAGTTGCACCAGGAAATTAGAGCCCATAGTGTCTAAACCTGACTTGGAGAGACTTATCCATGCATTTGTCTCCAGTAGGTTAGACCACTGTAACAGCCTGCTCACTGGCCTCTCCAAACGAGCTGTAAGACAGCTGCAGTACATCCAGAATGCTGCTGCTCGGGTCCTGACCAGAACCAGGAAGTAAGAGCACTTTAGTCCTGTGCTCAGGTCCCTACACTGGCTTCCTGTGGCTCAGAGAATAGACTTCAAAGCAGCTCTGCTTGTGTACAAGTCTCTCCACGGCCTGGCACCAAAGTACATCTCTGACATGTTAGTGCCATATGAACCATCTCGGACTCTGAGGACCTCAGGGACCGGACTCCTGCTGGTGCCCAGAGTCAGGACTAAACATGAGGAATCAGGGTTCCAGTTTTATGCAGCTAAAATCTGGAACAGTCTTTCTGAAGATGTGAGACAGGCCTCTACTCTGACGATGTTCAAATCTAGACTCAAAACAGCTCTGTTTAACTGTGCATACGACTGAAAGGATCTTATCTGCACTCTTCTCTTTTAAAGTTCATTCTATAATGATTATTTTTGTTTTTATTTTGTATTGTGATTTTAATGCATTTTTCTTCTTCTGTAAAGCACTTTGAATTACCTTGTGTATGAATTGTGCGCTACAAATAAACTTGCATTAGAGAGACATGATGTTAGGGAGATGAACACACGTGACATTAGAGAGATGAACACACCTCTGTAAGATCAAAACACACACTTTACTGACCTCGTTCTTTCAGCACAGGTTGTATGACAGCACACACGCTCCACAGTTTAATATCAACATATTTTAACTCATATTACATTTTTGGCTGGACAAAGGGCTGAAGGACAGTGATTTCAATTTCCAAGCCCTCCTCTGTGAATTACCCTTTTACAAGCACAGTACCAGAGCATATCATTATCGTTAGGGAACGTGCAAAACACAGGTATATTTAAAAGCTCTCATGCAACAGGGAAATAAATCAAAAATATTTTTACATAAGTCCCACCATAGTCATGCCTGTAGACATTTAAACAGACCATCCGATGTGTTCTATGCATGAATTAGTGAATTAAGACAATTACTCCAGCAGAGAAAAGGAGGAAAAACGTGTAGAGCCAACCTGTATTTGTTGTAATACCCACAGAAAATTAGTTATAAAGATGTCCAATCCTTTTGATGATGTATTGATAATGAGGCCCAACTTGTGGTATTGCTTCGGTGAAATACTTGATCTGAACATCAACATATTTTATACAGTGATCTGTATGCTTAGTACAAGGAGAAGACTTAAATGATCTGACCAGAATTTGGACTAAACAATGAAACCCACCATGTAAATTAAAATGCAAGTGTACTACTTTGAAAAAAGAACAAGATCTGAAGATTTATGTTATGTCCAAAACACACCTGTAATCAAAGCACATAATCCATCGTCCTTGCACTCTGAACCAGGCTTTGTGATGGGATTATGCATATACTAAATAGCAAAATCTAGCCCCACCCATACACCTTAAGACAACACACTTCACAACATCAATGTAGGGCTCTTTAACCTGAGTTGATCCTGTTTAATGTAGACCAAAACTATATGTGTGATCGCTTTATGATCTGTTTTATGTGCTTATCAGCTTGCTTGCTTATCAGACCCTGCAGAATGATTTTACTCACAGAGACTAAGAGGTTTTCATCTTTACAAACACATCAAGGTGCTCTGGAGAGGTTTTTAATGTTAAATGAGAAATCAAAGACATCAGATCACTCTGCCAGACACAGCAGGATAAGTAAATGTTGTTTTAGACTCTCGAGGTTTTTCTCAACTTGTTATTACCTCAGAACAGCCTTTAACAGAGCACATGGAAAGCATAAATCCTATTTGCCTGGTGCACTGCACAGCTGCTCAAACACATCCATTTGGCATCTTGAACCTGGGGGTCGTTCACAAGAATCTTTGAAATAGATGGCTTTAACAGAATGAGGAGGAAAGCTGTTAAAAGTGGTGTTGCCTCCGTGGTCACTCTTTCAGGTTGCTACTGGGCCATAGGTAACTTGGTACTGGGCTGCAGAGAAACAAACTAATTAATTTCATTACCTTTTGTTGAATAATGGAGATCGAAGGGTGTTTTAGTTTGAAAGGATGGCTCCATATCTACCTGAGTAGCCTAACTATGAAGACTTTACACATGCCATCTGGCTTTGTCATCACCATGCTGAACAAAAAAGTTCAAGTTTACATGAACTGACAGTAAAACCATGTCCCTATGCACTCTTTCACTTGTGCTCAGGATGTAGTTGTAAATATATTTGATGCTGCATCATTCGTATAACTTGCAAGAGCCAGTCTGCAACTTGATTTTCTAACATAAAACCGATCCCTGGTACAAAAAGGTTTGAGGACCACTGCTCTAGGCAGCCTAAGACTTGCTTGCTTAGGCCCTGTCCACAGGGCAAGATGAAACTTTTTCATTTTCAAGTCTTCCATCAGACAGCATTGTTTGGAGAAATGTGTCCGTCCACACAAAAACACTGAAAACAGTGTAGTACAAATGCCAGGCCTGTAAGTGGCGCTGCAGCACTGCTGCAGACATATACCAAAACCAGGGAATAAGACCTGAACCATTCTTACACATCATGAGAAAAGATAAGAAAACACTGTACTCCATGTCTTGTTGTTGCTCTAGGCAATTGTAGAGGAGCAGTAGATTATGCTGTAAAAAGCCAAAACAAGCTCTGAAGTTTCTGCAGCACGGATGTGACACTGCGGTAGTCCGCCATTGTTTCTGTTGTTGTCAGGATTTGCGCATGTGGTTTAAGGGAGTGGTGGACCTATGATGTCATTGTTTCTGAAGCTGTCTGTATTTGCTGTTCTCATGGAAACGCTAGGCCGGCACTTTCGGATTTATCCCCTCTGGGACCCAATTTCTGAAGTCTGCGTCTCTGCGTGGACGAAACGTCTATACGATTTAAAACTTTTGCAGATACGCCTGAATTTGTCTCTGTGTGGACAGCACCTTATACTTCCCCGCTGTATACTTCTCTCCCTGAACGACAAATTGAATGACTATGCTGTTCTTCTGTTTGCCTCCTGAGTTCGCCTGTCCTCTTCTGTCTTCAAAATCTGGTTGTGCCACCATGTGGAACAACCTTGTGACAGACTAGTCTTACAACCTGACAAAATATGTCTCAAGGTAGCTGTCCCTGAACACCTTGGGCATGATGAAACAAAGCAGCTGAACAGTGGGTGTGAAAACCATCCAAATGTAACATGGTTCATGAGTGAAGTCTGTAAAAATGTTTTCTTCATATGAATATTTCTCAATCCTCTGTTTTGAATAATCCCAAACATTCAAATGAACCTATAAAAAGCTTTTGCTCATCACAGGATACATCACCATGGTATATAGACACCTCTTTACCATCCCTGATTAAAAATGACTGACACACCTGAATGTTTGTTTTTTTGTCAAGGGAAGGGAAGAGCATAATTTTCAGTGCTTCATGACATCCTTAAGGTCACAAACGATTGTTTTCAGCCTAATTTGTTGGTGCTGGTCTTGGGATTTTTTTGTTTCACTTCTGTAAGATGGAGGAAAAGATGAGTCATTCCTTCATACAAAGTTGATGTTTGAAACTTAGAATGTCAGAAAAATTACACAGTCCAGAATAGTTTCAGTTTTATATCAGGTGTCACAACAAAGTTCTGCTGTGTCATGTAGACCCATGATCTGACAGGATGACTCCTCTGGTTGATGATTCTGTTTGTATCTTCCATTCTATGTTTGTATGCAGGGTGTGGACTGGCTGTCTACAGTACAAAATCAGACAGGCGAGATTGTGAAAGCTTTGAACCCTTCAAATTAATCTTCAAATATTTCCTTTATTGCTAAGAAAAGCAATAAAGTGATAGGAGGAGTCTTTTGATGAAGCATTTCTGACTGATTGCTTCTCATATGACATCTTTGTGATAACCTTTCATTTTGAAACCAGACATCGCTTTTTGTCTCCCAGACGCACACGCACCATCCCTCACACAAACACCCACCACACCAGACTTAATATTCCAGACAGCGATCTGGAAATCAAATGAGGCTTAGGACAATCGAAACCTGATAAGAATCTAGAGGGAGGTAAACATGGCTTCAATCATGATTACCAAACAATGGCAATTACAGTGATTGAGGATGAATGAAATTCAGCTTTTTTATACAAAAAGCCTTCAGAGAAACAAAAACCTGCCTGTGTCGAACTGCCACCTAGTGTTTGAATATGTAGAAAAAGGCCTCATGCTTCTATCAAACAATGGGTTTTTATTTAGACTTGGAAAACAGACAGACAGACTGACTTAAAGCCTGATGGAAAAACAAAACTGCATTGGTCATTTGCATGATAATACCCTGTTACAACAGAGGCTACCATCACAGTTACATACCTGCAGTATAGTGTATCCAACATACTGCGTTCACTAGTAATATGTAGTACTGTTGTACAGTAGTATAGTCGAGCCCTCACCAAGACTGCAAAGGTAGAACACATCACTCCAGTTTTGACATCTTTACAATGTCACCTATTAGATAATACTTTTTTAAAATACTTAAGTTGGTTTATAAAGCACTAAATGGTTTAGGGCCAAAAAGCATCAGTGGTTATAAACCATTTAGACTGCTTAGGTTGCCCAGTGCTGGTCTGCTGTCTCTACCCAAAGTCAAACCAAATATGGAGAGGGAGCCTCAAAAACTGCAGGTCTGCTGAAATCTACAGTTCTTTAAAATCAACATAAAATACTAATTTGTATTCAGTTCAATGGCTATTAAGATTTTTATACAGCATTGTAACAATTAAATTCTTTAATTGGACTGTCTTATAGGACAAAAATAATCTTTTAACACTGCAATTTTTAGAACATTAGATTTTTTTTAATTAATCATTAGCACACCTTTTCCTCGGTCTTTTTATCTTTGTTTTTTATTTACTGTTTTTATTTTTTGTGGGCTTCAGTGATTCTTTTGATAAAAGTCATGCTGATTGTGTCTTTTTCTTTTGTCAATAAATTTCCATGCCTTCCAATTCATGGTTTTAATGGGATGAATTTACACCCACCAGCCACTTTATTACAAGCACACCTATTCCTCTGCTTCTTAATAGAAATAACTAATCAGCTTATCTCATGGCAACCACTCTTTTTAGCTGTACATATAGTAAAAACCAGGCTGATATTCAAATCAATCAGTAGAAAGGGGAATTAAGGTGTTATAATTGACTTTGAACATGACATGGTTGTTGGTACCACATGGGCCGGTCTAAGGTCTTAGTTTTTCAGAAACTGCTGATCTACTGAGATTTCCACACAACTACGTATGTCAAGGGTTCACAAAGTATAGTCTAAATAAAAAATAATATCCAGCTATCTGGGCTAAAATGCCTTGTTGATGCTAGAGGTCAGAAGAGGGGCGAGGATTGTGCGAGAAGTCAGAAAGGCAATAGTTACTCAAATAACTACTAGTTACAACCAAAACATGCAGAAAACCGATTCTAAATGCACAACATGTGAAATCTTGAAACAGATGGACTACAGCTGCAGGGAACCATAACAGATGCTACTCCAGTCTGCTGAGAACAGGAAATTGTGGCTTTAATTTGCTCAATATCTCACAAGAACTGGACATCATTTTTTTTTCTTTTTCAGTAGTCATAATGATGTGCCTGATTGATTTATATATATATATATATATATATTTTATTTATTTATTAATATTATTGAATTATTTTTTTTCAGATGTTAGGGTCTGAATTTGGTGTATAAATGACATAAAAGCGCAGCTCCATCTGGCCTTGTATCTACTGTTCTGGTAGCTGTTAGTGCAATGGAGTGGGTGATAATTTCTTGGCACACTTTTGTCCCCCAATACCAACTAAGAATCATTCAAACATCACAGCCTACCGAGATGTTGTTGCTGATCATGTCCCTTAAGTGGACATACAATTAGTATGTGTTTACTAATGTCCAGGATTCTCTGCACTGTGCTGCACGTACATCTCTCCACCACAGTCTGAGGTGAGTCCAAACTCCTGCAAAGCACAGAGCCAGCCTTTTTCACTAACCCAGCTGCCCGGTGTTCATTTTACTGCAGACAAAGACCTGAGCATTCTGAGGAAGAAGAGCTGGCTCTGCCCCTTTCAGTACAGGGCATCTGTGTTCAAAGACCAGCCCAGCTTGTTGTCATTGGCTATGTTTACATGAGCGCTTTAATTCCCATTTAATTCAGAATATAACTTAAATCCTCTTTAAAAACATAAAAAATGACCTTGTAAACACCTAATTCCAAATGAAAATGACCATTCCGAATTAAACTTAATTGCGAAGTAGGTGGCTGGTTTATTCTGATTTTAAATCTGAATTGAATAATTCCTCGATCATGTGTACGTTCATTCCACTTTAAATTAATTCCGGTCATTCTGCGCATGCTCGTTCCCTTGTCCTGTTGCAGTGACACACATAGTCCATGCTGACGGGAAAATATTCCAGGATGGCTGCCAGAAGCAACTGTTGGACTCGAGATGACAAAATGTATTTAATTAGAGCCTTATAAGATTTGGAACTAATGAAAAGAGTGGATGGACATAATGAAAACTGTTCTTATTATGTGATCTTCCATGTTATAGCTGAAAAGAAAAGTGGGAACTGGAGTTTATTTTCTTCTGGTAGACGTAAATATGTCACATCTGCCCCCTGTCCAATCAGAACTATTCCCAATCCACAGACCTTAAAGTGGAATTGAATAAATCCGTACAAATAAACGTGTTTTCTATGTAAACCTCAATTCGGAATTACTATTTCCATGTAAAAGCGAAGGAGAATACTTAAATTCCGAATTATTTAATGCTGAATACTTAATTCCAAATTAAAAAACATCATGTAACCGTGGCCAATGTGACCACCTAAGTACTTATAGGTTGGCACCCCTTCAATGACCTCCCCTATATTTTACAAAATAATAAGAACTGATCCCATGCAGAAAGGACAAAATATCAGAAAGTCAGTTTTAGCCAACGTAATGCAGCCTTATCTTTGAGTTTTCAACTCCATCTAGACATCTATACTTAATCAGTCCCTCCGCCCTCCCTCCTCTCAGGAGTCAATGAGGTTCATCTGCTTTGGCCCTTACATGTCAATCTGAGCGAGTAACGCTCATCTGTAGCACAAGCCTCAATCATCTCCTTACTCTCTAAAAAGCAATATCATCTCTTAAAATTGACACACACCAGCCTTCATTGATATGCAGAAAAATGATTTAGCTATTAAAAATGATTCTTTTTGGTTGATTGGATTATCCTTGACTGGCTGTAAGCTGTTCTACATGAGCTGAATATTCAATGCGTGACACAGAGGTGCTTTTTAAATGAGATTTTCAGGTCAGAACAACCCCAGAGGTTATATTCACCACCTTGCTGGAAGGATCACTGTGCATGTTCTGCAGATGCAGACAGCATGTCAAGATGAACATAAGGGCTCAATCCTCCAACCACTGTCAAGGGAATGTAAATGAGGCTTAAACAAAACCGTAAGCTATTTTAGCTCATTTCATGGGGGCAGACGGACTCCTTACTTTAAACTATGAGGAAGGCATTGAATGTTTTTTTATGGACTGTAGTCAATGTAATTTCATCATTTTATTCATTTTTTATGTAGGCATTCTTTTGTCCAAAATGTGACTCTATTTTTTTTTTTCAGGACATGAACTCTGGCTGAGTAGTTTAGGTCCCATGTCCCAGTGTGTTTCACCATTTACATCATGTGTTGGGTGTTTGTTCATAAAAGATTTGATTTTAGGTGAAGAAAATCAAAAAAAGTTGAATCTCTGAATGAGAGGGCAGGGAGGCTACAGGTGGCTATGATAATGTGCTCTGCACTGATTAACTGCCCCAATGATGCCTGATTGGGGAGGGTTACAGGTCATGATATATAGTTGGTGGCTGTGTTGCTATCACAGAATAAAACCCCAGGAAGTGAAAAACTAAGCGTTTAGAGAGGCATTTTCTTTAAAGAGGTACAGCACTTTTCTCTGTGAACTAAGATTTAGTACAAGGTGCCCTGTTCTTTTGACTCGTTCTACAACCTTACCAATTCATCCTCAAGTTTAAGTGATTATTTGTGAAAGAAAAGAAAAGAAAAATTTTGGTGAATTTTAAATATGAAGTGCTCCACTGAGGCATTTCTGACATTATTTGCCAAGTAATTAGTGAAAGTGTGGAAAAACTGCCCCGTCATGTAATGTAAAAAAAAAAAAAAAATTAGAAAAATCATGGATCCACATCTGGATTCAGATCACCACCAAAATCTCTTAACTTCTCTTTTGTGCCATGACAAACATGCCCTGAAAATTTAATAAAAATGCACTGAGAACTTTTTGAGTTATTCGCAAAAATCTGGAAAATAAATTGAAAAAAAAAAAAGTCCTGGGTCTACATCCAGTCTTTGGTCTACACCAAAAATTGGATCACTTCTTCCTTGTACCAACATTCCCTGAAAGTTTTATTAAAATCTGTTGAGTTCTTGTTTAATTGTCTTGCTCACAGACAACAAAAGCTACAAACCAGAAAATCAGCATACAAAGAACACAACCTCCTCTAGTGAGATGGACATTGCTTAACGAAACACAGAGCTGGGGGTGAGGCCCTGTCCACACAGAGGCAAAAACAAGAAGCATTGTTTGCCACAGTTACTAGGTTTTAAAATTTTGGAGGTGGATGAATACATCCTTTTTCCGACAACAGTTTTGGTACATTAACTTTAAAAAAAAAATGTTTTCACTGCTCTCAGCAGTTTGGCACACAAACCAGTTCAAGTAACACACATCTCTCTTTTTCACAGTTTGTGATCTTAGTCTGGGTTGTTTTTGGCAGCATTTTGTCTGCAGGGATTTTTTTCTAAATTGCTGTGTTGCATGTAGATGAAAATCTCTCTTCAGACTGATATTTGGATCTTCATGAAAAAACCTGAAGAGATCTGTTTGTGGCAAAAGCCAGACAGGCAAAAAACTATCCTTGGAGAGTGTCCCTTTTATGTCCTTTTGAAACAAAGTTGAGATTGCAGAGGGACAATTTTCTTTTGTCCAAAATGAATGCATGATTCAACACTGTGAGGTGCAATCATGAGCCATTTACAAATTTTTAGGAGAGGTAACAAAACCATGGTCGCTTGGTTTGATGAAAGCCCAGGCTCCCATTTAAAAAAGAGAGGCTTTTAGTGAGAGTAAGTGTGAATAAATAGAGTGTCATTGAAATTGAAGCATTTATGAATCACAAAAGGTAATATTAAATGGCGCTCTTTGGTGTTATGGTCATATTTTGAGAGCTTTAATACTGTGGAATGACAAATAGCTGCATAAATGCTCCTGACAAACACACACACACACACACACTTGCAATGATGTGAAAAAGGACAAAAGCAGGAACTTTTTATTTGTTGTTGTCTGTCTGTTTCAGTGTTAGCAAAAGGCCAAGAAGGAGCGAGGCGGAGGAGCGAAAAGAGTCAGGATTCATTTTAATTGCTGTCTCGGCAGGCCTGTGTCTGACAGGCAGGTAAACATCCAGACTATTAATTCTTCCTCTAGAGCTGCCTCAGAGGCTATTACCCAAATAACATTCAGCTAAAAAGTGTTTGTATACAAAAGAAAATCAAATGAAAAGGCAGTACTTGATAGAACATGCAAAGAAAAGTAAAAACATGGCTGTATATGTATATATATACATATACATATATATGCGTATACATATATATATATATATATATATATATATATATATATATATATATATATATATATATATATATATGTCACCCACCCCTCTCCCCGGTGGGGTGGGTGGCTGTTCATCCTCTTCAGCTCAGGTCCTCTACCAGAGGCCTGGGAGCTTGAGGGTCCTGCGCAGTATCTTAGCTGTTCCTAAGACTGCACTCTTCTGGAGTGAGATGTCTGATGTTTCTCCAGGGATCTGTTGGAGCCACTTCTCCAGTGTGGGGGTCACTGCCCCGAGTGCCCCGATAACCACAGGCACTACTGTTGCCTTCACCTTCCAGGCTTTCTCTAGCTCTTCTTTGAGCCCTTGGTATTTCTCTAGTTTCTCGTGTTCCTTTTTCCTGATGTTGCTATCACTTGGGATGGCTACATCAATCACAACAGCTTTCCTCTGCTGCTTATCCACGATTACAATGTCCGGTTGGTTGGCCATTACCATTTTGTCGATCTGTATCTGGAAGTCCCACAGGATCTTGGCTCGGTCATTCTCAATCACCTTGGGAGGTGCTTCCCATTTTGATCTTGGGGGCTCCAGTCCATATTCTGCATAGATGTTCTTGTACACTATACCGGCTACTTGGTTATGGCATTCCATGTATGCTTTTCCTGCCAGCACCTTACACCCTGCTGTTAGGTGCTGGGCTGTTTCAGGGCTCTCTTTGCACAGCCTGCACCTGGGATCTTGCCTGGTGTGGTAGATCCGGGCCTCTATTGCTCTGGTGCTCAAGGCCTGTTCCTGTGCAGCCATGATTAGTGCCTCTGTGCTGTCCTTCAGTCCAGCCCTCTCTAACAAACTACATATATATATATATGTGTATATATATATATATATATATATATATATATATATATATATATATATATATATATATATATATATATATATATATATATATATATATATATATATATATATATATATATGAGGAGGTTGTTTGTGTGTGTGTATTTATGGGGAAAAAACTAAATAAACTGGACTTAACCTGCCTTGAACCATCCTTTATTTGAACTTCTATGGGTGTAAACCTCATGGGAAAAAGCAACAGACACATCTCTTTTTCTTTTACCCTCTCCCTTCCACTAACGCACAAAGGATGTGTGAATGTTAAGCTGCATTCACTCATCAACATATTGTAGCTGACAATGACCAGTTTTGATAAATCATCAATTTTTTGTTAAAAGCACTTTCCCAGGGTCAGTTTTGTGGTGTTGAATGCAGGTAAACATATAAAGCGGAAAGAAATGGGCTGGCGGAGTATGGTGTTTTCTCAGCCCCCCTGACTAATTGTAGACAAGTTTATAATGTTTGCCAAGATAGTGATGAATCATAGGTAGTGCTAAATATGGGGAAACTTTGGCCTGACGGAGCTTGGTGTTGCTAAACGTTGTCCAAACATTCAATGAACACCATGCAGGTCAGAAATATATGCCATTTCACCATGTGTAGCTGCAGCTGGTTTTAATTTTCCAACACCATACCTAGGAGACGAAAGGCAGCTGTCCCCAAAGGGGCACCCCAAGTTGTACAACAGGAGTCCAGTCCTGAAGAGGAGGCAGCTGGATCCAACAAAGAAGAGCATAATAGTAACTGAGGCCAGTGAAGGGAAATCAGATTTTTTTAAGCATGTATCTGACCAACTAATGTTAACTTAGTTAGTTGGGATCTGACTTACCTCGACATGGTTTGACGTTTCCCCATACACCAGCAAAACGTGGCTAAAATGTCACTGTATGAATGCAGCTTTACGGAGTTTGCATTTTATGGGGAGTTTTCATGCTTTTTTCTCTCAAAAGTTGCTGTAATTTGTTGTTGCAGACAATCTCCCTACATTGACTGGCCTCCACTAATGAAATTATTTTTACTGGTCATTTTCATTGTATGACATTGTGGTTAAAATGCAGAGAATGGGGTGCAAAAGTAACTTTGGACTTTTGTGCTCTTATTTTGACAAGCCTTAAACACAGGGCCTGAGGTGTTTAATTCCAAGCTAATACAAAAAAGTTGCAGTATGAAATAAAAGATGTAAATATGCATTAAAATGATTGTGTCTTTCTGTGTATACCTACTCCTGACAGAGCCTTAGGATGTTTGCACAAGCTCATGCATCACATGTTTAGTACTGAAGTCTGTTAAAGAAACAATATGCATTTTTTCCGTTTGGTCTGTCTTGCCTTGTATGGTTCTGTGTCCAAATTATGCCCTTGTCTACTATGTTTTTGAACTGATATGGCAAGGCATGAATTTTGAATAGTAAGTTCACCCCAGATTTTTGAAGCAGGTAAATCTACCCAAGGAGTTCGAAAACTGCCTCTAGATTGACAGTGCTAGACAGGTTGGGGATAAGACATACCTGCTAACTTCTTAATGTCCTACCTATTACCTACATCATATAATCTATGGTTCCTTTGTGGATTTGAGTATTAGCTATAATGTCATAACTATACACTACCCACATTCTCAGGGTGTCACAGTGATGTCTTTGGTTTGTGGCACCACTGTTACCTGAATACTGCTTTGGATGACTTCTTCTACAAGAGGTGGTGTTTTATTTATATATGTCAGTGGGTTTAAAAGGAGAAAAAGATAAGAGACCGTATAAAACACAAAATGTCTTTATTGAAACTTTATGCAAGAACATTGAAAAGCTGGTCTCCTGTTTTAATTTTTGCCTCATGTTGACAAATATAAATGATGTTTTCTACATTAACAATATGCAGCAAAATGTATAGCTCTGTGTACTCATACATTAGATTCAGATTCAGATTCAGATTCAGATTCAGATTCATTTATTGTCATCGCATGTTGACAAATGTAAATGATGTTTTCTACACTAACAATAAGCAGTAAAATGTACAGCTCTGTGTATTCATACATTAGATTCAGATTCAGATTCATTTATTGTCATTGCACATGTCATGGGTACAGAGCAACGAAATTTCATTTCAGTTCAACCCGTCCAAGAACAAACAAAAGACAGTGACACATACAGAGGGGGGACAGGAACAGGAAGTCTTAGGAGAATACATTTAATAGACAGATAGATAGAAAACTTTATTGTCAGTCACAAATGACAGAAATTCATCTTTGACTGGCTCGTTAAACATTTAAAAGACAACATCATAAAAACAGTTAAACAGCATAAAAATGCGTTCTCATCAGACAGTCTTCCATGTTTTCTGTTTAGATGAACAGAAGCGGTACCAGGAGGAGATATTAGAGGTGATTATGGACTTAATAAGAGACTGGTAGACCAGAGTTAAAACATGGGCACTGACATTGAAGGTCCATAGTTTCCTCAGCAGGTAGAGGTGCTGCTGATTTTTTTTTTTTTTTTTTTTTTAAATGATGTCTGCATGCTGAGAAAAGGAGAAGCAGTTGTCTAGGTCAGCTCCCAGGTACCTGAAGCACTCAACTCGCTCCACAAGATGACCCTGGATGCTGAGTTGTTTAAAAAGGGCGGTTGCTGACTCTCCCATGCCCCCACAACACATCTCCTTTTTTTCAGAGACATTTAACTCCAGAGAGAGCTTGTCGAATGTCTGGGCCAGTTTTTTGACAGCGTGCTGATACCTGTCCAGAGCAGCAATGTCAGTCAGGTGAGCCACCACAGCCATGTCATCCGCGTATTTAAAAAGGTTCATTCCCTCACTGTCAAAGGTGATGTTGTTGGTGTCAACAGAAAAGAGAACTGGAGACAAAACACAACCCTGTGGTACACCTGTGTTTAAAAAGCACCTGTTGAGGCCTGCCTTTTAAAAAGAGTCTGGTCCATAAAACCAGCGTGGGATGAACTTGGAGGTCTAAAAGGGCATACAACAGGGTATCTATGTGCACAGTGTTAAAAGCAGAGGAGAAGTCCATAAATAGGATCCTGGTGTGAGGGTGTGGAGAGTCCAGGTGCTTAGTGACCATGTTAAACAAAGTGAGACTTGCATTTTCCACACCTTGTTTTACCTTATAGTGACAGCTTTTTGGCCAGGAGGTCACACAGGACCCTCTCCATGCTTTTGCACAGCACGGACGATAGGGCTACTGGTCTGTAGTCCTTCAGCTCCTTAGCTGGTGTCTTCTTGGGGATGGGAATTATGGTGGATTCCTTCCACTTACTGGGGACATTTCCTGAGTCCAAGAGGCACTGAAACAGTCTGCTGAATACTCCACCTAGATGGGCAGAACAGTCCTTAAGCACCCTGCCTCCAAGCTTATCAGTCCCAGAGGCCTAATGTAGTTTGACCCGGTGAAAGATGGAAGTCACCTGCGGCTCATCAATGGTGATGGCTGGGTGGGAGGGGGTAGAGGTTGGACAGTCAAAGCTGGATGGGGTGCTACTGCTGTCAAAGCGGGCGAAGAAGGTGTTGAGTTGCTCTGCAAAAGGGAGCCAGGTCTGGGCAGCTGGCCACTGCAGGTTTGGGGGCTCTGTCCATCATGATATTTAGGCCCTGCCAAGCTTCCCTTGCTTTGCCAGATGTTAATTTTTGTTCCAATTTGTTCTTGTAGTTGATTTTAGATAGCTTGGCCATTCTTCTGAGCTCCTTCTCCAGCTCCCTCACTCTTAGCGTGTCCCCTTGCAGAAATGCTGCTCTCTTTTGGACTAGGCAGATTTTCATGTCCCTTGTAATCCACTTTTGTGGTTAGGGTGAAAAGTTATTTTTTTGGTCTGTGTCACTGTGTCCTCACAAAATAAAATGTATGAGGTCAGCACATCAGGCAGCATGTTAAAATCTCCATCCAGAAAAAACTCAGCATCCTCCAACAGCCATGTCTCTGTGAAGCAGAAGAGACTAGTTCCTCAATAGTCCGGATCAGATTTAATGAGCGTAGAAAGCTTCTCCGTCTCATTCCACAGTGACCTTACATTTGACAGTCGATGAGGGGTAAGGGTAGACGGCTTCCTCTCTTCCTCCTCATCCTCCCCTTGATCCCCCTTTTCCTCTGTATCCTTCTTCGTTTATGTCCACAAAGTACTTCTTTTTTTTTTTTTTTATTAGATGTGAGCAGTTTGTTTTGTGATGGAGGCTGGTAATTGTTCCATTGTTATGTGTTCAAAAAGAAGGTTTTTCCATATGGATATGTTGATTTTTTTCCTTGATTTCCAATTCATGAGGATGGTTTGAGGATGGCACAAAGTAATTCAGGAGGTATATTGTCTTTTAGGGGGGATATCTGTGGCTTGAGGCGGCTCAGCTCCAGCAGGTATTCCCACGAGTAGACAAGCCTCTCCATGTTGACTGTGAAAGGCAGTCGGAAAAGTCTGTCTACATTCCATGGACCAATCAGGATCCAGAGGCAGGTCAGATAAAACACTGTTGCTATTAACATTGTTCCATCAGAAAGGTTTGTGGAGACGAACAGTAGAAATACCGTAAAGACACTTTCACACACACACACACATAGAGCCTGTAGGGAGTCGTTCATACAGTACAGCACATCACGTAGAACAATAATTTTATAAAGTAAATGGTCAATGGACTAGAGCTAATTAGAGCTTTTCTAGTCTTTCCAACAACTCTAAGGGCTTTTACACCACATGTCACAAATACCCATTCGCACTCACTCACTCTTATATTCACCCACTGGTGGCTCTGAGTTTCTATATAAGTAGTTCATCAGTATTCACTAGCAGATCCAGGTCCTTTCATACACATTTACATACCACTGATACAGCAGTGGGAGCAATTTGGGATTTAATGCCTTGCCCAAGTACACATCAATATGTGACAGCCAGAGCTGGGCTCAAAACTCCTAACCTTCAGATAGATGGTTAGAGCATACTACCTGACAAGCTACTGACGCCCTGAAGTAAGTACCTTGAGTACGAACATATTATTAAAGTGCTCCATTACTTTTTTTTTTTTTTTAACTTTTTGTCTCAAGTATTAATTAGACAAATGTTAAGAATTACAGGAAGTTCTTTTCTGTTTTCTAAACTACTTTTAACAACTTTTTTATGTAGGGGATAAAGTCTGGCTTAAAGCTGTGTTGAGATGTAATTGGGTTGTGTGATAGACTTGAATGCCTCCTTTAAATTATGTCAAATTAAATAAGGTAAAGGGGTTACAGCTGTGAAAATGAGGGCTACAACTTGGAGATGCCAACCCTCAGATGCCACTGGAGTTGACACAGCCACAATCCACAATGGTGAATTGTAATGAAATCAGTCTTTTAGTTTCAGTCATTGTACACCTTCATTAATCAGTTTTGTACAAATATCTGGTGATGACACTGATTAATGCTGTCTATCTTGTTTGTTTTAATCTTGAATTGATCATGACTGTTGCCATGTTTGCAGTTTATTTCTCACATAGGTAGTTGTAAATGCCCTGAGCCCTCTGTGTGCCCTCTGTGGTATTCCCCTTGACTTGCATTGTGTACAGGCATACTAGAACAAGAGCAAGCATGAGGCATAAGAACTCAAATGTCGACACAAAGATGAAAAGAAAATGTATCTCTGGCCTTGTAAAAGACCATGTGCAGTGAGCATTTGAAGCACTCGTCAATCTGGGTCATAGAACAGCAACTTCATCCAGACTTGGACTGAAACTCTTCATTTGATGAGGCCCACCCTACTACTCAAATCTGTGGTCTATACACTTGAATATGATTCACTGACAAAGATTTAAACTTCATCTTTTTCTCCATGTTCTTCCACCAGTTCAACTATTCTGTTACAATGCATCCAGTAGCTCCACTAGCTTGATAAGTGAGTCTGTTCTTTGACACTTTCAGAAGGAGGCCCTGTAGTTTGAGGTGTTTTGGGGACAGGGAGCTATTTCACAGTTTCATTCCAGTATTTCTCCACTTTCCACACCCTCTGACTCGAAATGGATCCTGGCAGGTTAAGAAGTCGGTTTTCTGTGCTTAATATTCAATAATGTTATCCACACTTTCTCAGGCAGAACCTGAGGTGAGGAGATGTTTGAGAGGTGGAAAGGATGGTTTGGAATTTCAGAATGGCTGCTAGCAGAGCCATCCATCTTTCAAAGAGGTGATGGATTCAGCTTAAGAGAAAGCAGAAATGTTTGAATTGAGATGATATTGTAGTGCATCCTTTTTGGACTGAGAGTTTTCTGTGCCATGATGGGCTTCTGACTGCAATTTCAGCCTCAAAACAGTTAAGTGGAGTAATAGGCAGTGTAATGAACAGAGTTTCATTCGGCTGGACAGCTACAAAGGGTTAACTCTGAAGACGTCTACTTCAGACAAGTCTGACAAGGCCAGACTAGTACCTGCACTCTTTTACTATGAAGCCATGCTGTGGTTAAATACACTGCCTGGCCAAAAAAAAAGTTGCCACCTGGATTTAATTAAGCAAATAGGTACGAGCCTCCTATTGGATAATTACTGCATGGGCGATTGTCTTTCAGCTGGCAACAAGTTATTAAACCCCAGCTGATGCAATGAGAAGCTTCTCATTTCTTAAACAATCATGTTGAAAGACACATCCTGTGTTCATGGAAAAGATGTTAGTCTGTTTAAGAAGGGTCAAATCATTGGCATGCATCAAGAAGAGAAAAAACATCTAAGGAGATTGCAGAAACTACTAAAATTGGATTACGAACTGTCCTGGAGGAAGGTCATGTGGTCTAATGAGTCCAGATTTACCCTGTTCCAGAGTGATGGGCACATCAGGGTAAGAAGAGAGGCAGGTGAAGTGATGCACCCATCATGCCTTGTGCCTACTGTACAAGCCTGTGGGGGCAGTGCTATGATCTGGGGTTGCTGCAGTTGGTCAGGTCTAGGTTCAGCAACATTATGGCCCAAAGAATGAGGTCACCTGACTACTTGAATGTACTGAATGACCAGGTTATTCCATCAGTGGATTTTTTCTTCCCTATTCCAAGATGACAATTCCAGGATTCATCAGGCTCAAATTGTGAAAGAGTGGTTCAGGGAGCACGAGACATTTTCACACATGGATTGGCCACCACAGATTCCAGACCTTAACATCATAGAGAATCTTTGGGGTGTGCTGGAGAAGACTTTGCGCAGTGGTCAGACTCTCCCATCATCAATGCAAGCTCTTGATGAAAAAATTAATGCAACACTGGATGGAAATAATCTTGTGACATTGCAGAAGCTTACTGAAACAATGCCACAACATATGCATGCTGTAATAAAAGCTAAAGTTGGTCCAACAAAATATTAGAGTGTGTGACCTTTTTTTTTGGCCAGGCAGTGTATGAGAATAAGCAGGGACATCCCCAAAAAAGACAACACGGTGAAAAACATTGATAACTCATAAATCATGGTGACTAAAACATCTCAGTTGATGCAATACTTAATAGGGATGAATGCTTGTGCATCAGTAGTTTACAAAATGATGGCACGTAATGGGGTCTCCGTTGTCATATCGATGAAATCAAACTTTATTGATTTCTGGTTTGACAAATGCTGAGCTATCTTTTCCTTTGGGGGGGTACCTAATATTTCAAGTGTGTGTGCATATTACCACCTCTCCTCTCAAAGTGGTAGTGTGATATCTTGGCCCAACTTAGCACACTGCTTCTTGGAGGGGTTTTCAGCACTTCAACCAGCACTCAGAGTCATGGGCTCAAACACAGCAGCATAAATACAGAAAGAAAAGAGCAACAATGAATGAAAAGTGTTTGTACCCAAAGCCAGAAATAACGCAGCTTGCATGTATATTTTGTAGACTGGTGAACATCATACACAATGGTTTAATATTTTATTGAGAATTGTTACATTCCTAGTAACACTGTATGGAGTCAGTTTTAGAACATGTTTCAATGAGAATTTATCACGAATTTGTGCTTTATACATGCAATAGTTCAGACATGAAGTTCATTTTGGTTTGTGGACCTTATACTTAGGTGTAACTTGTACAACATAATTGCCATTGTTTGGATCAAAAGACTGCAAAACTCTTTTGTTACTATGATACTCTGACAGTGATTTTCCTATATTCTGTATGGTGTTCAGTCATGGTTCTTTGTTTTTATCCTTTGTTAAAAGGCATTTCAACAGCAGAAAGTAAGGAGTTAGTGTGGTGACTAGTGGCCGGGGGTTACATTTCAGTTTTGACAGAACACTTGACTAGGTTTTCAAGCCTGTATTTTTTTTCCTCAAGATTATTTTGTGAAAGGGAGCGAGAGAGAGTAGGGGGAGGACACTCTGTAAACTGGCCACAGGCTGGATTCCAACCCGGGTGGGGCCTGGTTGCCAAACCAGCACCCCTCAAGCCTGCATTGATAAAAACAAAGTATTATTCTAAAAGTATTATTCTAACTTGTAAGTAGATAGTCTATGACAGGGGTCATCAACCACATTTGTACAAGGGCCAGTTTTTTGCTTGACGGACATGATGGGGGCCTGATTTTAAAAGCAATGTAATCATATACAGTATATATAAATATATTTAGATCTGACAAACAAACAGATTCTACTGCCTCAATTTTCTTCTCTCAGTCAAGTGCCTGCTGAGCTCCAGCCAAATACCAACAAATTACTATTCAGCTTCCAGCCACTTGGGATCCCCCATCTTTTTTGAGATGTGCCTCAATTCCACCATATACTCACCATTTTTAGTTTAATTTTTATTTCTCCATTTTTATGTATTTCATATCCTTAATAAGATCAGTCTACATCACCCATACCAATGCCAGCTACATGGGGCAATAACAATATTTTGCATTATGATTCCCGGGGCTGTTATGTTTTCCATCACTGGTTTAGACTCTCAATTTACTCATGTCCCTGACTAAATACTAGCTAACAATGGCAACACAATTGGCAATTGTATTGGGGGTTGTATCCATAATTGTAGGGCTGTTAATTAAAAAAAAAAACAAAAAACAAAACTAAAAAACACACATATTTTTCTACCTCATAATTTGATAATATTCTTGGACCAGATGGGAAACTGTGGGGGGCCTCATGTGGCCCCTTGGCTGCCTGTTGTTGATCATGGGTCTATGAGGTCTGGACACTTTTACCATCAAAGAGACTCCATAGGATCTCTCTGATAGGTGGGATATTAACATACAGAGGGCAGATCTTGAGATTAAAAGTTTTGAGTGCATGAAAAAGATAGATGGATCACTTTTTCATAGCAGCTGAAACCCCAGAGACAGATTAGCTTCTCTTGCCAAACAGATGCAGACACAGAGAGTACTTCAGTCTCAGTAGAATGTCCCTGCTTAAAGCCAGACTTTTTTTTTATATGGGATAGGTTGCGTCTGGACAGAAATTTAGAGATTTTGTTAACCAAGTAAAAACAAATTACAGTATACTGGCACTTTCTTGCTTTTCTAAATCTCTCTGAAACACTCAGTATGAATCTTAGATAAAGACCCAGACAGTAAAGCATTGATTTTAAGAGCACAACCCTTATAATTTCCCCTGAAAAAACCTAAAGCTTGTGAGGCCCTTTTAATGTCACCAAGAAAGGCTTCCAACTTCCAGCTCCAGCAGAGTTCTTCTTCAGCTTTTTGTTTCCAGGCTTTTGTGTCACAGACAGCCACCCGGCCTAGATCAATGAGGGTAATTAGGTGCAAAGCAACCCTCATTAAAAGTGAAGGTATGAATGGGAGTCAGTCTTATCAGCTGAGAAACTATTAAGATGAGCGCAGCCTCGATCCCTCTTCTTTCCTGCTTGCTGCGGCGCTGTAAATATCCACCGGGTTAATGAGGTGTTCTCTGTGTGGGAGCTTACATTTACTCTCCAATAAAGTCCTGCCAGCGACAACATCGCTCCCCATTTCTTATAATGGCATTTTAATAGATACTCATTTACAAACATTGCTGCAGCGTCGGTGCATGGGATGGGTGAAGGTTTGAGAGAAACACAAATGTTTGTGAGGCAGTAGAGTAGAGGTAAAATTTGGAGGTACAAGAGAAGGAATATTAGGAAAACAGCGCACACACAGAGAGACTGACTGACATTTAAAATCTAGACTAAAGACAGACTGAATATTCTTGTTTCACAGTGGTATGCTGTGAACACTCAACATGAATAACACAAATGAGTAAAGAGACCCTCCTAATTGCACACATCATAAGATGGGAGTGTGACTCTCATGGTTGGTTTGTTTTGCACAGTGAGTTGTCTCAATGGACCATAGCAACCTAATCGCCGGGTGAAATGATCAGTCACAAACAAAAGAAAGTGCAGTGAAGAGGGGGAGTGTAAGAAAGACAAATCACTGCATAAGCCAATGAAAGTGCATTCATACTGTAGCCTAAAAGCCAACTAATAAACAGCAGCTTCATTATCCCAGATTTCCACAAAGTCCACCTGTGGAACGCCACGTCCATGCAGTGGCTTTGCTCTGGCGCATGTCCTCAGCCAGTGGGTGTGTATTTAAAAGCACTGGGCAGCTGACCGCAAGCCTGGAAGCAAAGCACAAAAGAACCACAACTTCACAAGGTACTTGTGGGTTAATGAGATAACAGGAAGAGGAACATGTAAACAACAGGTTATATTTCCTGCCTGATGTTGATTTACTGTGAGCGTTAACATTATTTCCACTATTCCACTATATTTTGAAATGACATGGAAACTCTGAGAGCTTCTTTCCTGTGATTGGTCAATCTGCTTGTGGGGGTTGATGTGGAGCTAAAGCAGCTCCTGCTGAAAATAGACATGCTGCGTGTTTCCAGAGATCTGGCGCAAAAGTGTGCTGCTAGCCAGCCCCACAGAAGGAGCTAGGTGCAGGCTGTGGAAATTAACTGATTGAAGGGGTGCATAGTGCATACGGACCACCGCGCAGACCACATGGAAATTGACAGTTAAAGAGTCATATCATGCAACCAGTACAAAGTGATTAAGGAAGCACCTGATGCATTTTTTTTATTCAACTCAGCATTCATGAAGTTTATGTAACCAATGGACTGGCATTCCAGAAAGGAGGTTGGTTGCACAAACACTTTTCAAAATTAAGTTACAAGGTGCCTCACGTGACAGCAATGAACTAAGACATTAACATATTACACAGAGAGCAAAAATATATAAAATCATAAGCAAGAAAACAGTGAAGAAAATAAACTCTTTGAATCATACAAATCATTTTAAACTACAAATGGTCTACAATCATTTTATCTAAAAACTTCAAAAAAACATTCAAAATAAAATAGAATAGATAAAAACAAAATAAGTAAAACACAAAAAAGGAAAGGCTTGCAGAGAAAGTATGTCTTCAGAAGAGATTTCAAAGGGATCACTGACTCAGCTGGCCTGATCTCCTCGGGCAGATCATTCCACAATTTTTGAGCCCTCACTGAAATTGACCTCTCCCCTTTAGTTTTCAGTCTACTGTAGGGAACAACCAGGAGACCTTTGCCTGAGGATCTCAATGATCTTGTTGGCTGATATGGTACTAAAAAGTCAGAGATATAGCTAGGGGGGGAAAGGCCATAGAGGGCTTTAAAAGTAATCAGTAACATATTAAAATCAATTCTAAAAGATACAGGAAACCAGTGTAACACTGCTAAAACAGAAGTGATGTGGTCATATTTCCTTCTTCTGGTTAAAAGCCTGTCAGCTGAGTTCTGCACTGTCTGGAGTATATGTATTGATTTCTGATTCAAGCAGGTAGAAAGGCAAACTTTGTTTTTTTCTGCACCAAATTAAGCTCACTGTCAAACCAGACTCCCAGATTTATTGCAGCTGGTTCAACGTGCCCTTAGTAAGGAGCCAGCAGATGGCAGAATGTCTTAAGCTGTGTGTTGTGGTTCAATCATTCAATTATCGCCATCTTGTTAGAATTATTTTCAACTTTACACCCACATCTCAGTCAGGCAACTAGTCATTGAGCTCAGAATACCAGTTTGTGTAGTTTGATAGGCGGGTATAGATGTGCATCATCTGCATAAAAATGGAATAAAAACAATTAAATAAAGGGTGAACAAAGCTGGCATGCTGCTTTGGGATTAAGAAGATGACTGCACCTCACGCCACCTAAAAATTGTACTGAATTAAAGGTCTGTGGTGCAACATGATCCTGCTATTGAGAGGAAGTGTTACAAAGATGGGCACTCCAAATCATAACACAGTTCCACTTTGCTCGTTGTAGATACTGTTGACAGGATGCACAACAGCTTATCTTTTCATATCAGAGTATTTGTTGGTTAATTTAATTGAGTCAATAATGGAGTAGAGAAGATAGCAGCAGAGTGTCTCTGTTTTTTCCAAGCTGTCCTCTTATGTGCTAAAACCTGAATTTACACAACCACAATGACAAGGAAAGACACACACTCAAAGGCTCTAATACAGCAGGGGGTTATTACCTCTGCTAAGGAGGGTATGTTTTTGCCAGCAGTTGTTTCTCTGTTTGCATCTGTCTGTCCATTTGTGAGCAAGATAACTCAAAAAGATCTCAGGGGATTTTCCACAATGTCAAAAAGATGGCATTCCTGGTATTTCGTTCTGAGCAGCATCAACAAATATGTCATTAAATTACACAATTGCAGACACTTTCTCCTTATCATTGTCTCCATGGAGGAAACTGTGAGGAATAAAAACAGCATGAGCAAGTAAAGATGGTTTGGTTCCAGTGAAATCTGCATACTTTTGGCCTTCTGAGTTCTGATGATTCAGCTATGTAAACAGCTTAAGGCCTCTAAACTTGCTATTCCCCATGGTTATGTTAATTTCTTTTTGGAGGTGTCCCAGGTTTTCATGCTCTGAAGGTTTATGGAAAAAAAGAATGACTTTACCATATTATATAGCACACCAACAATGATCTTTTGAAAGAAAAATATTAAAACTTGAATGATTACTGGGTGTTAATACTGTTGAACTGGACTGTTGTATTGTGTTGTTATGTTGCTGTTTCTTATTCTGAGGGCTGATTGCTCTAAGGGTAAAAGCAACTGAAGCAAAACATCACTGAGTTTAATACAAATATTTGTATTTCTATACGCAATACATCTTTACAGAACTAAGCCAGGCATACGCCACAGGATTAACGGCCTGATTTGGCAAACAAAGTCTGCAAACAACTGATTTTCTGATGGTTCACAAAATGATCTTGCACTGAGCCATGTAACACTACAGCTCTGCTTTAGTTATTGTGGAAGTATCGGTCACTGAGACAGACAAAGTTTGTCCATGTTGCAGAGACCAAAGACGCCAATGACTGTTTTCATGCAAATACTATTGTGGGCTCCAACACCATTTAGAAAATAGTTTATGAATTTTTAAAAACATGGTATATGCTCTGTCTGTATTGTAATTTACTGAGAAATATCCTATCATCACTGATTTACTGCAAATTGCATAGTTTTGCTGGATTCTATAACTTACACAGGGGTGCTGGCAGAAATTTAGGGGCCCATGAAAATACATCAGATTATGCCCCATCAAAAAAACAGCTCTGCAGTTTCTAAACCAAGCACCAGTAAAGTAAGCTGATTAAAAAAAATATGACAAAATATGTACTTTAATAGTCCCCTTGTGGTTATTAAAGACAAGATGTTCTGCTTGGAGAAAGTAACTCTTCAGTGAAATTGTAGAATAAATGGTAAATTAAACTATGCACTAAACTGAACTCTCTGGCTTTTAGAACATTTAAAGCACTTCAAATCATTTATCATATCATCAGTCTCTGATATTTTAATCCCCATAGAAGATTCAAAACCTTTGCAGATTATACATTTGTTTTGCTCTATAATCAGCTTCTTATGAGGCCCAAATATTTTAACATGCCATTTGGCACAACAAATGCATAAACTAAACTGATCTTCTCTAATAAATGTTCAAAAGGGCCTCTTTTTTAAAATAAATATTATTTTATGGGAGTTGCAAGGATGCCTATTACTGTTTCACAACTGAAAACAAGTAAAGCTTGTTATGTTTGTATGAAGAGAAAAGAGATCTTTAAAGCCCTATGGCAAAAAGTTAATAGACTGTTATGTTTAAATTAATGATAATATTATAATGTTTAGGGGCCCTGTAAGTCACGGGTCCTCAGAATCTTACTAACTCCTTCCCTCCTTGAAGCCTCCTTGCAGATGTACACTAACACCCCTTTCTGTGACCTAACTCTAACATGGTCTGTCTAAAATGCATCTTTTTATTGTGACGATGTAAATACATCATAATATCACTTTGGGGTAGAAAATATCTCACGAGTTTCATTCAACAAAACAAAATTGCTGCATTCTACTAACTTTCTGTCTTTAAAGTCTTTAGCCTGATACACCTTAAATTATATAAAAATCATGGCTGAAGATCAATGTTTTGGATATTTCAGTATCTGAATTAATTACATAGTTTACACAACCAGATATGAAAGGGTATGCTATTGTGCAGGAATAATTCTTTAGTCCTGTTACAGTTACAAATATAAAATTAGTGCTAAAATGACCATTTTGCCTGACTGACCTGAGCCTGTCCTCACTCACCCGACCTTGTCTTTTTCAGTGTGATTACAGTGCATCTCAGTGTGAGTTCATGCAGTACAGATAAGACCACGATCAAATCTGCATGAAGTCCTTTACACCAAGTTTAACACTAAGCTCTAAACAAGCTTTACAACAGACCACCCTCCCTCGAGGTGCCCTCTTCAGCACTGACAACCTCACAGGGCACACATCAATGCTATCACTTACCTGAGTGACTTTTAGTAATGCCTGTTAATTGCCGCACCTCCTGCCCTAATACGCTGTACTTCTCTATTCTCACCACTTGAGGGTGCCATGACTCCAGAGAAGAAGAATGATCATCTGAGTAGAGGGATGAAGTTCAGGCTGTTTTTAAGTGGTCTGGAGTCAGGACCCACTTGCTCCTCAATGACAGGTCAAGATCACTGACCTGAAATGTATTGATGTATGAGCCAATGTGAACTATAGGCTCTATTTCCTGCTCTTAACTGACAGGAGTGGCACTCAGTGTGGTCCTCTGCT
Organism: Cetoscarus ocellatus; assembly: GCA_037902135.1. Lineage (NCBI taxonomy): Eukaryota > Metazoa > Chordata > Actinopteri > Labriformes > Labridae > Cetoscarus > Cetoscarus ocellatus. The sequence goes on along the minus strand of JBAMNC010001777.1, from coordinate 6,902 downwards.
GCTGTAGCCTATCTGCTCCAAGATTAGACATGTTGTATTCAAGAACGGTCTTTTGATATCTTGTTTGATAACGAGTGTTTATTTTTTGTTACTGTTGCCTTTCTATTACCTGAAATTACTATGGCCATTCCCCTCTGACATTTCACCCACAAAACTGCCGCTGACTGGATGTTTTCTCTTTTTGAGACCACTCTCTCAGGTGATTGTGTTTGAAAATCGCAGTAGATCAGCAATTTTTGGAAACATGTCACATTCAATGGTGAATAGTGTGTGTGGCTGTGTGTGGGTGTGCATGCACACAGGGTGTGTGGAGAGTGTGGTGCAGTAGTTTGTGCTGTAGTGTTGTGGTGGTTGGTGCTGCTGCGTCAGTGTTTGTACTTCCTGCTGGTCACTGCGCTCACTGCTGCTGCCCTCTGTTCTCACAGGGTGAACAAAGGAGGAGATGGTTCAGATCTTCTCCAACAGTTTCCATCCTCTACATCACCAAGACCCCTGCAGTGCCTCCTCGTAGCCACACACGGAAGCTGGGTCTCTCACAGTTCCAGGCTAAACTGAAGGGGATCTTGGAGCAGCAGTGGTCCCCAGAGATACAGGGTTCAGGGCGTCCTACAAATGGACAGGCCCTGGCACCCATCAACCACTGCCCCAGCTATGGGAAAATAGTCCCACTGCATTGAGCTTCTTCCTCTGATCCAAAGTTAAGGATGTCCTGTCACAAAAACACAGTGGATGCACAAAATTAGGACAGAGGAATTGTTTACTCATGACAATGCTCTGACAAAGGTGTTATGAAGACATAGGCATAATTTTTGGTCTTTTTAAAACCTTATTGACTTTCTTTGAACTCAAAGTGCAGTTATCACAACAGTTTCAGAGTTTTGATGAAACAGGAAGGTAATAGGTCACCCAAATATTCCATTTATGTTTCAAAATCTTGTTTTTAATCACTTTATTGGCAACATGCCGTCATAAAGAAAAGCTGTTTTGTCATGCTGGTGAAAATGAAGTGTTAATGATGTACATGTTTCATGCCAGCAGACAGTGGATTGTTAAGAGGACACAAATATTGGTCTTAAGTAAAAGTACTTACTTTAATCAAATTTAACTCAAGTACAAGTGAAAGTAACACTCAATGAATCTTCTTCAGTTAAAGTAAAAATTTATTGAATTATGATCAAAGTACTGAGTAATTAACACATAGTTTAACCCTGGTTTCAAAGACAAACTTAGACTTAGGGTCAATAGTAAAGCATTTTTAGGACTTCGAAATGCAAAATAATAATAAAGAAAAATCTGAGATTTTAAGTTGAATTTGAAGTATATTTTTTTAAGTTCATCTTATAAGGGCATGGTGTTTAAGCTGGAACATTTAATGAATCAACTGCTGGCTAAAGATGTTCAACTAACCTAGAAACTACCCGGTCCTGAAAACAATCAAATGACTGTCAATGCATTTTTTGGAATAAATACTGAACCAGTTCAAACAATAATCAGCCTACAATTTATTTTGTTAGAGTGGCTTACTTATACTCCCAGAACAAAAACAGATCCTGTTATCGTTGTGCTGCCTTTTATAGACTAAATTTATTTCAACTAAAGGCTGACTGCACAAACTGCCATTGTTGTCTACGTAGGAATCACAAACATTTCTGGTAAAAATAAGTGACTGAATGAACAAACCTGAAGTTAACAGTGTTGACACAACATGATATCAGTGAGGTCAGTATACATGACAGGGTTTACAAAGGCTGTAATGTGAGAATTTATGAGGACATATTGGATTAAAGTTTGTATTAAGTGCAGATGCCAGCTATATCTGGTTCAAAGCATGTCTTTTCTTCTTGAGACGAATGTTATTTTGTACAGTGGTCCTAAAGTTTGAGTCAGGCAGGTCCACAGCAGCAAGTTGTCCACACCAACAATCCAGATGACCTGTGAGACACTTACTTTTACTTATACATTATGTTATCATTTGCATTATTTTAGTTACTTTTTTTATTAGCAGCTATCAGTACCAAACAGTTCAAAATTACTAAGCGTAAAATGCAGAGCTGAAAGAAAGGAGACAGCAAGACTGAATTTCAGATTGATAAGGTGGCATCAGTACCTCATATTACAGACAGAGGGCAGCATTGCATCAATTTTAAAATAGCATGAATGTACTTCAGAGGATAGTACCATACAGCAAAAGTCCCACTTTGACCTGTTTTATCAATATTGCTATTTTAAAAAATATGTATTTTATTTTCACAAGAGAAATTACACATCCTTATCATTGACAAGAGATTTCAGACTATGTTGAAATATCAGTGGTTAACAAGCAACTTCACTGTATTTCACAGCCTTAATGGGGGTTCTGTGTCTTCTAATATCCAACCACTGCTGTGTTAATCTGTAACTTTTCCCTCAGGACTGAGGAAAAGCATCAATGTTAAATGTGAAATTGTTTCATCATACTTTAATCCTGTTGTCTTTGTTTGATTGCAAACGTTACATCAAATGCCAATAATTAGAGCTGTATTCAAACAGTGGATAAAGAACTGACACAACTTTTGGTGCTGCCAGATGAAGCTAAAGCTGGCTACATGCTACCTTTAAATTCATTTATGCAAATTTGGTGCAGGCAAAGGGTCCCAAATGTCTGTTAGATGAAGACAAAAAATCCAACAGAGATGTATAAAGAAATAGCAGCTGGGATACTGTGATTTGTAGCTTATACTCTTGTCAAATTATAACAGTTCTTATCATTTGTGCAATGTCAACAATGTTATTGCACATGAGATGGTTTGTCTCATACTATACAAGCCTAGCAGATACTGTCCTGTAGTCTCATTGTCATTGATAAAATAAAACACAAAAACTTATTATGCCAATGCGTACATTGTATGCTTTGTAATACTGAGTTAAGACATTTAAATCAGTTATGATGGTCACTATGTCAGATTTGGTTTTCACAGAGGCATAAAATCATGCTGTGACTTGTATGACAGACTATACAGTTGAACCAGACTGCACTGACATTATGCATTGGAGGGAAGGAGTGCTAAAACTGAAGACAGCAAACAGACATGTTGTATCAAGGGTACTATAATTTGTTTTTCTTTCAAAATGTTATGATAAATGTTTTGTTAGCTTGATGATAAATATACAAAGTCACACCAAGTTGCTTAAGTGCCATTACTGTTTCGCCTCAAAATTTCTCTTCCTGGAGTCTGGTGGTAGTTCCTCTACAGCACACCATAGTGGCAGAGATTTTGTTTTATAGCTCGGCAAACTTCTCCTCTGTCTTGTAGTTCTCAAGGCAACAACTTTGGTCTGTTTAAATTCTTGATTATTGCATATGCAGAGCTCCCAGTGCTTTCTTGGTCAATGTCTCTGACATGGAGAAACAAATCATAGGAAGCAGGAAAAAAAATCAAATATGCCACACTTTCTATTGTGGAGTCATGAGGCCTCCCAGACAAGCCTTCTGTTGTTGATCACTGTGACATACCACACAGACAAAACAATTAAATTTCATGTCCAACAGGTTTTGAAACCCTACAATCTGTTGGGTCAGGCCATAATGGTGCATAAATTATGTAGGGTGACTTTAGTCTGAGTTTTTACGTGGCTTTCACACCTAAAGTTAAGCAAACTTGGTTCAGTTCAGGGTTGAAATTGCGATATTGTTTCAGGTTTTACTTACCTCAAAAGTCATGTTTTAGCTCCAAAATGGCAACAAAGTGCATTTCTATGGGAAAGAGGGCCTAAAAACATGCATGTTTCCTGTCTGTTTCAGGCCAAAAAAGTCATGTTTTAGCACATTTTTGGTTGGGCTGAATAATCAAAAAGGGCTATAAAGTGCTTTTCTAGGTTTAAAAAAAGGGCATAAAAACATGTACCATGGTGTTTTCCTGCCTATTTAAGGCCCAAAATGTCATGTTTTAGCAAATTTTTGGTGGGGCTAAAAAATGAAAAAAAGTCATGTGTTAGCATGTCGAATTTTTCAAAATTTTGAGATGCTCCAAAAGGGTTAAAAAGTACATTGGTAGGTGAAACAGGGCCTGAAAACAAGCACAAGGGTGTTTTCCTGTTTGTTTGAGGCCTAACATGTCATGTTTTAGCACATTTTTGGTGGGGTTGAAGAATCAAAAAGGGCTACAAAGTGCTTTTCTAGGTCAACAAGGACCTAAAAACATGTACCATGGTGTTTTCCTGCCTATTTAGGGCATAAAAAGTCATGTTTTAGCAAATTTTTGGTGGGGCTAAAAATTGAAAAAAAGTCATATGTTAGCATGTCTATTTTATGAAAATTTTGATCTCCTCCAAAAGGGCTAAAAAGTACATTGGTAGGTGAAACAGGGCCTGAAAACATGCCCTAGGGTGTTTACTTGCTTGTTTGAGGCCTAAACAGTCATGTTTTAGCAAATTTTTGGTGGGGCTAAAAAATGGAAAAAAGGTCATTTGTCAGCATGTCGATTTTTTAAAAATTTTGACCTCCACCAAAAGGGGTAAAAAGGGCATTGGTAGGTGAAACAGGGCCTGAAAACATGCCCTAGGGTGTTTACTTGCTTGTTTGAGGCCTAAACAGTCATGTTTTAGCACATTTTTGGTGGGGCTGAAAATTCAAAAGGGGAAAAAGTGCTTTTCTAGGTCAAAAATGGCCTAGAAACATGTACCATGGTGTTTTCCTGCCTATTTAAGGCCTAAAAAGTCATGTTTTAGCAAATTATTGGTGGGGCTAAAAAATGAAAAAAGTCATATGTTAGCATGTTGAATTTTTCAAAATTTTGAGCTACTCCCAAAGGGTTAAAAAGTACATTGGTAGGTGAAACAGGGCCTGAAAACAAGCACAAGGGTGTTTTCCTGCTTGTTTGAGGCCTAAAATGTCATGTTTTAGCAAATTTTTGGTGGGGTTGAAAAATCAAAAAGGGCTAAAAAGTGCTTTTCTAGGTCAAAAAGGACCTAAACACATGTACCATGGTGTTTTCCTGCCTATTTAAGGCCTAAAAAGTCATGCTTTAGCAAATTTTTGGTAGGGCTAAAAATTGAAAAAAAGTCATATGTTAGCATGTCGATTTTTTCAAAAATTTTGACCTCCCCAATATTGCTAAAAAGTGCGTTGTTAGGTGGAATAGGGCCTAAAAACATGCACTAGGGTGTTTTCCTGCCTGTTTGAGGCCTAAAAAGCCATGTTTTAGCGCATTTTTGGTGGGGATGAAAAATCAAAAAGGGGTAAAAAATGCATTTCTGGGTCAAAGAGGGCCTAAGAACACATACTAGGGTGTTTTCCTGCCTGTTTACGGCCTAAAGACTCATATTTGAGCAAATTTTTGGTGGGGCCGAAAATTGAAAAAAAAGTCATATGTTAGCATGTGGATTTTTTCCAAAATTTTGACCTCCCCAAAAGAGCTAAAAAGTGCCTTGTTAGGTGGAATAGGGCCTAAAAAACATGCACTACGGTGTTTTCCCGTCTGTTTGAGGCCTAAAAAGCCATGTTTTAGCGCATTTCTTGTCATGACGAAAAAATCAAAAAGGGCTAAAAATGCATTTCTTGGTGAAAGAGGGCCTTAAAACACGTACTATGGTGTTTTCCTGCCTGATTACGGCCAAAAGAGTCATATTTGAGCACATTCTTGATTTGGCCGAAAATTGAAAACAAGTCATATGTTAGCATGTCGATTTTTTCAAAATTTTGACCTCCCCCAAAAGGGCTAAAAAGTGCATTGTTAGGTGGAATAGGGCCTAAAAACATGCACTAGGGTGTTTTCCTGCCTGTTTGGGGCCTAAAAAGCCACGTTTCAGCGCATTTTTGATCAGGCCCAAAAATCAAAAAGGGCTAAAAAATGCATTTCTGGGTCAAAGAGGGCCTAATAACACGTACTATGGTGTTTTCCTGCCTGTTTACGGCCTAAAGACTCATATTTGAGCACATCTTTGGTTGGGCTGAAAATTAAAAAAAAGTCATATGTTAGCATGTCGATTTTTTTAAAAATTTTGACCTCCCCAATATTGCTAAAAAGTGCGTTGTTAGGTGGAATAGGGCCCAAAAACATGCACTAAGGTGTTTTCCCGCCTGTTTGAGGCCTAAAAAGCCATGTTATGGCGCATTTTTGGTCGGGCTGAAAGAACAAAAAGGGTCAAAAAATGCATTTCTGGGTCAAAGAGGGCCTTAAAACACGTACTAGCGTGTTTTCCTGCCTGTTTACGGCCTAAAGAGTCATATTTGAGCACATTTCTGGTAGGGCCGATAATTGAAAAAAAGTCATATGTCGATTTTTTCAAAATTTTGACCTCCCCAATATTGCTAAAAGTGCGTTGTTAGGTGGAATAGGGCCCAAAAACATGCACTACGGTGTTTTCCCGCCTGTTTGAGGCCTAAAAAGCCATGTTTTAGCGCATTTTTAGCCGGGACGAAAACAATCAAAAAGGGCTAAAAAATGAATATCTGAGTAAAACAGGGCCAAAAAACACGTACTAGGGTGTTTTCCTGCCTGTTTGAGGCCTAAAAAGTCATGTTTTAGCCCATTTTTTTAACGGGACAAAAAATCAAGAAGGGCTAAAAAATGCATTTCTTGGTGAAAGAGGGCCTACAAACACGTACTATGGTGTTTTCCTACCTGTATACATCCTAAAGAGTAATATTTCAGCACATTTCTGCTTGGGCCGAAAATTGAAAAAAAGTCATGTGTTAGCATGTCGATTTTTTCAAAAAAATTTTGACCTCCCAAAAGGGCTAAAAAGTGCGTTGTTAGGTGGAATAGGGCCTAAAAACATGCACTAGGGTGTTTTCCTGCCTGTTTGAGGCCTGAAAAGCCATGTTTTTGCAAATTTTTGGTGGGGCCCAAAAATCAAAAAGGACTAAAAAATGCATTTCTGGGTCAAAAAGGGCCAAAAAACACGTACTATGGTGTTTTCCC
>JBAMNC010001774.1:317500-540178 GCA_037902135.1 Cetoscarus ocellatus | reverse complement strand
TCCCTTCGGTCCCTCATCCTTTCTGTCCCTCATCCTTTCTGTCCCTCGTCCTTTAAGTCCCTCATCCTTTCTGTCCCTCATCATTTCTGTCCCTCATCCTTTTTGTCCCTCATCCTTTTTGTCCCTCATCCTTTCAGTCCCTCATCCTTTCTGTCCCTCATCCTTTTTGTCCCTTGTCCTTCTTCTCTTCATCCAACTTCCAGCACTGAGAACGTTTCCTGTCCTCCATCCTCGCTCCACTTCCCTCTGCTCCCTCTTCGTCCCCCCATCATCACTGTCCTCTCCTCCTCCTCTTGTCTCCTTTCCTTCCTCTTCCCCTTCATTCCCTCCTCATCTTCTCCCTTTGTTTTCTGCACCCCCCTTGTTTTAACCCCTCTGTTATCCCCCCCCGCCTCAGTGTGCAAACATTTTTGCGTCCGTGGGCGCGTGCAGAGAAAAACAGGCGTATTATCTGAGGACATCCCTGCTGCCGAGCCGTTTCCTGGTCTCAGTCTGAGGAGGCGTTGGAGAAACATTCCTGAAAATGTGAAACATTCAGCCGAGGCCGATTAGAGAAGGCTCTTATTGTCAGCGGAGAGCGGCAGACAATCGGCAGCTTCTGTTTTTACTCACAGAACACCAACTGTATGAGCGCCATTGTTCTGGGATCAGAGCTTCATGCACAGCAGATCCTCAACCTGCTGATTAACGACAGAATAAAACCAGATTACACCAACAAGGGGAAGACGATGTTAGAGGGTTTATCCTGAAGAGCCAGGACCTGCTGAAGAATCAGACTTTGGGAAAACAAAACCAGGGTCAGGACTGGCGGGGGGGGACCTGGACCACGCCCTGCTCACATACCTTTATCCACTCATCTGACCACTTCAGCCACTTGATTCCCTTCTGTCCCTGATTTCTACCTCCTCCTTTGTCCACATATACTGGTGGTCCCAAACAGGAAGGTTTGTCAGGCTGGATCCCCATGAGGTCCACTAAAGTCCAGGTCTACATCATGTGAGCCACAGTCTGTCCTTCAAGGTCAAGCCTGTGGTTACAAGTGTATTGTAGTGTAAAGCAAGTTAGACTGATTTATTAATCCAAGCATGAGGTGCAGTGCTTTATCTTAAATGTTGTATTTATGTCCCTACAGGGATGTTTAAGCCCAAGCACAAGGTGCAGTGTTTTTACCTTCAATGTTGTATTCATGTCTCCATAGAGATGAATCTGTAATTTATCTGTTTAATCTAATTTTCACATGCAGACGCAGCAGTGCTGGTTTTAGCCTGCACTGTTTATTGTTCCTGTCGGGCCGATCACACTGAGAGGAGGGGAAGCTCCTCATCAGCTGTTGTTTTAGTGGAACTCCTGCAAACATCACGTCCATGTGGAGGTCAGGAGAAGCTGTATCAATGGGACATCTCTGACATGGAAAACCCTAAAACCTGGACCAGCCCCCCTCTCTCTAAAACCTGGTCCAAGTCCCTCGGCCCCCCTCTCTGGTAAAGAGTGCGTTTGAGGCAGTCTGAGGACAGGCGGTGATCCCCTGTCTCCGGGACATCTCAGAGGCAGCAGATGATCTACGGTGAGTGACGAGGGACACCATAAATACTGGCTGTAGGGAGGGGGAGGGGCTCGTTAGTCAGAGGCTTCATTATGGCTGACAGCCAGTGTGTTTAAGTGTGTGTGTCCATGTTAATGTGGCATCACCGCTCACTCAGCAGCATGCATGTGTGCTCAAAGAGTCTGTTAACGTCCTGCTGCACGATTAGTCATCAGCCCGAGGAAAGGCTCTGAAGGTCTGCAGTGGTGTTCAGATCAATCTGACACCTCAGGTCATCATGTGACCTGCAGCCCAGCCTCAGGTCATCATGTGACCTGCAGCCCAGCCTCAGGTCATCATGTGACCTGCAGCCTAGCCTCAGGTCATCATGTGACCTGCAGCTCCTCCTCAGGTAAGGATCAAGCAGCAAATTCCAGGGCTGAAGATGGAGGCCCATGATGAAGTGCCAGCTCTGCAGTTCCTTGAGTGTCCACTGGGGGCAGGAGGTGTTCTGATGGTGTTCAGAGGAACAGACGGTTATACGACCTAAAAAACCACCGTACAGCCTCATGTTCTAAAGTCCTGCCTCTCTGACTGTGAGTAGGTTGATCTGAAGTTTGCTTGAGATGTCAAACAGTATTCAGTGTCCATTATGAAACATCTTCAACATCCCAAAGTCTCCTCTGATAATCAAACTGATGTCACATGACTTGGTCCAGCTCTCGTGTTAGCTCTGCTCCGCCTGAATCTACAGGTGGGTCGAGATGGCAGCTTCTCCGTGGATGTGTGAGTCAAACATATTTCCATAAAGCAGATGATTCTCCAGGTTAAGGAGAAACTGTCTGAAGCACATGGTCCTGGTTCGAGGACCAACAGTGTCCTCTTCATCCAGAGTTCATCAAAACCATCTCCCTGCAGGGAGACCAGGTCCAGATCAGAGGCCTTCTCCATTCAGACGGTCCCTCACCCCTCACTCTCAGCACTCCCTGCTCCCCTTTCTTTAGACTGTGCTGTATTTGACATGGGCAGATGGGGGCGGGGCCACAGGCTGCTGCACCATGTTGTCCTCTGAGAATCACCTGAGTGTGCACTACCTGAGCGCTCAGTGTAGACCAGGGGTCACCAACCTGTAGATCTTGATCTACTGGTGGATCTTTGTGACATTTCTGGTAGATCTGCAAAGAAAAATGTGCATAAGGTCTCAATCTGCTATGCTTTATGGAGAGGTCTGTGTGTCCATAGCATGCACGGATAAAGTGATTTTCAGAATTAATTAGATCTAATCATTTTACCCTGTTAGTTTTTAGTACGAGGATGATGATGATTAAACTGTTAAAAATGCATTATACATGCCTTCTTCTCCCCTCTCAGTCTCAAATTTTTAGGAGTTTTGTTTAGTAACAGGCTGCACAAGATGTTGAGTGCAAACTTTAATTTAAATGTTTTTTTTTTTCAAGTTTTTCAATAGATTGAATCCTGCATCAAAACGAAATTAAAGTGATTATATATTTTAGTGTATTAAGGCTGGTAGATCCAGCTTCTCCTGCCAGCAACATTGGTGATCTTTGGTCAAAAAAGGTTGGTGATCACTGGTGTAGACAGACGATTACACCTGGATGGACAGTCGGGGCCTTCACTCTCTCTGAAACATGGCCATGGCTCTTGTGGCTCCGATTTTTTCGTCATTGTACGGGGTCAGTAGTTGTGGGTGTGGTTGAGTCAAAAGCAGGAAGTGACTCCATGCCTCAGTGGCGTCTGTCCTGTTTGGGTGTCTGCTGGCTCCTGAGTTTCTGTTGTGTCTGTTCTCATGAGGCTGGAGGTCTCAGCTGAGGCCTCTCCTGACAGCTCCCCCTCACACTCCCAGTATCGGTCTGAAGCCACAGCAGCAGGAGTCTCTGCCTCTGATCCAAGCATGGCCAAGTCTGTGGCAGGACCTGAGGACCAATCAACAGGCTGCAGAGTTTTTGGCCCCCAACAGAAGGGTGCCAAAAAAAAGGTGGGACAGCACGGGTCAGTTATGGGTGCACCTCTCCCTGCATGTCACAGAGGAAACACCTGACAGCAGGACAGAACTGGACTGAACCGGACTGAACTGGACTACACTCGGGCTGAACTGGACTGAACTGGACTGATCCAGACTGAACTGGACTGAACTCGGACTGAACTGGATGGGTGCTCAGACTGAACCGGACTGAAATGGACTGAACTCAGACTGAAATTGGACTGAACCAGGCTGAACTGGACTGAACCAGGGCTGAACCAGACTGAAATGGACTGAACCAGACTGAGCAAGACTGAACTAGACTGAACCCGGGCTGAACTGGACTGAACCAGAATGAACAAGCCTGAACTGAACCAGGTCTGAACCAGACTGAACTGGACTGAACTGGACTGAACAAGACTGAACCAGCCTGAACCAGACTGAATTTGGATTAAACTGGACTGACCCGGACTGAACCAGACTAAAGCAGACTGAAGCAGACTGAACTGGACTGAACCAGGACTGAACTGGACTGAACCAGACTGAACCGGGCTGAACTAGAATGAACTAGACTGAATTGGACTAAACCAGACTGAAATGTACTGAACTGGACTGAACCAGACTGAACTGGACTAAACTCGGTCTGAACCAGAATGAACCTGACTGAACCAGACTGAACCAGACTGAACTGGACTGAACCGGACTGAACATGACTAAACTGGACTGAAGTCGGACTGAACTGGACTGAACTGGACTGAACCAGACTGAACTGGACTAAACTTGGTCTGAACCAGAATGAACTGGACTGAACTGGACTGAACCAGACTGAACCGGGCTGAGCTAGACTGATCTAGACTGAACTCGGACTAAACCAGACTGAAATGTACTGAACTGAGACTGAACCAGACTGAAGTGGACTAAACTCGGTCTGAACCAGAATGAACTGGACTGAACCAGACTGAACCAGACTGAACTGTACTGAACCGGACTGAACTGGACTGAACCGGACTGAACATGACTAAACTTGACTGAACAAGACTGAACCAAACTGAACAAGACTAAACTGGACTGAACTCGACTGAACTCAGACAAAACCAGACTGAACACAGACCGAACTGAGCTGAATCGACTAACAAGGCTGGACTGGACTGAACCAGACTGAACTGGACTGAACCAGACTGAACTGGACTAAACTCGATCTGAACCAGAATGAACTGGACTGAACTGGACTAAACAGGACTGAACCGGGCTGAACTGAACTGAACCAGACTGAACTGGACTGAACTCGGACTGAACTGAACTGGACTGAACCAGACTGAACTGGACTGAACCGGACTGAACAAGACTGAACCGGACTGAACAAGACTAAACTGGACTGTGTAGATTTTGTTGGGAACAACAAACTCTACACAGTCCAGTTGCCTTGCTTTTGAATCTTCAGAATAACCAGACTGAACCCAGACTGAAATTGGACTGAACCAGGCCGAACTGTACTGAACCAGGTCTGAACCAGACTGAACTGGACTAAACTCGGTCTGAACCAGAATGTACTGGACTGAACTGGACTGGACTGAACCAGACTGAACTGGATTCAACTTGACTGAACCAGACTGAACTGGACTGAACTCAGACTGAACTCAGACTGAACTGGACTGAACCAGACTGAACCGGGCTGAACTAGAATGAACTAGACTGAACTCAGACTAAACCAGACTGAAATGTACTGAACTGGACTAACCCAGACCAAACTGGACTAAACTCGGTCTGAACCAGAATGAACCGGACTGAACTGGACTGAACCGGACTGAACATGTCTAAACTGGACTAAACTTGGCCTGAACCAGAATGAACTCAGACTGAAATTGGACTGAACCAGGCTGAACTGGACTGAACCAGGTCTGAACAAGACTGAACTGGACTGAACTCGGACTGAACCAGGCTGAACTGGACTAAACAAGACTGAACCGGACTAAACTAGAATGAACTAGACTGAAGTCGGACTAAACCAGACTGAAAAGTACTGAACTGGACTGAACCAGACTGTACTGGACTAAACTCGGTCTGAACCAGAATGAACCGGACTGAACAAGACTGAACCGGACTGAACCAGACTGAACCGGACTGAACTGGACTGAACCGGACTGCACATGACTAAACTGGACTGAACCGGACTGAACAAGACTTAACGGGACTGGACTCGGACTGAACCAGACTGAACTGGACTGAACTGGACTGAACCAGACTGAACTGGACTAAACTCAGTCTGAACCAGAATGAACTGGATTGAACTGGACTGAACCAGACTGAACCGGGCTGAACTGGACTGAACTAGACTGAACTCTGACTGAACCAGACTGAAGTGACTGAACCGGACTGAACCAGGCTGAACTGGACTGAACAAGGTCTGAACCAGACTGAACTGAACTGGACCGGACTGAACAAGACTGAACTGGACTGAACTCGGACTGAACCAGACTGAACTGGACTGAACCAGACTGAACTGGACAAAACTCAGTCTGAACCAGAATGAACTGGACTGAACTGGACTGAACCAGACTGAACCGGACTGAATTCAGACTGAATCAGAATGAACTGGACTGAACTGGACTGATCAAGACTGAACCAGGCTGAACAAGACTAAACTGGATTGAACTGGACTGAACTTAGACAGAACCAGACTGAACTGGACTGAACTAGACTGAACCAGAATGAACTCGGACTAAACTGGACAGACCTGGACTGAACCGGACTAAAGCAGACTGAATCAGACTGAACTGGACTGAACTAGACTGAACCAGACTGAACTGGGCTTAACTTGGACTGAACCAGGCTGAACTGGACTGATCTCAGACTGAAATGGACTGAACTCAGACTGAAGTTGGAATGAACAAGACTGAACTGGACTGAACTCGGACTGAACCAGACTGAATTGGACTGACCTGGACTGAACCAGACTGAACCAGAATGAACTGGACTGAATTGAACCAGACTGAACCGGACTAAACTAGACTGAAGTTGGAATGAACAAGACTGAACTGGACTGAACTCGGACTGAACCAGACTGAATTGGACTGACCTGGACTGAACCAGACTGAACCAGAATGAACTGGACTGAATTGAACCAGACTGAACCAGACTGAATTTGGACAAAACTGGACTGAACCAGACTGAATTTGGACCAAACCGGACTGAACTGGACTGAACTGAACCATACTGAACTGGACTGAACTGGGCTGAACCATACTGAACTGGACTGAACTGGACTGAACTGGACTGAACCGGACTGAACAAGACTGAACCGGACTGAACAAGACTAAACTGGACTGAACTGGACTGAACTCAGACAAAACCAGACTGAAATCAGACTGAAATTGGACTGAACCAGACTGAACTGGACTGAACCAGACTAAAGCAGAATGAAGCAGACTGAAGCAGACTGAACTGGACTGAACCAGGACTGAACCAGACTGAACTGGACTGAACTGAGACTGAAATGGACTGAACTGAGACTGATGTTGGACTGAACCAGACTGAACTGGACTGAACATGGACTGAACCAGAATGAACTGGACTGAACTGAACCATACTGAACCGGACTGAACTGGACTGAACCGGACTGAACAAGACTGAACCGGACTGAACAAGACTAAACTGGACTGAACTGGACTGAACTCAGACAAAACCAGACTGAACCAGACTGAACTCAGACTCAATTAGAATGAACTGGACTGAACTGGACTGATCAAGACTGAACCAGACTGAACAAGACTAAATTGGATTGAACTGGACTGAACTGGACTGAACTTAGACAGAACCAGACTGAACTGGACTGAACTAGACTGAACCAGACTGAACTGGGCTTAACTTGGACTGAACCAGGCTGAACTGGACTGATCTCAGACTGAAATGGACTGAACTCAGACTGAAGTTGGAATGAACAAGACTGAACTGGACTGAACTCAGACTGAACCATACTGAACTGGACTAACCTGGACTGAACCAGACTGAACCAGGCTGAACTGGACTGAACTGAACCAGACTGAACCGGACTAAACTAGACTGAACTGGACAGAGCCGGACTGAACCAGACTGAACCAGACTGAATTTGGACTTAACCGGACTGAACTGGACTGAACCGGACTAAAACAGACCGAACCAGACTGAACCAGACTGAACTGGACTAAACTCAGTCTGAACCAGAATGAACTGGACTGAACTGGACTGAACCAGACTGAACCGGACTGAATTCAGACTGAATCAGAATGAACTGGACTGAACTGGACTGATCAAGACTGAACCAGACTGAACAAGACTAAACTGGATTAAACTGGACTGAACTTAGACAGAACCAGACTGAACTGGACTGAACTAGACTGAACCAGAATGAACTCGGACTAAACTGGACTGACCTGGACTGAACCGGACTAAAGCAGACTGAATCAGACTGAACTGGACTGATCCAGAACTAAACCAGACTGAACTGGGCTTAACTTGGTCTGAACCAGGCTGAACTGGACTGATCTCAGACTGAAATGGACTGAACTCAGACTGAAGTTGGAATGAACAAGACTGAACCGGACTGAACCAGACTGAACCGGACTGAACTGGACTGAACCGGACTGAACATGACTAAACTGGACTGAACCGGACTGAACAAGACTTAACGGGACTGGACCCGGACTGAACCAGACTGAACTGGACTCAACTGGACTGAACCGGACTGAACTGGACTAAACTCAGTCTGAACCAGAATGAACTGGATTGAACTGGACTGAACCAGACTGAACCGGGCTGAACTGGACTGAACTAGACTGAACTCTGACTGAACCAGACTGAACTGACTGAACCGGACTGAACCAGACTAAAGCAGAATGAAGCAGACTGAAGCAGACTGAACTGGACTGAACCAGGACTGAACCGGACTGAACATGACTAAACTGGACTGAACCGGACTGAACAAGACTTAACGGGACTGGACTCGGACTGAACCAGACTGAACTGGACTGAACCAGACTGAACCAGACTGAACTGGACTAAACTCAGTCTGAACCAGAATGAACTGGATTGAACTGGACTGAACCAGACTGAACCGGGCTGAACTGGACTGAACTAGACTGAACTCTGACTGAACCAGACTGAAGTGACTGAACCGGACTGAACCAGGCTGAACTGGACTGAACAAGGTCTGAACCAGACTGAACTGAACTGGACCGGACTGAACAAGACTGAACTGGACTGAACTCGGACTGAACCAGACTGAACTGGACTGAACTAGACTGAACCAGACTGAACTGGACAAAACTCAGTCTGAACCAGAATGAACTGGACTGAACTGGACTGAACCAGACTGAACCGGACTGAATTCAGACTGAATCAGAATGAACTGGACTGAACTGGACTGATCAAGACTGAACCAGGCTGAACAAGACTAAACTGGATTGAACTGGACTGAACTTAGACAGAACCAGACTGAACTGGACTGAACTAGACTGAACCAGAATGAACTCGGACTAAACTGGACTGACCTGGACTGAACCGGACTAAAGCAGACTGAATCAGACTGAACTGGACTGAACTAGACTGAACCAGACTGAACTGGGCTCAACTTGGACTGAACCAGGCTGAACTGGACTGATCTCAGACTGAAATGGACTGAACTCAGACTGAAGTTGGAATGAACAAGACTGAACTGGACTGAACTCAGACTGAACCAGACTGAATTGGACTGACCTGGACTGAACCAGACTGAACCAGAATGAACTGGACTGAATTGAACCAGACTGAACCGGACTAAACTAGACTGAACTGGACAGAGCCGGACTGAACCAGACTGAACCAGACTGAATTTGGACTTAACCGGACTGAACTGGACTGAACCGGACTAAAACAGACCGAACCAGACTGAACCAGACTGAACTGGACTAAACTCAGTCTGAACCAGAATGAACTGGACTGAACTGGACTGAACCAGACTGAACCGGACTGAATTCAGACTGAATCAGAATGAACTGGACTGAACTGGACTGATCAAGACTGAACCAGACTGAACAAGACTAAACTGGATTAAACTGGACTGAACTTAGACAGAACCAGACTGAACTGGACTGAACTAGACTGAACCAGAATGAACTCGGACTAAACTGGACTGACCTGGACTGAACCGGACTAAAGCAGACTGAATCAGACTGAACTGGACTGATCCAGAACTAAACCAGACTGAACTGGGCTTAACTTGGTCTGAACCAGGCTGAACTGGACTGATCTCAGACTGAAATGGACTGAACTCAGACTGAAGTTGGAATGAACAAGACTGAACCGGACTGAACCAGACTGAACCGGACTGAACTGGACTGAACCGGACTGAACATGACTAAACTGGACTGAACCGGACTGAACAAGACTTAACGGGACTGGACTCGGACTGAACCAGACTGAACTGGACTCAACTGGACTGAACCAGACTGAACTGGACTAAACTCAGTCTGAACCAGAATGAACTGGATTGAACTGGACTGAACCAGACTGAACCGGGCTGAACTGGACTGAACTAGACTGAACTCTGACTGAACCAGACTGAACTGACTGAACCGGACTGAACCAGACTAAAGCAGAATGAAGCAGACTGAAGCAGACTGAACTGGACTGAACCAGGACTGAACCGGACTGAACATGACTAAACTGGACTGAACCGGACTGAACAAGACTTAACGGGACTGGACTCGGACTGAACCAGACTGAACTGGACTGAACCAGACTGAACCAGACTGAACTGGACTAAACTCAGTCTGAACCAGAATGAACTGGATTGAACTGGACTGAACCAGACTGAACCGGGCTGAACTGGACTGAACTAGACTGAACTCTGACTGAACCAGACTGAAGTGACTGAACCGGACTGAACCAGGCTGAACTGGACTGAACAAGGTCTGAACCAGACTGAACTGAACTGGACCGGACTGAACTCGGACTGAACCAGACTGAACTGGACTGAACTAGACTGAACCAGACTGAACTGGACAAAACTCAGTCTGAACCAGAATGAACTGGACTGAACTGGACTGAACCAGACTGAACCGGACTGAATTCAGACTGAATCAGAATGAACTGGACTGAACTGGACTGATCAAGACTGAACCAGGCTGAACAAGACTAAACTGGATTGAACTGGACTGAACTTAGACAGAACCAGACTGAACTGGACTGAACTAGACTGAACCAGAATGAACTCGGACTAAACTGGACTGACCTGGACTGAACCGGACTAAAGCAGACTGAATCAGACTGAACTGGACTGAACTAGACTGAACCAGACTGAACTGGGCTTAACTTGGACTGAACCAGGCTGAACTGGACTGATCTCAGACTGAAATGGACTGAACTCAGACTGAAGTTGGAATGAACAAGACTGAACTGGACTGAACTCAGACTGAATCAGACTGAATTGGACTGACCTGGACTGAACCAGACTGAACCAGAATGAACTGGACTGAATTGAACCAGACTGAACCGGACTAAACTAGACTGAACTGGACAGAGCCGGACTGAACCAGACTGAACCAGACTGAATTTGGACTAAACCGGACTGAACTGGACTGAACTGAACCATACTGAACTGGACTGAACTGGGCTGAACCATACTGAACTGGACTGAACTGGACTGAACCGGACTGAACAAGACTGAACCGGACTGAACAAGACTAAACTGGACTGAACTGGACTGAACTCAGACAAAACCAGACTGAAATCAGACTGAAATTGGACTGAACCAGACTGAACTGGACTGAACCAGACTAAAGCAGAATGAAGCAGACTGAAGCAGACTGAACTGGACTGAACCAGGACTGAACCAGACTGAACTGGACAAAACTCAGTCTGAAATGGACTGAACTGAGACTGATGTTGGACTGAACCAGACTGAACTGGACTGAACATGGACTGAACCAGAATGAACTGGACTGAACTGAACCATACTGAACCGGACTGAACTGGACTGAACCGGATTGAACAAGACTGAACCGGACTGAACAAGACTAAACTGGACTGAACTGGACTGAACTCAGACAAAACCAGACTGAACCAGACTGAACTCAGACTCAATTAGAATGAACTGGACTGAACTGGACTGATCAAGACTGAACCAGACTGAACAAGACCAAACTGGATTGAACTGGACTGAACTGGACTGAACTTAGACAGAACCAGACTGAACTGGACTGAACTAGACTGAACCAGACTGAACTGGGCTTAACTTGGACTAACCTGGACTGAACCAGACTGAACCAGGCTGAACTGGACTGAACTGAACCAGACCGAACCGGACTAAACTAGACTGAACTGGACAGAGCCGGACTGAACCAGACTGAACCAGACTGAATTTGGACTTAACCGGACTGAACTGGACTGAACCGGACTAAAACAGACCGAACCAGACTGAACCAGACTGAACTGGACTAAACTCAGTCTGAACCAGAATGAACTGGACTGAACTGGACTGATCAAGACTGAACCAGACTGAACAAGACTAAACTGGATTAAACTGGACTGAACTTAGACAGAACCAGACTGAACTGGACTGAACTAGACTGAACCAGAATGAACTGGACTGAGCTGGACTGAACTGGACTGAACTGGACTAAACTCGGTCTGAACCAGAATGTACTTGACTGAACTGGACTGGACTGAACCAGACTGAACTGGACTCAACTGGACTGAACCAGACTGAAATGGACTGAACTCAGACTGAAGTTGGAATGAACAAGACTGAACTGGACTGAACTCAGACTGAACCATACTGAACTGGACTAACCTGGACTGAACCAGACTGAACCAGGCTGAACTGGACTGAACTGAACCAGACCGAACCGGACTAAACTAGACTGAACTGGACAGAGCCGGACTGAACCAGACTGAACCAGACTGAATTTGGACTTAACCGGACTGAACTGGACTGAACCGGACTAAAACAGACCGAACCAGACTGAACCAGACTGAACTGGACTAAACTCAGTCTGAACCAGAATGAACTGGACTGAACTGGACTGAACCAGACTGAACCGGACTGAATTCAGACTGAATCAGAATGAACTGGACTGAACTGGACTGATCAAGACTGAACCAGACTGAACAAGACTAAACTGGATTAAACTGGACTGAACTTAGACAGAACCAGACTGAACTGGACTGAACTAGACTGAACCAGAATGAACTGGACTGAGCTGGACTGAACTGGACTGAACTGGACTAAACTCGGTCTGAACCAGAATGTACTTGACTGAACTGGACTGGACTGAACCAGACTGAACTGGACTCAACTGGACTGAACCAGACTGAACTCGGACTGAACCAGACTGAACTGGACTTAACTTGGACTGAACCAGACTGAACTGGACTGAACTGAACCATACTGAAACGGACTGAACTGGACTGAACCGGACTGAACAAGACTGAACCGGACTGAACAAGACTAAACTGGACCGAACTGGACTGAACTCAGACAAAACCAGACTGAACGCAGACTGAAATTGGACTGAACCAGGCTGAACTGGACTGAACCAGGTCTGAACAAGACTGAACCAGACTGATCCAGACTGAACTGGACTGAACTCAGACTGAACCAAGCTGAACTGGACTGAACTGGACTGAACCAGACTGAACCACAATGAACTGGACTCAACCAAAATGAACTGGACTGAACTGAACCAGACTGAACCGGACTAAAGTAGACTGGACTGGACTGAGCTGGACTGAACCAGACTGAACCAGACTGAATTTGGACTGAACCAGAATGAACCAGACTGAACTGGGCTGAACTCGGACTGAACTAGACTGAACTGGACTGAACTGGACTGAACCAGACTGAACCAGAATGAAACGGACTGAACCAGACTGAACTGGACTGAACTGAACCAGACTGAACCAGACCAAAGCAGTCTGAAGCAGACTGAACTGGACTGAACCAGGACTTAACCAGACTGAACTGGGCTGAACTCGGACAGAACCAGGCTGAACTCGGACTGAACTGAGACTGAACTGGACTGAACCAGACTGAACTGGACTGAACAAGACTGAACTGGGCTGAGCCGGACTGAACCAGACTGAATTTGGACTAAACTGGACTGACCCGGACTGAACCGGAATGAACTGGACTAAACTGAACTAGACTGAACCGTACTGAAGTAGACTGAACTGCACTGAGCTGGACTGAACAAGACTGATCCGGACTGAACAAGACTAAACTGGACTGAACTGGACTGAACTCAGACAAAACCAGACTGAACTCAGACTGAAATGGGACTGAACCAGGCTGAACTGGACTGAACCAGGTCTGAACAAGACTATACTGGACTGAACAAGACTGAACTAGACTGAAGTCGGACTTAACCAGGCTGAACTGGACTGAACCAGAATGAACTGGACTAAACTGAACTAGACTGAACCGGACTGAAGTGGACTGAACTGGACTGAGCTGGACTGAACCAGACTGAACCAGACTGAACCAGACTGAATTTGGACTAAACTGGACTGACCCGGACTGAACGGGACTAAAGCAGACTGAAGCAGACTGAACTGGACTGAACCAGGACTGAACCAGACTGAACTGGGCTGAACTCGGACAGAATCAGGCTGAACTGGACTGAACTGAGACTGAAATGGACTGAACTGGACTGAACCAGACTGAACTGGACTGAAAACGGACTGAACCAGAATGAACTGGACTGAACTGGACTGAACCGGACTGAACCAGACTGAACTGGACTGAACATGGACTGAACCAGAATGAACTGGACTGAACTGGACCAAACCAGACAGTTAATTATTGGCGAATCCCCCTTATGTCAATCATAAATCCGGACGTCCTGGTGTAAACATCATCAGGAATACCCTAACAAGTCAGAGGCCCTACTCAGAAACTTGGAACACCCTCACGGACCTGGAGTTTGTCAACAAACAAGGTTAAAGCAGAGCATTATTACCTAAAACACCAGCTCAGGGCCGTTCCAGTGCTCGATTCAATCCCACTGACAGTATTGTACACCTATATGTTTCTGTCTGTTTCTGTTGATTATGGGCTAACGATGCTAACAGCTGAGGCTCCAGTGGGTTTGTGTTGACTAAAGTGTTAAAAGAATCATCTAAGTCCCATGAGTATCTAGTCTTAGGAAAGACTGTTTCATCGCTGAAGTTACAGGAATAGTTGTTATTTAATAATGTCAGTTTTACTGACCTGAAAGTGCCCTCTGACCTCTGCTCACAGCTGAAACTGGAGCACCCTCAGCTCAAGTATGACGTTGTTCTCCAGTCGGACCTCCGACGTCAAAGGAAGGCAGTGTTACTCTGGGGCCACACAGCAGGGCTCCCCTCTGAGGAGCAGCAGGCTCTGACATTTCTGTTCTCGTAATTTCTAAGATCTTTTTCCATTGAACCACACTTTAGCATCACTATGACCTTTGAACTCTGGACGCATTTTATTTTTTACTGTTTTTTAAGCATCTTGTGAGCCCTGCTGGTGTCCCCAAAACGCTCCCACTGAATCATCAGTGGCATGTGAATGAGTCTGAAGACCATGAGAGTAAACATCTGAAGGAAAGACCAAGAAACTAAGACTGAAACGGGGAAGGGGGTCAGTGGTTGTGTCCTTCAGTGAGAGGCCTTTTATAAAGTCAGATTAGTAAATGAGTTAGATGAATTAATAAAGTTATATATCAGCTCAAGTCCATCTCACATGTACAAATGAAGACGGGACAGCTCTCCGGAATGTTCCAGACCTGACGCTCTTACATTTCAGATTTAGGTCGTTAAACATTGGGGTCGTTGCTCCTGATCGCATCAAAACTTTTAAGCACTAACATTTTTCCTGTCTTTTTTTTCCTGTCACCAGCCTGAGGACACCTGCAGGGACCTCCAGAGCAGGAGCAGGCCCTGATTTAAGCCTGGCTCTGGGTGAACATGAGGTCCATCAGTCTGGGTCAGGACTCTCCAACAGTCCGTCTTTCTCTCTGTCACACACTCTCCTGTCTTCTCCTGAGCTGGAGATCATTCTCCTACAAACCTGAGAGTCAACGCTCTTAAATCCTCAAACTCCTTCTGTGAGTGTCCATGACTGACGGCTTTGTCCCAACGCTTTCATCGCTCGCCGTGTCCAACATGAAAGACGAGAAATGGCTCTGATATCGCTCCAAACCAAGAGGAAGAAAGAGAGGGAGAGCATGGTGAGGATAAAAGAGGACAGACAGAGGCGTCCTTGTCTGCTTCAGTCTGACCTGCAGCTCTCACAGGGTTAAAGCCTCGCTCACTGTAACTGTTACTGTTCTGCAGGCTGACAGCGGCACAGGAAGGTCCTCAGAGAACCAGCCAGAACATGAGAGGTCAGCAGGTCATGTTAGTCTGTTTCATCATGCTCACAGGGAGGAGGGCACGAGAGGAGACTCCAGGATCGTTTTAGAGCTTTTATATGAGCTCTTAGCCCCTGAGTCCCTGACTCACTGACTCACTGAGACACTGAGTCCCTGAGTCAGGTCTAAATTCCACTTAATCTGTTGGTTTCATCATCATGGTGGGCGATTGATGGTTGCTGTCTCAGCTCCAACAGTCCAGAGCACAGAGCAGATACAGGGCCTCTGTTTCTGTCAGGGTCATGGAGCAGACTGACTGAGACAGGAAGTCACCTGAAACTACATCAGAACAGAGGAAGATCTTTCAGACGGAGTCCTGGAGGTTCTCCTGATGCAGTTTGATCTCATATCTGAAGGTGGAGGCGCAGCTTATCTGCTGAGAGCAAGTGAACCTACATCACACTTCACAAACACATGTGCAGAAAATCAGTCAAGATCTTTATTTACAAACACAATTCCAACAAAGTCGAGATGTATAAAACAAATAAAAACAGAACACAATTTCAAATTCTTTTTGACCTTTAATCAGCTGAATACACAACAAAGACAAGATATTTAATGTTCAAACGGATCATCTTTATTGGTTTGGCTTTTGTAAATACCCATGGCACATCTGTGAAGGCTCCATTAATGCTGAAAGGTACATACAGGCAGGGGTGCTGCCAGGGATTTTGGGCCCCATGAATAAAAATCTTACTCCTCCATAGCCGGCCTTAAGGCTGGCGGAAATTTTTATACTGTTTTAAATAAAACTGAATTTTAATAATATTTTTGACTTTCTTTCCCATATTTGTGAAAAGATCAACATGACAGTTACTTGGTAGAGGAAGCACTGAAAATACAATGAATTCATTTAGATTCAATTATTTGCTGCAAGACTGATACTCTATATTCCAAAAACCCATCTCTTCCTTTAAATACTTGAACATAAAATTCTCTTTAGAATAGGGGGGCTTGAGAAATGTTTTGCAAAACAAATAAACTTAGTCTTACCAATACATTGAGTGAGTGCAATTATTTTTTGTCAGTATTATAATTGTATTAGGGGCCTCTCTGGGCCCCTGTCAATCATGGGCCCCTAGAATCCTTCTCCTTATTCTCCCCTTTTCAGTGACTCTGCATACAGGTTTAGGAGCAACATGCTGCCATCCATCCTTTTCAGGGACGTCCCTGCTTATTTCAGAGACAATGAAGACACATTCTGCTCGAGTTACAACAGCAGGGACTAGACTGACCTGCTGCAGTCCACACCTGTCTCCACTGAACAGGGACTAGACTGACCTGCTGCAGTCCACCCTGTCTCCACTGAACAGGGACGAGACCGACCTGCTGCAGTCCACACCTGTCTCCACTGAACAGGGACTAGACCGACCTGCTGCTGTCCACACCTGTCTCCACTGAACAGGGACTAGACTGACCTGCTGCAGTCCACACCTGTCTCCACTGAACAGGGACTAGACTGACCTGCTGCAGTCCACGCCTGTCTCCACTGAACAGGGACTAGACTGACCTGCTGCTGTCCACACCTGTCTCCACTGAACAGGGACTAGACTGACCTGCTGCTGTCCACACCTGTCTCCACTGAACAGGGACGAGACCGACCTGCTGCAGTCCACACCTGTCTCCACTGAACAGGGACTAGACCGACCTGCTGCTGTCCACACCTGTCTCCACTGAACAGGGACTAGACCGACCTGCTGCAGTCCACACCTGTCTCCTCTGAACAGGGACTAGACCGACCTGCTGCTGTCCACACCTGTCTCCACTGAACAGGGACTAGACTGACCTGCTGCAGTCCACACCTGTCTCCACTGAACAGGGACGAGACCGACCTGCTGCAGTCCACACCTGTCTCCACTGAACAGGGACGAGACCGACCTGCTGCAGTCCACACCTGTCTTCACTGAACAGGGGAGGAGCATCATGAAGAACAACAGAGACCCCAGACTGTTGAGACACTGAAGACAAACATCAAGAATGACAGAGAATTCACCTCCAAAGCTTCAACAGTTAGGACCTGATCTACTAAAGGTTTGCGTGTATAAAAACACGTGCAAACTTGATAGCACGCGTAAAGCTGATCTACTAACAGGGTGCACCGAGGATTGTGTCTGTCAAATGAGCAAAATAGCACATGCAGTCCATTTAGCGTGTTTGCCTTCATGAATACGCAGAATACATTCAGATTATCAGTACGCACATAATACTGGGAGGAGGAGATGCAAATGTGATCATTTAGCACCCGTAATGTGATTTATCAACCCCATAACTGATTGCGCGCAGTGTTTTTGCATCTAACTTTAGTTCATTTTGAAAAGCAGGTGCAGAAAAGGCACAGCGTTATGCACGGAAGGCTGTGGTCATTGTGGACAGGGGGTCGTATTAACGGAATATTTTGTCACTGACTGAATTTTTTGACGAAAAACATAAAGATTTGGAGGCTGTCTGTCATTATGATGGACTGGAAAAAGAGGGACAATTCAGTGTGCCATCATACTGATGCAGACGAACGCAAAATTAAACCCTCTGTGTTTTGCGCTCTTAATACATCGTGGAGGAGGTCATTTAACCTATGAAAAAAAAAAAAAAAAAACTTCATAGCCAGAATCCCTCAGTTTGTCACTCAGAGCTGACTGTATCACACTCTTCATGCATTGACAGCGGATTTAGGAGCTGTCAGCGCGTAAAAGGCATGAGTACCCACTCAGTCTGTGTGTGCGTAACTGTAAGACTGCTCCTCACATGAGAGGTTATTGATGATGAAGCTGTGTAACTATGTGAATGCTGTCATTTGGATTATGTTTGATTGCAATCAGAAAAGGAAAATTAAAAATGACGGATAGAAATAAGGCACAAGCGAAGAGTGTCGACCTTGTCTGTCAAAATGACAGACAGCAAAAAAAATAGGTTACCACAAGTGTTGTTCATTTGCCTCCAACTCCACGGCTTCAAACTTCATTTTTCATTTACAGCCACTCTGCTCTCCCAGACTCTCCATGGTGACAGCCGGTAGCATGCACAATATCCTCCTTTCAAGGGGGCGGTCCACACCGCTTTGATAGTAGATCACCCGCAACACGCCCACTAATAACAGGTGCAATTTTTCAGTTTGCACACGCAATTAAGCACTTGTTATTTTGGATCTAGGTAGAGCGGGCCCTTAGTGTCCTCTGTGAGAGTTAAAGGAAAGGTGACCTCTGCTTTAGGCTGAGCACAGTCTCACCAAGCTCCAGTAAGATAGGAGCTTGGTGAGATGGATCTGTCTAATTACTGACACTGAATCAGGAGGATCCAGCTGCTCTGAAAGTTGACATTTATGTTAGTGATGTCTGACTGTAAGGTAGCTCTTTATGGTCACACAAGCTTCAAAGAAAGATGGATGTCAAAAGGAAAATGAACTCTGTTATATGTGACATAGACTGTTTTTGCCGTTAGTGTGCTAACATTAATGAGCTAAATCATAGACCTTGTTTAAATGAACTTTTTCTTCTCCAAAACTCTTCTTGAGTTTTGGATGCAGATTCATAGAAACATCTGAACAAGTGAAGTCAAAAACCTGGTTAATGTCCATAAATAAATGTTCTTCCTAATAATCCTCCTCTGAAAGGATCTGCATTGTTCTCACTGGGATTAAAGCTGCTATTGTTGTTTCAGGATTATTTTCAGGTTCAGGATTGTCCTTCTGTAGTTGGTTTATTAGACAGAATAATCACTGACAGGAGGAGAGGAGGAGGAGTGACGTGGGAGAGGATTTATATCCCTACATAAAGAGGAGGGAGGTTCAGCAGAGGACACGCCAGAGCATCCAAAACTCAGGAGTTCACAGACATTTGGAGTTAGTTTGTTATCGTTTAAGACTCACATAAGAAAATCTAAATCATAAGATTAAGAACCAGGTCAGCAGGTTATTACTGAAATAAAAGCTCCTCAGGTCATCCCTCTGCTTGTTTATCATCAGACTGTCAATGTGTTCAAATGTTTAAGAGCAGGACGTCCTAAATAATCACTGACTGATTAGGGACATCATTGACTTTGTGTTGTTTGGTCCATCTTTCTCTCTGTGAGGGCGTCAGTCACTGAGCATGGGGAAGAGGTCACCTCAGTGCAGCTCCAGGTGTGTGTGGCTGATTGGCCTGATGGGCCTCAGGTGTGCTGAGCTCAAATAGACCTCAGTGGGTGTGTCTCTGTCTGAGTGGAGCATCAGGTCCTCTTGGCACTGCTATGGTTCTCCAGAAGATGATGATGGAGTAGGAGTTAGGACCCCCCCCGGTAGTTGACATCGAAAGATAAGGAAGGGAGGAAGAAGGGGTGTTCGCCTTAAGTTAAAAAACCAGCTGCTCTCCCACATCCCGTTACCATCAATTTTGCTCTCCAATGTCCAGTCCCTGTGGAATAAAACGGACGAACTTCAGGTCCAAACCCGCTACAGTCATGAGTTCAGAGATGCCTGCATCCTTGCCCTCACTGAGACCTGACGGGGACTCAGACAGGGATCTAGAGGTGGTGGGGTTTGGGGCACCAATATGTCTGGACAGAGATGCCACCTCTACAGGTAAGTCAACAGGTGGGGGTGTCTGTCTGTATATCAATAAGCGCTGGTGCAAGTCTGTCATTGTCAGAGAGAGACTTTGTACTGCTGACTTAGAGCTGCTTTCTGTCTCTTTACGTCCTCCATATCTGCCCCTGGAATTTCCCCAGATATTCGTGACTCTTGTTTACATCCACCCAAGGGTTAATGGCAAAATCTCCTGTGAGCTTATCCATCCGGTCACCCAGAGGCTTCAGTCCATCATGGGCAGATTCTTGATGATTTAATATTGTGGTGTGATGAGGCTTTCTTAAAAGTAATGTCTCCAAAACAAAGGAGGTCTACACTGATTTCAGACGGTCCCCCCCAGATCCTCAGTGCAGCATGACCCATGGAGTACCAGTGGAACTGGTGACTCACTATAAGCACCTGGGCTCTGTAATTGACAGCAAGCTCAAATGTGACTTGAATTGCGACACATTGGTTAAAAAAGGTCAGCAACCACTTTTCTGTCCTGGAAAGCTTGCTGAATTTAAGGTTGATAGGACTCTGATGAAGCTCTTTTACTGCTCTTTTATTCAGTCTATTATCTCCTTTTCCATCATTTGTTGGTACGGTAACCTGAGCAGCAAAGACAAGAACTCCCTTGGGAGGATAGTTAAAGTGGCCGGGGAGTCGTTCAACAGTATGGGGACATTTATATCACACAAGTCATAATGAAAGCTCGGACTATTCTTATGGATATTACGTATGGATAGTACTCATCCTCAGAATCCGGAATACAAGTTGCTCCCCTCTGGCCTTCGCTTTGCTGTACCACAGGCCACAAAAAACAGGTACAAGTTCTCCTGTGAGCCGACCTCCATCCGAGCTGTAAACTCTGAGTGGAGGAGGAAGTAACTCTGGAGGTATCGTAATGTACTGTGTTGATTAACCCTGTTCTTGGTGCTGCTAACAATGCTCATTTTCCTTGCCTGTCAGCTTCTCGGGAAGCTGTATTCTTCGTTTTGGCTTTAACTGGATAGAGATATATGGTATTTAAAGTGTAACAGTGCAATATGTATAGTGGATTATGATTATTATAATTATCTTTTTGAAATGACTGCTCAAGCTGCTGTGTTTGCACTGGAAAGGACCTGACTGTCTGATCTGATGTGTGTATATTGTCTTATCTTGTGTTTGCTTTAGATGGTCTCATTATTGTATTTTGAGTTGTACTGCCTCACTGTGAGTGTCTGTGATGATCTGCTGCACAACAAATCACCCTAAGGGACAATTAATAAAGCAAAGTGAAGTGACTGACTGACTGACTGACTGACTGACTGACTGACTCACTGACTGACTCACTGACTGACTCACTGACTGACTGACTCACTGACTGACTGACTGACTCACTGACTGACTGACTCACTGACTCACTGACTGACTCACTGACTGACTCACTGACTGACTGACTCACTGACTCACTGACTGACTGACTGACTGACTCACTGACTGACTGACTGACTGACTCACTGACTGACTCACTGACTGACTGACTCACTCACTGACTGACTCACTGACTGACTGACTCACTCACTGACTGACTCACTGACTGACTGACTCACTGACTGACTCACTGACTCACTGACTGACTGACTGACTGACTCACTGACTGACTCACTGACTGACTGACTGACTGACTGACTGAGTCACTGACTGACTCACTGACTCACTGACTCACTGACTGATTGTTGGCGCTTCATTGTCACTCTTGCTCTGTAGATGTCTGGTGTTGACTCTCATACTGGACTGGTCTGCAGTCAGAGGCTCAGGCTAACAGACTGTGAGGGGCTGTCTTTCTCTACACTGATACAGAGACAGCTGTTCCTTAGAGTGCAGACTTTGTGCATTCATGCCGAGCTTTTCCAGCGATGTGAATGCCCTCTTCTCATGGGCCTGATGCCTAAAACATGCAGCCCTGCCCTAGAACACGGCAGAGATGTGGATCCAGTTTGGTGGCTGCACGGTGAAGCAGCAGGTGGGGCGTGTGCCTCACAGCAAGAGGGTTGCTGGTTTGACAGCATTTGTTTGTTGTCTGGATTACAAAAATGGAGAATCACCCTGTTATTGTTGAAACAAGCATGGTTATCCAAAACAAGAAGATAAGTGAGATCTTGAAAACATGACATGAAGTCAAAGAGCTCAGAGCGCAGAACCCTGGACCAGGACTTTGCTGACACTGCTGTATTTACCCTGTCCTGCAATGCTGAGAAATCCTTAAAAACACTCCTGGATCCACCTCCGGATTTGGATCACTACATATATACACACATATATACACATATATACATGCCAGTGTCGTAGGACTGGAGTCCGACTCGAGTCCCGATATGTCAAACTTGTGACTCGACTCGGACTTGTGACCCGACTCGGACTCGTGCGCTGATGACTCAGACTTGGACTCAGACTTGAGCTTTGGCTGCATTAGGACTCGGGGGGGACTCGGAGGACTTGAGCTTATTTATCAATGAATCCTTTGTATTTTTATTATTTTTTAATTTACAATTTCTTCTGGTATAAGGTCCTCATATCAGCAGGGGCGGATTTAGGATTGAAGAAGATCCGGGGCTTAGCCCAGACATTGCTTTTGAATTGTGGTTGAAAAGAACAATTAAAAAACAAAAACAAATAAAACTGTCCTGGACAAATTAAGGCAATTTGCTGATGAGCAGTGGGCCAAATTACCTGTCAACAGGTGCAGAAGCCTGAATGAGAGTTACAGAAACACTTGATTGCAGTGATTACCTCAAAGGGTTATTCAACAAAATATTAGTTTACAGGTCCCATCATGCCCGTTTGCCCAATATATTATATATTTCTATTGAACCACAATTCAAAAGCAATGTCATGATTTTCATTAATTTTTTATTTATTATTTCTTTTGTCAATTTCAACTTATTTCAGTGATACATGTTTTTTCCTTCTTCCCTATATATATATATATATATATATATATATATATATATATATATAGATACACATATATATACACATATATATATATATACATACATATATGTATATAAATAGATAGATAGATATAGATATATATATACATATATGGAAATGTTATTTTAAGTTTATTTAACATTTTTGAAACATTTGAACTTCATACATTCTTGAAAAAGAAAAAAAAGAAAAGCAAACTCACAACACTTGTTGCTTAAATTTGCAGTCATCTGACAGCTAATTAAGTTCTGTTGAAATGGAGAAAACTGTATCATTAATTTTTAATGAAGACATTTCTAATTTTCATGTCATTTCTCAGGCTTTGCAAAAGTGGAGAGCAGAAGAGCACCTAGCCTCTTGGCTCGGACTCAATACTGAGGACTCAGACTTAGGCCCAGGGAACTTTTCTAGTACTTGGGCTAAGGTACTGAGGACTCGACCTGGACTCGACTCTGATTTTTTTTGATGACTCGGACTCGACTCGGGCCCAAACACTGAGGACTCGGACTCGACTTGGACTCGAGCTATGGTGACTCGACTACAACACTGATAAATGCATATACACTCACACACACTGAGAGTGCCCCCCCCACTCCCAGGCTGCAGAGCTCCCACCCAGAGAGAGTGTGTGGGTGATGAAAGCTGACTGTATCCACTGTGGGTTTATTTCTCCACAGTCTCTGCGGATCTTCATTAATCTCATTAAGGAGGATTTGGAGCAGCATGATGGGCGGATACACGGACAGTGGTCGTGTTTGTTCAGTTTACAGGAACTGAAACTGACTCAATAACCACAAAGTCCACCTTAAATCTGGATCTTCATAATAAAATCATGATTCTGTGATCTCACATCGTCTTCAGGTGATCATCAGGGACTGTTAAATGGAGCTCCAGTGTTCCTCATGAGAAACACCAGTGGTTTAGGCTGCACTTTGGGCCCCTTAGTCCCACCTGAGCATTGTTTAAACCTCACAGCCTACCTGAGTATTGTTGCTGACCATGTCCATCCCTTTATGACCACAGTGGACCATCTTCTGATGGAGACTTCAGCAGCTCCATGTCTCAGAGCTCAAGTCATCTCAGCTGGATGTTTCACCTCAGCCCAGGCAGCTCTAAAGGTGAAGGGGGCTGACCTGGGACCAGAGGCGCGTCCCTAATGAAGTGACCAGTGAGTGCATCATGTCATGGTATGAACATGAAGAACACCTGATGAAATCTAAATGTTTCCACATGGGCGTCAGTGATGTTCTGCCTCAGGTGGGACCTGCAGAGTCCAGGAGCCTTCAGACTGAGGTCCAACCCCCTTTGGCGTTACGTCTGAGGGCACTGAAGCATCCAGAACCTTCAGCATCTTCAGCAGGTGTCTCAGGGTCACAGGTGTTTCAGAACCTGTACGGCTCAACTGAGTGGGGCAGCAAAGCCTTTCTGGCCTGCAGGGGTCCAGGTCTCTCCTAAGAACCACCTCAAAATGGTCTCTGCTCCAGCTGTCTTCAGCGGACCCAGGTCCAGTCAAATTTCTAAAGAGAAGCGCAGGGGCGCTAATGGGACACCATCTCAGCCCTTCTCAACGGTGGGACGCCAACACGGCCCATCTCAGCGATGGGACGACAGCAGAGCCAGTTCCTTGTTAGTGTGGTCCTCTTGGTGAGCTGATCCCCCCAGAGAACACAGAAGATCGTGGTCATGTGGAGGTGGAGCAACCACCCACGCCTCTGTGAAGACAAGTCTTCCATAAACATTCCCCAGTCAGGGGCCTTCTGCAGGGCGGGGTGGGTTCTTGATGGGTGTTGTATTTTGAATCCTGACTCTTTCACCTGGGAGAGCAGAGCTACTGATTCTGTGAAACTCTCTCCAGTGAATTTGTCAAAATGAAGTAAAACTGTCTGTGAAATAAACTCCAGGAACACCTGTTGGTGCCATCCTAAAGCAGCAGGCAGTGGGCTGAGCTCTGATTGGCTCTCTGGCCTGAGTGTTCTGATTATTTTGGAGTTATATTTCTATGAAGGATGATAAACTTACTGCAGACATCTGCCCCCTTTATTACCCTCAGACTGAGAGGAAGACCTCCATGAGGCTGATCCCTGATCTGGACCCCTGTATCAGCCTAAGGTCAAAGTTTAGGACATGTGGATGTAACCACAGGCAGCCCGGGGATCGAACCGCTGACCAGTTGATGAATGGACATCCCACGGTTACTCCTGATCTGCCCTGTCCTGCTCCAGGTCTCTACATCTGAGTGAGTTGTGCGTGATGGGATGGAGCCGCACAGCGAGTCCACATCAATCACTCGATCATAAAATGACCCATCAATGACCCCGCTGTCAATCAAACACCAGACCCAAGCCAGTGACCCCGCTGTCAATCAAACACCAGAGCCGAGCCAGTGACCCCGCTGTCAATCAAACACCAGAGCTGACCCAATGACCCCACTGTCAATCAAACACCAGAGCTGACCCAATGACCCCACTGTCAATCAAGCACCAGAGCCGAGCCAGTGACCCCGCTGTCAATCAAACACCAGAGCTGAGCCTACAGGCAGCAGGGAAGGGAGGTGTGGTCTGGAATGCAATGCATCCATCTTTTTAACCATCCATCCATCCATCCATTCATCCATCTATTTATCCAACCATCCATCCCTCTATTCAACCACTCATTCTTCTATTTATTCAACCTTAAATCCATCCATCCATCCATTCAACCAGTGAAGAGCAGGACAGGATATCTCCAGGTGTTCCTGTTTCTGCCTGGTCTTGACTGGACCACTGAAGGTCTCCTACAGGACTTCACAGCATGACTTAAGTTGAGACTTAAAGATTCTTTCATTTAAGTTTTTCAGTTTGGGTATTTAAGATATTTTCATTTTACATGTCCATTACAGTAAACTATAAACAGGTGGTTTAAATGGTTTGGTGTGCTGGATTATCTGGTGTCAGTCATGTCACAGTCTGTGGTGTTTCAGTGACATTTCAGAACAGGGTTTGACTTTTCAGAGTCCCTCATCAATAACATCTAAATTTAGCACTGGGTGCGTTAGAGGCAAACAGTGTCTCTGTGGACTGTCCCTCTGTGGGCGGAGGAGACAGACTGAAACCCTCTGCACTCAGCTCAGGCTGGAACCCACTTTCCATGTTAGGGATCAGCTCCTCAGAGTGCCACAGGGGGGCGCTCCTCAGTCTGGGCAGGAATCAGCCATCTCCAGCATCTTCAAATGAGGGGGGTCAATAATTAACAAAAATACAAACATCAACAATTAACAAAAATACAAACATAATTAAAAAATACAACATGCAAAAATCAATAATAATCAAAAATACAAACATCAACAATTAACAAAAATTCAAACATAATTAATAATTTAAAAAAAAATACAAACATCAACAATTAACAAAAATACAAACATCAACAATTAACAAAAATACAAACATAATTAATAATTAAAAATATACAAAAATCAACAATAAACAAAAATACAAACATTATTAATAATCAAAAATACAAACATCCATAACTAACAAAAAAAACATCAATAATAAACAAAAATACGAACATTATTAGTCAATAAAAATAAAAACATCAATCATTAACAAAATAGAAATACCGATCACTAACAAAAGTACAAACATCAATCATTTAAAAAAGACAAACATCAATAACTAACAAAAATACAAACATTTTCATTAAATAGAAATAAAAAACATCATTAATTAAACCATTTCTACTCATTTTACTAATGACACACAAACCCTAACAGACATAGAGTCAAAGTTCAGTTTGTTAGTTTTAATTTGATGATATCATCTTTATTCACACATGATATATGTATACAAACATCAATAATAAACATGTATATATGTGTATATATGTGTGTGTGTGTGTATACATATACACACATATATTATATATATTTTATTTTAGAAACAAGTTGTGTTTTTCTTTTAACGTAAAAAGGCGACTTGTCACTGCAACTTTTTTTTACCTGTTTTAGATTATGGTGATCTTTTGTACATGCACGCCTCTGCACAGTGTCTTCATATGCTGATACTGCCTACCATGCATCCTTGAGGTTCATTACTAACTGTAAAGCTCTGACTCACCACTGTGAGTTGTACGCTCGAGTTGGATGGCCTGTGGTGACCTGTAGGGTCATACACTCGTACTCTTTCATTGATAAGGCAATTCGTGGTCTGCTTCTTCTCTATTTATGTGTTTTTATCATGCAGAGAAGTACCGGACAGTATTCCTTGCATTCACAGGACCTTATCACGCTCTCTGTCCAAAACACACGGACTGAAATTGGGAAAGGGGGCTTTTGGGTGCTCTGCACCCCTTAGACTGGAATCTGTTGCAAAATGACCTAAAGCTCAAGGAGCTGGTGTCTTAAATGTTTTTATATCAAAAATGAAGGACATGGAAGCAGATCCTATAAGACGCCGATATTTTAGCTCAGCTGTTGAACAATTGATCCAAAGATATGGCTCATAGGTGTCTCTGTTTTTAATCCATAATGATGTGCTTTTTAAATTGTTTTGTCTTTCATTGTATTCTGTCTGTAACTTGATGTTTTTGCTGCTGCCTGTCTTGGCCAGATCTCCCTTGAAAGAGCTTTTTAATCTCAATAGGACTAACCTGGTTAAATAAAGGTTAAATAACAATAATAATAATAATTGCCTGATTGCAGTGATTGCCTCAAAAATTTGTGCAACAAAGTGTTGAGTTAAGGGTACCATCATTTTTGTCCAGGCCAGTTTCATTATTTTGTTTTTTAACATGGTTCTGTTGAACCACAATTCAAAAGCAATGTCTGATTTTCATTAGTTATTTTTCAGTAACTTTTTATTTATCATTACTTTTGTCAGTTTCAAGTTATTTTAGTGACCATTGTGAGTTTTTCTTTCTTTATATATATACAAATATATATGTATATATATATATAGACTAGACTAGACTGGACTACTGTAATTCTCTTCTTTCAGGCTGTCCCAGTAAGTCCCTTAAGACGCTTCAGCTGGTTCAAAATGCTGCAGCACGTGTACTGACTAGAACTAGGAGAAGAGACCACATTACTCCTGTATTAGCTTCTCTGCATTGGCTTCCCATTAAATATAGAATAGAATTCAAGATTCTTCTTCTCACCTACAAAGCTCTCAGTGGACAGGCACCAATTTATCTCAAAGAGCTTGTAGTGCCGTACAACCCCTCTAGAACATTAGGCTCCCAAAATGCTGGCCTGCTCGTGGTACCATCAGTCTCTAGAAGTAGTCTGGGAGGTAGAGCCTTCAGTTATCAGGCTCCTCTTCTCTGGAACCATTTACCGACCACGGTTCAGGAGGCAGACACCCTCTCTACCTTTAAGGTTAGACTTAAAACATTCCTCTTTGATAAAGCTTTCAGTTAGGGACCAGCTCATAGTCCATAGTTTAGACACATAGTTAAGATGCAATAGGCTTAGACTGCCGGGGGGATCTGGCACATTGGGCTCTATCCCTCTCTCTCTCACACTCTCTCTCCATATCTGCCTCTGCCCCTTTCTGTTTGCTCCTTTACTCGTCTCTGGCTCTTGTCTTGTAGGTGGCCTGGGATCCTTGGTGTAGACTGCCTGCTGCTTTGGAGTCACGAAGCCTCAATAACTACAATTACAGACATAACACATATTTGTCCATCTCATTCCAGTTCATAATCATTATAGCTGTTAATGTTGATATTAACATGATCTCTCTATCCATGGTTGATACATCTATAGTAACTATCTCTAGCTCCACATGGACATGAGGTCCCTCTTGAAAATGAGGTGTCACATCTCAAGAGGTCTACCATTAATACATTTATACTTAACGGAGACAAATATGGTAGGGATGCACTTGTGGTCTGGGCACCCATGAGTTCGTCACTACCATAAATTCTTATTTTCATTATGATTATTATTGATTATACTTCAATAAAATTATCGCCACAACCACACAGACATGAGGACCCTCCTCTAATAAATTTGTTTCCAGCAGAAACAAATTTGACGACGACAGGTCTATGATTGGTCCATTGATCTGTCACTAGCTTTAGTTCTTACTTTAGTCCACTTGTCTCCTCTTACCTCCCTCCCTTTGCCCACACACCCAACACAGCATGGTGTGGATTTGCTGTTCATCATGAGACTGGGGTCCACATTCAAGATTTCCTGCTGCTTAACAGAAGGTTTTTTCTTGCCGCCATGATGGAGGGATTCATGATTGGCTATATGGATTCATGTTGGGTGTTGGATGTATATATTTGTATATATATGTATATGTGTATTTTTATATGTATATATGTATCTATGCATATATGTGTATCCATAATATGAAGAGCTTTGTGCTCTATTGTAAAGTGTCTTGAGATAACACTTGTTATGAATTGGCACTATACAAATAAAGATTGATTGATTGATTGATTGATTGACATATGTGTGTATATGTGTGTGTGTGTATATATATATATTTCAGTTGAAGAAGTCTCCCTGACAAATTAAATTATTAAATTAATCATTCTGATGGATGAACCTCATTGAATCAACTTTCTACAATAACCCATCCCTGATTCCTTCATTCACATCAACACCAAACAACATATTTCTGTCCATCCGTCTGTCTGTTCTTTTTATGTTTCATCATATTTTCATTGTCAGAGATATCAGAAAAATATACTTGATAAATTTCCAGGCAATAGGCTGCACATGTATTATTGATACAGAACTATTAGTTTAATTTTATCTGTTATTTCTTGTTTTATTTCCTTTTGTAAACAGTCATCTAAAGATGAAAAGATGTTCATCATAAGTAAAGCAGTGAACCTGTAACCCTCCATCAGTCAGTTCATGCAAATTAGAAACTAATTAGCAAATGAGTAAAGTGACCTGCAGTACCTCCAGGGGGCACTAGGGGACTGTGGCCCACACTTTGGGAAGTACTGATTAAGATAATGATTGTTAAACATGATGAGTTATTAATTTTTCTTCATCAAAATTATGCCCTTACTGAACTTAAATACATCATTAATTTTATTTTAAACACAATAAAACGAGCAATCAGTGAAGAGAAATCTGCCAGAAAATAAACATGTTTATGATTATTTAAAATCCAGAGGTCCATCTGGCACAGTTAATGTCTTAACTTCTCTCATGTCTTTGGATCCAAAATAAACCAAAAATAAAAATCTGATGAATAACCTCACACAAAGCCAGGAAATACATTACTATTACTGAAGATGACCTTTTTCATATTTCTTTATTTTATTCTCTCTGCTTATATATTTTTTCCTTTGTCATAAAACAGAAAAGTGTAAACACTTAGAAAATAGATGTAAATGTTCATTTAATAGTCCAGTAAAACAGGTGTTTTCTTTTTGGCATGTTTTTGTTCAGACTTCGTTTGGATGTTTTCTTGATCACAAATAAAACCCGATGGCCTCCCTCCTCAGACTGCAGTAACGATCGTCCCTATGATTTTTTACATTTTCCTTTGTATTTGATCGTTTTTTAATTTAAAGTGCAGATACACACATGTTAATATGTTAGTAAAGAATAAATAACCTGGAGATGACTGATTAATCTGTAAACAGATGGTGATAAATATAATTATTACTGTTTATGTGAGCCCCCTCTTTCCTCCGCCCCCTCCCTCACTTCCTCTGCTGTCTCTAAACATCTGAAAATATCTCTGTCTCTATATTTGACTCTGTCTTTGACTCCTCCGTGAATCTTTCCTCGCGCACATTCAAATGAGACAACTTTCCGAGCGCGTGCAGAGGTAGGTTCCACTCTCCTGTCCGCGCGCTCTCTCTTTCTGTCTCCCGCTCCATTCGGCAAAACTCGTCACTTTCCGATGATCACATTCCGGAAACCAAATATGGAGGGAGAGGGACGGCCCCGGTCACCGGAAACGACCTTTTATGGAGGAGACGGAATCCAGATCTGCATATGAGAGCGAGAGGAGGCGGAAAGATGAAGAAAGGCTTGAAAATATTTGATAAAAACTGAAGTGAATATGAAGTCTGGTCTAACACTGAGCTGCTTACTTATTTATTATTTTTGTTTTTAATCGTTATTTAAGTTTCTTTGTATTTATTTGTGTGTGCATGTCCTGCAGCCCGCAGTGGAAACAGCCCCACTCTTATCTCCGCTTCATTCACAAAGTTATTCCTCTAAAACGTCACGGAGCCTCCCAGCCAATCAGAGAGCTCAGCACTCATTTCTCTGGCCCGCCCACTCCTTATTTGGACAATGACGTCGCGGGGCATTCAAAAGGTTCCCCTTATAAACAAAGCGGCGCCGTGGCCCCCGCTCCTCCATCAGAGACACTTTACACCTCCGAGAAGTTCATCAAGGCAGAGCGCGTGAGCTGCAGCCCGAGCTGGTCACCACGCACACCAACACACACCAACACACTCCAACACACGCAGGGGGACATGCAGGGGTGACCCTCTGTCTCTACGGGGTCACAGTGTCACAGCTCTGAGGAAACATCGCGGAAGAACCGTTCCTGCTCCACCATGACGGCCAAGACCCTGGAGAAGGTCCCGCTGGGTCTCGGGGGGTTCGCGCACCCGGACAGCGTGTACTCGGTGGATGACATCAGCTCCAACCTGCCGACCTCCGTCACCATCTTCAATAACAGCGAGCTGGGAGCGCACTACGAGCACCTCAGCGTGCCAGGTAAGATTTCCGGACTCTTCCTTTATGGAAACACATCACTGAAGTCTGTTCCGCTCGAATGTTGAAGCCTCTGAAAAAATGAAACTTATCCATTAAACCTGATCCTGAAACATCTGATTCATGCAGCTTAAACTTTTCTGCAGATTAGTAATCTAAAGTTAATCTTTACTCCGTCAGATCAGTTTGGGATTCACACGTTTGTGCGTAAAAACACCTCAGAGATCACAAATGAAATCATCGAGAGCTTCAAGAGAGACAGCTGGACTCGGTCTGGCTCTCGATATCCCGTGTTAAATACTCTTAGATGACTCTGAAAGCTGAAATAAGGGCCCCTGTCTGTCTTCTGCAGAAAATAATTTAAGTTTAAACTTTATCTGGAAGAATCTGCGCTGATTGATTCTGATCCGTGAGAAGAGAGACTGCGGATCATGAAAACTAAAGACGAAACTTTGAATCCTCCACCGCAGTTTTAATTATTACCCAGACGTTTTTCTTATTTTTGTGCGTAAAAGAGAAAATGGTTGTTTTTTTTAAAAAAATCATTCTAAAAGTCTGAAACAGCGAGTCCTCCTCAGCAGAGAGATGATCGCCGTGAATTCATCGTCAGTCTTCAAACATGTTTCTGTTCTTTGTTTTTTGTTTTTTTTATCAGACTGTATCGACTTTATTTGTTCGGTGGTTCGGTGGTAAAATGAAGATTTGCAGATTATTCCTTCATGCTTACTTTATCCTGTGAGTTTCACTCGCTGCGTCTTTGAATTCGCTCAAAAGAACTAAAACGCTACAGAATTTTCTCTCTAAAACTCAAACGGCACATGAATAAGTAAAGGAGTCGGTGCGTAATTACGCACAGACGCGTCCTGGAGCGCATGGCCCTGGAGCATCCTTTAAACTGTTCTGGCACGTTTCCGCGTTTCTTTGTTCTTTTCACACTGAAGAAGAACAGTTCAGCCGTTTCCACTTTAGCTGGGAGCAGAGTTAGGTTCTCGGTCTGTTCTCGGGATGGAAGCTCTTCTTTAGCAAAGGTGACCGAAATTCAGATGGATGCGAGTTTAATTCTTGATAATGCTTCCTTCTGGATCCCAGATAATAACAAAAAAACATGGCAGAATAAAGAGACGGACCAGAACAAACACGTTTAAAGTCTTTAAAGCCACATTCAGGCTCACCTGAACGGCCGCTAAAGGCGCTCTGACGCTCGTGCGCGGCGACCCTGCAGGTAAGAACCAACTATGGAGTCTCAGTTTAAATCCTAAACTCTGCAATCGTTTACAGATTATTTGACTTTGGAGCGGAATCCACATTTGTACTGATTTTTCTGTGAACTAAATAACCAAAGGCCACACGATGGTGTTGTGGTCCAAAGACTTTGTTCTTCTTTTTGGCGCCTTTTAAGTGAATTATTTATTTGTTTATCAACCATTGAATAAAAAACCCTCGAAGCTTCAGCCACATGTCAGAGACGCTGACAGGAGCGTTATTGTGTCTGAATATTTGAGGAGGAGGGTGAGCTGAAGAGGATTCCGTCGCTCTTTATCGGCTCTGTTGACGGCGCGAGGCTGTTTGTCTGAAGCTTCTGATAATCATTATTATTCATAATTGTGTGTCCGTGACGTCTTTTTCCTCTTTGGTGCCAGAAACTCATCACAGTTTTTGATTTTTAAACAATCAGGTCAAAGTTCAAACTTCAGAGCTCCTCTGAACCCCCAAACATCCCCTGAGCGTCACTTCACTCTTCATCCTCTTCAGCATTTTTATCAAGCTCGTGCGGGAGTCCGTGCGTAAATGCGCGCATAGACCCACCTGCTCTCGTTGTCTGCGCGCGCTTTTTTAAGACATTTTCAAACGAGCATATTCCCCTTTTCAATGTCCATATGATGTTACTCAGATCCACTCTGTTATATTTTCATGCGTTTGTCATTTAGAGCTTTTGTCATTCGCGTCAACGGGTCTTCCTCTTCCTTGAATCTCACTTTGGACAGTTTGGGCGTATTACTCAGTGGATTCTGATGAGTCTGCTCTTGTTTCTTTAAAGCTGTGTTTATTTTTCTCTAAAGTCTTGTTTAAATAAATTAATTGCTGAAAACATTCAAATTTCCAAAGGCATAATTGCTGAGGTCCGTCCGTAATTTCGCACTGAAGCAGCCCGCTCGCAGTTAGAGCGCGCTCACATAACTGTTTTTTCTGCTTTAATGTCAATATTTTGATGATGCATTGTTTTGTGAACCCCTTAACTCTTTTATAATGTCTTAATATTTCATATCTGGTGTTTTGGTCTGTGCGTAATTATACATAAAAGCTCCTCCTCACAGTCAGAGCGCACATCCTTCAGTTAATTTATTATCCTGCATATTTTACTTCCTCTAAATTCTTCAAAGTTTTTATCCTCAATTTTTCAACTGAAATTAGAGTCAAATTAAAAGCGCCCTCAGGTGTTTTTAGAAGAGTCTTAAAAGAACAGAAGTTTGAACCTCTGCAGTCACAGAAAATCTCCAGAACACACTGAGTGTCACGGCGCTGTTAAAGACCAAACCGTTTTCCGATGATCCGTTTGAGTTTATCAAAGTTTGGTTTATTCACAATACTCTGGAAAAATATGAAGAAACAAAAATAACAAGGTGTAAGATTTTTTTAATGCATTCAAAAAGATATTATTTTTATTTTTGTCATTTTTCATTTAAATCATAAAGAAGTCCATATATATTATGTCTTTTTCACTCTCCACATTCTATTTTATTTTATTTTTTTCACTGATGATGATAAAATAATCTTAATATTTAATACTTTCTCCTCCATATTTTATTCATGTTATGTCTGTTTTTTCTATTTATTTCTTTTTTCATAAAACAACAGTCTTGTTTTTTGTTCTGTAACACCAACAATAATCAAAATCTTTATTTTCAGGTTTTTATTTAATCAACAGTAATAACTTTGACTCTGTATGGTTCTGTCCTCTCCCTTCTCAACATTTGATTTCATTTATTTATTTTTCATTGACAAAAAAAAACAGTAACCCTGTATTTGCATGGTTTAGTTTACTGTCATATTCATTTAAAATATATATATATATAATCATTAATACATTTTCATGTTTTTTCCCTCCCCTCAGACGGTCTGATGGGTGCGGAGATGAACGCTGCAGACAAACGCTCCCTGGACCTCTCCTCGTACTCTGGCAGCTTCGCTCAGCCCGCCAACCACCGCAACCAGACCTTCACCTACATGGGCAAGTTCTCCATTGACTCCCAGTACCCTGGGAACTGGAGCCCTGAGGGGGTCATCAACATTGTGTCGGGGATCTTCAACATGGCCGCTCCTCCTCCTCCTCCTCCTCCTCCTGCTGCCATCGCTCCCTCCTCTTCCTCCTCCTCCTCTCCGGCCTCCTCCGGCTCTCCTCCTCACTTCTCCTCAGGAGCTCTGAGCTGCAGCATGGCGGCACAGACTCCTGCAGACCTGGACCACCACCACCTCTACTCCCCGCCTCCGCCATACTCCACCTCCTCGGGCTGTGGGGAGATGTACCAAGACCAGGGATGGAAGGTAAAGAACCAGGTTCTCTCAGATTACTGAACTGATGGGGCTCTTTATTGATCTTCTTTCACTTTTTTAAATTTGGTGACATGACTGCACCCAAACGGCACAAAAACCAAAGTCCAACACGCCTAAATCGTGGGTTTGAAATATTCAATTTGAGGAAAGAGTCTTCACATCGTCTGCAGGGAACAAACCAGTTTGCTTTAAAGGAAAAGAGCAGACTGGAGAGTTTTCATGGTCCTCCGTCTGATCATTTCTGATTTCATATTCGGCACTTTAGTCCGACATCTCGCTCTCTTTGGCTCAAATAAAAATAACCTCTGCACTGAAGTCACTGACATGTTGGCAGTTTTTGGAGAAGTGTGCTTCCCTCACTCCTTGTAAATTCCTCCCACTTCTCTCAGTTATTACCTTTGGAGCAGTCTGAGAGCTCTTTGCCTCCTCAGTTTAAAACAGTGTGCCTCAAACACACTCATTTATTTCTGTTTCTTCTGCTCGTCCATGGCTGAGGTTTTTGTCTGGTCCACACAGAGCTCTCATATTTAGTTCAAATCAAACCTTTGCACGCTGTGAATCGTTCCAGTAGGACAGTAATGTTTACATGTCAACCAGTGGACGTGGGCACCTCACGCAGCGCCCTGTCTTTCATCTGTTCAGAATATTACAGCCAAACTCCCGCTGATGTCAAAATTGCACAAATATGGTGGCAATAATTTCACAGAATGGATTTGACTTTTCCACAAGTTACAAACATATCTGTGCAGCTCAGTCTCTGTCTGTCTGTCTATCTCTGTCTGTCTATCTGTCTGTCTATCTCTGTCTGTCTATTTGTCTGTCTCTATCTCTGTCTGTCTGTCTGTCAGTCTCTATCTCTGTCTGTCTGTCTGTCTGTCAGTCTCTATCTCTGTCTGTCTGTCAGTCTCTATCTCTGTCTGTCTGTCTGTCTGTCTCGGTGAAGAAGATGACAGATGAGTCAGTTACAGTCCCGTCTCTGTCCGTCTCGGAGACATCGTTTGATCCATAAAGATAAAGATTCATGGCGTTTGACCTTCGGGGGTCGTGGAAATGTTGAATCTTCTCATTCTTGATTTCACGTGAGTGGATTTTTGACCGTCCATTCTTCTTCTTTTGTCTCCAGGACTCCTCAGCGTTCCTGTCTTACTCGTCCCCAAAGCAGCAGGAGGTTCCCGGTCTGTTCCCGCTCCTCCCGGACTACCCGGGCTTCTTCCCCCCAGCCTGCCAGCGAGACCTGCCCGGGATCCAGGACCGGAAACCCTTCAACCCGTGTCCTCTGGAGTCTTTCCGCGGCCCCCCTCCTCTGACCCCTCTGAACACCATCAGAAACTTCACCCTGGGGGCCCCGGGCACCTCAGAGGGTGGCCCCCCTCGGCTCCCGTCGGCCTACAGTCCCCAGAACCTGCCCCTCAGGCCCATCCTGAGGCCCCGCAAGTACCCCAACAGACCCAGTAAGACCCCCATCCACGAGCGGCCGTACCCATGCCCCGCAGAGGGCTGCGACCGCCGCTTCTCACGCTCTGACGAACTCACACGGCACATCCGCATCCACACCGGGCACAAGCCGTTCCAGTGTCGCATCTGCATGCGCAACTTCAGCCGCAGCGACCACCTGACCACGCACATCCGCACGCACACCGGTGAGAAGCCCTTCGCCTGCGACTTCTGTGGCAGGAAGTTCGCCCGCAGTGACGAGAGGAAGAGGCACACCAAGATCCACCTGAGGCAGAAGGAAAGGAAGTCCTCCACCGTGTCCTCGTCCTCGTCCTCGTCCAGCAGCTCCGGGGCAAACAGCGGCATCTGCTCATAGTGTCTGGGACAGAGAGGCCGTTACCGTGGCAATGGGATGCACACTAACCCTCCAATAAGAACTTAGAGACAGACTCTTGAGAGACAAAGTGATGAGCTCTGAGGTTTAGGAGACATGAAGACAACAGGCCAGCGTCATCATGGACACACAAAAAGTCCTCCTCCATGAGGGACAAACTCGTGACATCTTCCTCCATGATGGACACAATGTCCGCTCCATGATGGACACAAAGACAATGTCCCGCTCCATGATGGACTCGGTCACAGATGCACTTTCTTTTTTCTTGTGGAAAAATAAAGTGATGGTGTGAAATAAAAAAACTGCAATAATGATTAAAAACAAGATTAAAAAGTTTTAAATTATTGACAAAATGTTTATAACCCGAGTGTTTGAGCCACAGTGCCTCGCTGTGTCTTTGTGTCCTCACACGGGACAACATGCTGAGACACAGAGTGCCAGGCTGTGAGTGTGTGTGTGTGTGTGTGTGTGCGTGTGTGTGTTGTGTACATAAAAATTTATTTTTGTACTCGTGCAACTCAAGTGTTCTGGTGTGTACAGTGCTAACCACATTGATCTCATCTCGCTGTGATGTGTTGAGTCTTTATTAAATGTTCTG
Source organism: Cetoscarus ocellatus (assembly GCA_037902135.1). NCBI lineage: Eukaryota > Metazoa > Chordata > Actinopteri > Labriformes > Labridae > Cetoscarus > Cetoscarus ocellatus. The sequence continues at coordinate 502,106 of JBAMNC010001774.1, read as the reverse complement.
ATAATCTCACGCTGCTCTCTGATTGGTCAGTTTGTCCTGGTTTCTCCTGGTCCACCTCCATCAGTGGTATCAGCTTAAAGGGTAGTTCTGGTCTATGAAGTGGGGCTGCTGGAAGCTCATGGCTCAAATGAATATAATCACCAAGAAATCAGCTGATCAGCACTGACAGACGTACAGATACTCGCTGATACATGTCAGCACATGGGGCCTCTGAGGGCCCCATCATTAAACCACTGCGGGGACAAACATGCCGTGACTTTAAATTTGATCCATGAGCCTCAGAACTCTGAGGCTGCTCTGGATAAATATATAAACACACACACACATATATATATAAAACTGGGCTGTCAAACGATTAAAATTCAGATAAATCACAGGGTTGCTGTGGATTAATTTAGATTAATCACTATTAAATATCATTTATTTATAATCTATATTAATCGTGTGAGGGTGGTTTATTGTAAGATGGACAACGTGATAGCCGAAGTGCTAGCAGGATCCCAGACTGACACATGCTTCGCGTTAATGTGGCACTTTAAGCTGGAGGTGCCTCCGTGAAAAGAAAACTTCCTGAATGTCATTCCACGGTTCCATCCTGCGTTTATTTGAATTAAAATTTCCACCAACAGGGCCACGGTGCTGTTTAACGTCTTCTGATTCGAGTGGGTTGGTTCTGCCGGATTAACTATCCATTTGTTCATGCACAGCAGCAAGCGCTACAGCAAGTCTACTAGGACAAACTTCCTCGAAACGCGTTGCCAGACATTTAAGTCATTCTTCGCTGCAGATGGGATAACTGCGATAAATATTATAATCAGATTAATCATTACGATGGATTGATCCGCGTTAACGTGTCAATTTTGACAGCCCTAATATAAATATATAAACTAAAAAAGGTATTTATATATTGGTCATGTATGTATATATAAAGTATGTATGAATATATATATTGGGGGGGGGGGGGGCTATAGCCTGACCCAGCTGACATTGGGCAAAAGGCAGGGTACACCCTGAACTGCTCATCAGCCAATCACAGAGACACATAGAGAGACAGAAAACTATTCACACACACACTCATACCTAAGGGCAGTCAAGCTAATGAGCATGTTTTTGGTCTGTGTGAGGAAGCCAGAAGGCCCAGGGAGAACCCACACATGCACAGGAAGAACATGCAAACTCCACACAGAAAGGTCCTGCCAAGATGGCGATCATACCAGAAACCTTCTTGCTGTGAGGCACGCGTACTACCTGCTGCACCACCGCACCACCTCTGATGTCAAACATTTAATCAATTACTACATTTATTCTGATGACAGAGTTTCACACTAATGAGTAAATAAAACAAAAAAACAACTTTTGAATGAGTCTTTGTTCTTTTGTAGGACATCCACAGACCTACCAGGGACCCCCACTTTGGGAACCACTGGTCTCCTGTTTGCTTGGTCTTCATTTTCAAGCAATAAACAAACAACCAGACAAACAAACAGACAAATAAACAAACAAACAAACAGCATGTTTAATTGAAAAGAAACATGAATAAACCAATCAAAGCCCCCTGGCCCCCAGGCCCCCTGTATGAGGTGAATGTTTTTCTTGCTGTGATCTTTAGTGTTTATTTCAGTTAAATAAACGTGTTGATGTTGGAAAGTTGGCGGGTAAACCCCGTCTGACGCCTCATCTCTTCCTCTGACTCACCGTCACCCACTCAGGTTCATTCAGCTTCTCTCGGTCACAGACAGACTCAGTAAGGACGGACTCAGAGGAGTTTTGACTTCTTCTTCAGGAGAGAGCAGAACACTTCAAAAACAGGCCCGGGAAAGTTCAGGATGATTCATAATGATCTATTCACTGTCTCTCTGTTTACACTCAAACATTAATCTGCAGAAAAATCAACGTTTACACTCTCATGAGAGGCAGTCAGCACAAACAACCACAGAGAGAGCATTTCGGAGACAGAGGGGGTCACCTGAGGATGGATTAAACATCCAGAGTGGACACAGCAGCAGGCTGCAGCCCTGATCAGAGCGTTTGACTCTGAAACTCAAGCAGGTGTTTATCTGACAGACTCGTCAGGGTCAGTTATTCTTAAAGATTCAATCGGATCATCTGCCACTGCATAAAACACTGACTTTTATTGATTATTTCATGTTTTTATCCCAGTTTTCAGGTGCTAGTATGATGTTACCTTGGTGTTTACATCAGCTTGTATTTGTTCGTTCTCAGTCTGCAGGTGATTGGCTGTCGGCGTGTACAGCTGCAGACCGGAGCAGCTCTTCTTTAACACAGTCTGCGTTTTTGTCTGAGCCTGAGCTGGACCACTTTATCAGAGCAGCTGACACGACGTGGGAGCTCCTGCTCCGTCTGATCGATGTCTGTAATGGACTCCACAAAGTTTAAGATGGACGAACACGGCGATCAATAAACAGACGATAACAGTCTGACCTCAGGAGGAACTTCTTCATGTCAGAGGACAACAGCACACTCACTCACAGGTTCACAAACTCAGACATCAGACTTAGCTCAAACACTACCTCTAATGCATGGATCAACAATTAACTTTGAAGGTCTGTCTCACCATTCTCTTTGTCTCACCTGGCTCTGGTCTGTCTCACCTGTCTCTTTGTCTCACCTGTCTCTAGTCTGTCACAACTGTCTCTTTGTCTCACCTGTCTCTGATCTGTCACAACTGTCTCTTTGTCTCACCTGTCACTGGTCTGTCTTACCTATCTCTTAAACCCACCTGTCTCTGGTCTGTCTCATCAGTCTCTTTAACTCACCTGTGTCTGGTCTGTCTCACCTGTCTCCAGTTTGTCACACCTGTCTCTGGTCTGTCACACCTGTCTCTGGTCTGTCTCACCTGTCTCCGGTTTGTCACACCTGTCTCTGGTCAGTCATACCAGTCTCTGGTCTTTCTCTCACCTGTCTCTTTGTCTCACTTGTCACTGGTCTGTCTTACCTATCTCTTAAACTCACCTGTCTCTGATCTGTCTCATCAGTCTCTTTAACTCACCTGTGTCTGGTCTGTCTCACCTGTCTCTATGTCTCACCCGTCATACATGTCTCTTTGTCTCACCTTTCTCTGGTCTGTCTCACATGTCTCTTTGTCTCACCTGTCTCTGGTCTGTCTCATCTGTCTCATTGTCTCACCTGTCTCTGGTCTGTCTCACCTGTCTCTTTAACTCACTTGTCTCTGATCAGTTTCACCTGTCTCTGGTCTGTCTTACCTGTCTCTTTCTCTCACCTTTCTCTGGTCTGTCTCACCTGTCTCTTTCTCTCACCTTTCTCTTTGTCTCACCTGTCTCTGGTTCGTCTCACCTGTCTCTGGTCTGTCTCACCTGTCTCTTTAACTCACTTGTCTCTGATCAGTTTCACCTGTCTCTGGTCTGTCTCTTTGTCTCCCCTGTCTCTTGTCTGTCTCACTTGTCTCTTTGTCTCACCTTTCTCTGGTCTGTCTCAACTTTCTCTTTGTCTCACCTGTCTCTGGTCTGTCTCACCTGTCTCTTTGACTCACATGTCTCTGATCTGTTTCACCTGTCTCTGGTCTGTCTCACTTGTCTCTTTGTCCCACCTGTTCCTGATCTGTTTCACCTGTCTCTGGTCTGTCTCACCTGTCTCTTTGTCTCACCTGTTCCTGATCTGTTTCACCTGTCTCTGGTCTGTCTCACCTGTCTCTTTGTCTCACCTGTTCCTGATCTGTTTCACCTGTCTCTGATCTGTTTCACCTGTCTTTGGTCCGTCTCACCTGTCTCATTGTCTCACCTGTCTCTGGTCTGTCTCACCTGTCTCTTTGACTCACATGTCTCTGATCTGTTTCACCTGTCTCTGGTCTGTCTCACTTGTCTCTTTGTCTCACCTGTTCCTGATCTGTTTCACCTGTCTCTGGTCTGTCTCACCTGTCTCTTTGTCTCACCTGTTCCTGATCTGTTTCACCTGTCTCTGATCTGTTTCACCTGTCTTTGGTCCGTCTCACCTGTCTCTTTGTCTCACCTGTCTCTGGTCTTTCTCACCTGTCTTTGATCTGTCTCACCTGTCTCAGTGTTTTGTTGTTTTATTTTTTATTTTTTGTTTTTCGTTTTAGATGTCCCTCTCTCGGTCTAATGAAGGTGTTTAGTTGATTCCTGTTGGGTCCTTGTTTGATGCCTTACAGGAGGTCCAGTCTGAGAAGCTCCGTCCTCAGACAAAGACTAGATTATGAGTGCTGCGGTCGGAGAGGAATGCGTCTGCCCGGATGACCTGTCTCAGTTTATGTCTAATGGAGGTCATCGTCCTGCAGAGAGTAAAGTCCTTCACAGTTTAATGACCATTTCACATCTCAGAACCTTTAAAGGCCCAAAACACAGTCTGGTGAAAAGAAAATCATAAAGAGTGAGCAGTGAGAACCATAAGGGTCTGGAGTCAGCCATGAGAGTCTGGAGTCAGCCATTAGACTCTGGAGTCCACCATTAGACTCTGGAGTCCACCATGAGACTCTGGAGTCAGCCATTAGACTCTGGAGTCAGCCATTAGACTCTGGAGTCAGCCATGAGACTCTGGAGTCCACCATTAGACTCTGGAGTCCACCATGAGACTCTGGAGTCAGCCATTAGACTCTGGAGTCAGCCATGAGACTCTGGAGTCCACCATTAGACTCTGGAGTCCACCATGAGACTCTGGAGTCAGCCATGAGAGTCTGGAGTCAGCCATTAGACTCTGGAGTCCACCATTAGACTCTGGAGTCCACCATGAGACTCTGGAGTCAGCCATTAGACTCTGGAGTCAGCCATTAGACTCTGGAGTCAGCCATGAGACTCTGGAGTCCACCATTAGACTCTGGAGTCCACCATGAGACTCTGGAGTCAGCCATTAGACTCTGGAGTCAGCCATGAGACTCTGGAGTCCACCATTAGACTCTGGAGTCCACCATGAGACTCTGGAGTCAGCCATTAGACTCTGGAGTCCATCATGAGACTCTGGAGTCCACCATTAGACTCTGGAGTCCACCATTAGACTCTGGAGTCCACCATGAGACTCTGGAGTCCACCATTAGACTCTGGAGTCAGCCATTAGACTCTGGAGTCAGCCATGAGACTCTGGAGTCCACCATTAGACTCTGGAGTCCACCATGAGACTCTGGAGTCAGCCATTAGACTCTGGAGTCCATCATGAGACTCTGGAGTCCACCATTAGACTCTGGAGTCAGCCATGAGAGTCTGGAGTCAGCCATTAGACTCTGGAGTCAGCCATGAGACTCTGGAGTCCATCATGAGACTCTGGAGTCCACCATTAGACTCTGGAGTCAGCCATGAGAGTCTGGAGTCAGCCATTAGACTCTGGAGTCAGCCATGAGACTCTGGAATCCACCATTAGACTCTGGAGTCCATCATGAGACTCTGGAGTCAGCAGTGAGACCTTGTTGAGCATTTATATTATTTTTAACAATAATAATAATAATAACAGTGATATAAAAATAATACTAATGATATAATTAATGATAATAACAACAATTATAACAGTAATAACAATAATAATAAAGAAATAATGATAACAATAATTCTAATAATAACAACAGTAATAATAAACATAATAATAATAATAAAATTAATAGCAGCCCTGGACATAGTGACAGAGCAGCACTGTGTTTTAAAGTCTGGTTATTATTTAAAATCATTTCATATTCAGGCACTTAAACTCTGTTGTTGTGTACTTTAAGCTGAAACTCATGCAGCATGAGTCTAATGGCTCATTGCAGCACCATGTTTGACTTTCTTCAGAATTATTCTATAAAGCTTTCAAAAATATTAATATATCAAAATACAGTTTTAACTTGTTGCGCAAATGCCATCATGTTTGACTTTCTTCAGTTTGATATCTATAAACCTGTTGAAATATAAATATGTACTTAAACAAGAGTTTTAACTTGTTTTAATACCATCGTGTTTGACTTTCTTCCGTTTGATTCTTTCAACCGGTAAAAATATAAATATATCAAAATGACAGTTTTAACCTGAAATATCATATCTGATATTTTTCAGTTTTAATCTATAAACCTCTTAAAAATATAAATATATTATAATAATAGTTTTAGCTTGTTTTAATACCATGGTGTTTGACTTTCTTTAGTATAAAATATATAAACCAGTTAAAAATATAAATCTATTAAAACAATAGTTTTAACTTGTTTTAGTACCATTGTGTTTGGTTTTCTTCAGTGTTAATCTACAAATCTGTTCAAATATAAATATATTAAAACAATAGTTTTAACTTGTTTTAGTACCATTGTGTTTGGTTTTCTTCAGTGTTAATCTACAAATCTGTTCAAATATAAGTATATTAAAATAATAGTTTTAACTTGTTTTAATACCATTGTGTTTGGTTTTCTTCAGTATTAATCTATAAATGTGTTCAAATATAAATATATTAAAATAATAGTTACTGTGCAGTATTATGTCCACTGAAGGCGCAAAGAGAGACTTGTTGATACATTTCAAGTGTTTTATTGTTAAAATACATTCACAATCAGAGACAGTCAGTCTCCCGTGTGTCTGATATAGAAGGCTGAAGGAGAGGACAGGTGAGCTCAGGTGAGCAGGAAGAGGTTATAAACATACATGAAGAGGTGAGACTGGGCCTCAGACCTCATTAACCTGGACCAAAGGTCTCTGACCTCCATGCTTGAGTCTCTGATATGTGTTGTCTTCACAGGTTTTCCCCGCTCCTGTCGTTATCTCATACAGATTAAACTCTTCATTCATAACAGAATATGTGCCTGAACTGCTGACGGAGAGATGATGAAGAAAGCAGACCTGCAGCTGCACACAGGCAGCCAAACAGGTGAATCACCCACACTCAGACTCAGACTCACCCAGTGTGCACTTTTTAACCTCCATGTGACAGCAGGCTCTGACATCTCTGACATGGCTTTATTTAACATCATCTTCATCATCATCATCGTCATCATCACAATCATCATCATCATCACCATCATTATAATCACTATCATCATCATCACAATCACCATCATTATAATCACCATCATCATCATCATCATCACCATCATTATAATCACTATCATCATCATCACAATCACCATCATTATAATCACTATCATCATCATCATCACCATCATTATAATCACTATCATCATCATCGCCATCATTATAATCACTATCATCATCATCATCACCATCATTATAATCACTATCATCATCATCATCACCATCATTATAATCACTATCATCATCATCATCACCATCATTATAATCACTATCATCATCATCATCATCACCATCATTATAATCACTATCATCATCATCATCACCATCATTATAATCACTATCATCATCATCATCACCATCATTATAATCACTATCATCATCATCATCACCATCATTATAATCACTATCATCATCATCATCACCATCATTATAATCACTATCATCATCATCATCACCATCATTATAATCACTATCATCATCATCATCATCACCATCATTACAAGCACTATCATTATCATCATCACCATCATTATAATCATTATCATCATCTTCATCATTGTCGTCATCATCACAATAATCATCATCATCACCATCACTATAGTCACAATCATCATCATAATCACCACCATCACCATCAAAACCATCATCATCTTCACCATCATTATAATCACTATCATCATCTTCATCATTGTCGTCATCATCACAATAATCATCATCATCATCATCATCATCTACAACATTATCATTATCACTATCTTCATCATCATCATCACCATCACCATCAAAACCATCATCATAATCATCATCATCATCATCATCTTCAACATTATTATCATTATCACTATCATCATCATCATCACCACCATCACCATCAAAACCAGAATCATAATCATCATCATCTTCATCATCATCACCATCATCATTATCAATATCATCATCAAAACCATCATCATCACCATCATCATCATCTTCATCATTATCACTATCATCATCATCTTCATCATAATTATCATCAACTTCATCACCATCAAAACCATCATCTTCGTTATCATTGTCATCATCACCATCACTATCACCATGATAGTCATCATCATCATCACCATCATCATCTTCATCATTTCTATCACTATCATCATCTTCATCGTAATTATCATCATCTTCATCACCAAAAAAACCATCTCCATCATCTTCATCATAACCATCATCATCTTCATCACCACCATCGTCATCACCATCAAAACCATCATCTTCACCATCATTATCATCATCACCATAACCATAATAATCATCATCATCATCTTCATCACTATCATCATCATCACCATCAAAACCATCGTCTCCATCATCATTTTCATCATCACCATAACCATAATCATCATCATCATCATCATCTTCATCATCATCCTCAGATCTAATCCATGTCTGACCCCGGAGACTCCTCACAGCTCAGAGTGGGTCTGTGACCTCCACTGTGGTCCTCAGAGAAGGTCTGCAGACCTTCAGCCTGTCCACATGTAGACAGGGTGATGTGAGTCCTCAGCTGAGAACCTGAACCTGAGGGACTTAGATTTAACTCTTTGAGGTGGACTGAGTCCTGAGGGCTCCTGAGGCCATGACCATGAAGGTCCCCTAAAGCAAATGATCAGACAGAGACCACCTGAGACGGACTTGGGGTCATGTGATCTACACTGCAGGTCCTGTCATGTGATGACCCTGTTGATGTTTCAGTGACATCCTGATCAGCCCCAAACCCTCTGCCCCTCAGAGACCTTAGAGCCCAATAACCAATAAAGACCATGACCCTGAGAGACCTGAGGGAGCTGAACGTCTTAAAAACAAGAATAAAACAACGTGAATAAATGGAGAGCAAATCAGAAACATATTAAAAGAAGTTTACATTCAATAATCACAGATGAGGCAGACCGGAGGGTACGGCCCATAAACCCACCATCACTGGATCACCGAGGTGGACCTTAAACCAGAATGCAACATAAATGCAGAATATCACGGAAAAGGACAACATTTCACGTTTAAAAGCTTTTTTTACGCAATAAAAGGAACGTATCTCTGGGGAAATGTTCTGAGGGGGTCATCAAGGCTGGGGACAATGCTTGCTCCCCCACCCCCTAACAATGCAAACGTGTGGAAGCGCCTGAGACACCGGCTAAGTCGGCAAAGAAGCGATGAATCTCCCGGCTAACTCCAAAGTACAGGGCAGAGCAGGGCGTGAGTGAGGCTCTCAGTGGAGGAGAAGAAGAAGAAGAAGAAGAAGGAGAAGAAGAAGAAGGAGAAGAAGAAGAAGGAGAAGAAGAAGAACAAGAAGAAGGAGAAGAAGAAGAAGGAGAAGAAGAAGGAGAAGAAGAACAAGAAGAAGGAGAAGAAGGAGAAGGAGAAGAAGAAGGAGAACAAGAAGAAGGAGAAGAAGAAGAACAAGAAGAAGGAGAAGAAGAAGAAGGAGAAGAAGAAGAAGGAGAAGAAGAAGGAGAAGAAGAAGAACAAGAAGAAGGGGAAGAAGAACAAGAAGAAGGAGAAGAAGAAGAACAAGAAGAAGGAGAAGGAGAAGAAGAAGAAGAAGGAGAAGAAGAAGAAGAAGAAGAAGGAGAAGAAGAAGAACAAGAAGAAGAAGAAGAAGGAGAAGAAGAAGAACAAGAAGAAGGAGAAGGGGAGAAGGAGAAGAAGAAGAAGGAGAAGAAGAAGAAGGAGAAGAAGAAGAAGAAGAAAGAGAAGAAGAAGAAGGAGAAGAAGGAGAAGATTCATGAAGGTTTTGGACTGTCACAGAAGAACACCAGGAGAGGAGTCCTCTGTCTGAAGGACCATCATCCTCTCTGTTCTCTGAGCTGCCCCCCCTCCCAAAGTCTAGGTGATGTGACCCTCCAGTGGGTGCCGGGCAGGTAGCAGCGCCCCCCTGTGGACAGACCTGTTGTTTACTGTCACTTCAGGCCGGTATCAGACGGAGACGGTCGGGCCGGGGTACACCTCCCCTCCACACCAGAAGTCATCGGGCTGAGGGACCTCAAGAAGCCAGGCCTCCTCGCCCTCCTCGCCCCTCCCCTCTGCCCCCCCCTCGGCATGCAGGACCCTGTAGTAGTGACAGTCCCGCCCGTCGTCTGGGTTGTACGGAGGGGCGAGGATGTCGAGGAAGGCGGCGGGCCCGTCCACGGCATCGATCTGGTGGAGGTTGTCCCTCAGAGGGGTGAGCAGGCACGGCCCGCTGCTCTCCGAGTACTCGGCCACCGAGCGCAGCACGGAGCGCCGCACGGACGCCGTCTGAGGAGGGGCCAGGGGAGGGTCGAACTGAGGAGGGTTGACCGGCAGGGGGTCCTCCAGTCTGTCGAAGCAGCGGACGCTCACCTTCCCATACAGAACCTGAAGGTCACAGAGGACAGAGAGGTTACCATGGTTACCTGTGAGGTACTTCGCAGATTCTGCTTGTCTCATGGCGCCCTGATCAGCTGATCAACAGCCAGAGGACCGTGTTTATCTATAACAGCAAGGTGGCCACCATCTTTATCTCTGAACTGAGGGTTAATATATCTTAATAAACATATTTTAGGTAAACTAAGGGTTAATAAATCTTAATAAACATATTTTAGGTAAACTAAGGGTTAGTAAATCTTAATAAACATATTTTAGGTAAACTAAGGGTTAGTAAATCGTAATAAACATATTTTAGGTGAACTAAGGGTTAATAAATCTTAATGGACATATTTACGGCAAACTAAGGGTTAATAATTCTTAATGACATATTTAATGACATATTTAATGACATGTATATACATATATATAAATATATATATATACATATATACATTTACATATATACACACACATATGTATATATATGTATATATATGTATATATACATATATACATATATATTTATACATATATACACACACATATATACATATATGTATACGTAGATGTTACAGAGAATTGAGTTTTTCTTAAAGAAATAACAGATGTTTGTTTCTTAGGATGGTCAGCGTTGGTGGTGTTCTTCCCTGTTTGTCATTTCCAGACTCATTGCTGGTTTGTGATAATAAGACTTATTCAGACTTATTGCTGGTTTGTGATATCCAGACTTATTCAGACTTATTGCTGGTTTGTGATATCCAGACTTATTCAGACTTATTGCTGGTTTGTGATATCCAGACTTATTCAGACTTATTGCTGGTTTGTGATATCCAGACTTATTTGAGCCTGCCGTGGGTTCAGATTTTTGGAAGAACTGATGATCTGAAGCGGTTTTTGCTCTGAGACGATGTGCTGAAGTGTCTCTCCACAGCTGATCAATAATTAAAATGTTTTTAGCATCATCAGGAGTGGAGGGCTCAGACAGGTGTGAATGTTCAGTTTTGACAGCAGCAGGTCAAAGGTTATGATATTGTTGATTTAACTTTTCTATGTTTGGTTTAATCACATTTATGAACTTTGATTAAAGCTCAGAAACAGTTTCTGTTCAGTCTCTCCCTGAACCGCCCCGCCCCCACTGAACCCCTCAGCTGAGTTCACCGGTTAGCACGGTCGCAGTTTGAGCCGTAACACCACACCTTAAGCATCCCGTTCATGCCCGGGTGGTCGTGCAGCGGGATGGAGGCCCCCTCCCGGAGCAGGAACACCCCCATACTGAAGACCTCGGTCTCACTGATGTGCATGTAGCTGACCGGGGGGTTGTGGGGCCCCGCGGCCCCGGGGCTCGGCTTGGTCGTCCGGGGGGGAATTTTGAGGTCCGCGGCCCTGACAGCGGTCACTAAGGACAGCAGCTCGTTGTGCCGGTCCGGCAGCAGGTTGTTGGTCCCGTTCGACTCGGACTCTAGGCCCCTGAATGTGAGGAGGGCCTGCTTGGCGATCTTCTGGATCAGAGGGGTCTTGTTGTCCCGGGGCATCCCGAACAGACTGACGGATGAACCGATTAACCGACTGTAGGACGTCCGAGGTCAGCAGGAGTCACGGCAGCGGCTCCAGAACGACAGCGGGTCGACTTCACCGAGGATCAGACTCATTTCATGGAGACACAGAGTCACATAAGCATCCGATAACTGCCCCCCTCCAGTCATTTTCCACACTCCCGACTCAGTACCCCACGCTCACTGCGCATGCACGAATGTACAGATGCAGCATGGGAGATGTAGTTCATGTGATCACTGCTCTTACATCATCTACGCAAACACGATGGTTTACATTTTAGGATCACCACGTCTTCAAAATGAATGTGTGTGTGATAATTCCATCTCACAGCACCCTCTTAAAACAGCAACAACAATGATGAACACGTGCTCCACATGTCCAGGACACTACATTTCCCAGAGCTCCGTGGGGCGGCTGTGAGTTTAAGAGGGGAAGGCCAGGCAGGGCATTGAACTCTCAGCCCTCCCACATCCTCCCCTTCCTCCCCCTCCTCCCGCGGGCTGCAGCCCCCAAACTCCCCATGAGGACAGGGACGGACCCTGTCCCTGAGTCATGGACACATTCAGCTGTTCAGGATTATTCTCTGATGTTCGGGGCTCTGCGCTCCTCTGACCTGAACATCTGGATCATCTGTGCTCCTGTCACCTGGATCATCTGTGCTCCTCTGACCTGAACACCTGGATCATCTGTGCTCCTGTCACCAGAACACCTGGATCATCTGTGCTCCTGTCACCTGGATCATCTGTGCTCCTGTCACCTGGATCATCTGTGCTCCTCTGACCTGAACACCTGGATCATCTGCGCTCCTGTCACCTAAACACCTGGATCATCTGTGCTCCTGTCACCTAAACACCTGGATCATCTGTGCTCCTCTGACCTGAACACCTGGATCATCTGTGCTCCTGTCACCAGAACATCTGGATCATCTGTGCTCCTGTCACCTGGATCATCTGTGCTCCTCTGACCTGAACACCTGGATCATTTGCACTCCTGTCACCTGAAAACCTGGATCATCTGTGCTCCTGTCACCTGGATCATCTGTGCTCCTGTCACCTGAACACCTGGATCATCTGTGCTCCTGTCACCTGGATCATCTGTGCTCTTCTGACCTGAACACCTGGATCATCTGCACTCCTGTCACTTGAAAACCTGGATCATCTGTGCTCCTGTCACCTGAACACCTGGATCATCTGTGCTCCTGTCACCTGGATCATCTGTGCTCCTGTCACCTGAACACCTGGATCATCTGTGCTCCTGTCACCTGGATCATCTGTGCTCCTCTGACCTGAACACCTGGATCATCTGCACTCCTGTCACTTGAAAACCTGGATCATCTGTGCTCCTGTCACCTGAACACCTGGATCATCTGTGCTCCTGTCACCTGGATCATCTGTGCTCCTGTCACCTGAACACCTGGATCATCTGCACTCCTGTCACCTGGATCATCTGTGCTCCTCTGACCTGAACACCTGGATCATCTGCACTCCTGTCACCTGAACACCTGGATCATCTGTGCTCCTCTGACCTGAACACCTGGATCATTTGCACTCCTGTCACCTGAACACCTGGATCATCTGTGCTCCTGTCACCTGAACATCTGGATCATCTGTGCTCCTGTCACCTGGATCATCTGCGCTCCTCTGACCTGAACATCTGGATCATCTGCGCTCCTGTCATTTGAACACCTGGATCATCTGTGCTCCTCTGACCTGAACACCTGGGTCATCTGCACTCCTGTCGCCTGAACACCTGGATCATCTGTGCTCCTGTCACCTGAACACCTGGATCATCTGTGCTCCTGTCACCTGAACACCTGGATCATTTGCACTCCTGTCACCTGAACACCTGGATCATCTGTGCTCCTGTCGCCTGAACACCTGGATCATCTGTGCTCCTCTGACCTGAACACCTGGATCATCTGCGCTCCTGTCGCCTGAACACCTGGATCATCTGCGCTCCTGTCACCTAAACACCTGGATCATCTGTGCACCTGTAACCTGAACACCTGGATCATCTGTGCCCCTGTCACCTGAACACCTGGATCATCTGTGCTCCTGTCACCTGAACACCTGGATCATCTGCGCTCCTGTCACCTGAACACCTGGATCATCTGTGCTCCTGTCACCTAAACACCTGGATCATCTGCGCTCCTGTCACCTGAACACCTGGATCATCTTTGCTCTTGTTATTTGAACACCTGGATCATCTGTGCTCCTCTAATTTGAACACCTGGATCATCTGCACTCCTGTCAGCTGAACACCTGGATCGTCTGTGCTCCTCTGACCTGAACACCTGGATCATCTGCGCACCTGTAACCTGAACACCTGGATCATCTGTGCTCCTGTCACCTGAACACCTGGATCATCTGTGCTCCTCTCATTGAACACCTGGATCATCTGTGCTCCTGTCACTAGAACACCTGGAGCATCTGTGCTCCTGTCACCTGAACACCTGGATCATCTGCGCTCCTGTCACCTGAACACCTGGATCATCTGTGCTCTTGTTATTTGAACACCTGGATCATCTGTGCTCCTCTCACCTGAACACCTGGATCGTCTGTGCTCCTCTCACCTGAACACCTGGATCGTCTGTGCTCCTCTCACCTGAACACCTGGATCATCTGCGCACCTGTAACCTGAACACCTGGATCATCTGTGCTCCTGTCACCTGAACACCTGGATCATCTGTGCTCCTCTCATTGAACACCTGGATCATCTGTGCTCCTGTCACTAGAACACCTGGAGCATCTGTGCTCCTGTCACCTGAACACCTGGATCATCTGCGCTCCTGTCACCTGAACACCTGGATCATCTGTGCTCTTGTTATTTGAACACCTGGATCATCTGTGCTCCTCTCACCTGAACACCTGGATCGTCTGTGCTCCTCTCACCTGAACACCTGGATCGTCTGTGCTCCTCTCACCTGAACACCTGGATCATCTGTGCTCCTCTCATTTGAACACCTGGATCATCTGCGCTCCTGTCACCCTGAACACCTGGATCATCTGTGCTCTTGTTATTTGAACACCTGGATCATCTGTGCTCCTCTGACCTGAACACCTGGGTCATCTGCACTCCTGTCGCCTGAACACCTGGATCATCTGTGCTCCTGTCACCTGAACACCTGGATCATCTGCGCTCCTGTCGCCTGAACACCTGGATCATCTGCGCTCCTGTCGCCTGAACACCTGGATCATCTGCGCTCCTGTCATTGAACACCTGGATCATCTGTGCTCCTGTCACTAGAACACCTGGATCATCTGTGCTCCTGTCACCTGAACACCTGGATCATCTGTGCTCCTCTCATTGAACACCTGGATCATCTGCGCTCCTGTCACCTGAACACCTGGATCATCTGTGCTCCTGTCACCTAAACACCTGGATCATCTGCGCTCCTGTCACCTGAACACCTGGATCATCTTTGCTCTTGTTATTTGAACACCTGGATCATCTGTGCTCCTCTGACCTGAACACCTGGATCATCTGCGCTCCTCTGACCTGAACACCTGGATCATCTGTGCTCTTGTTATTTGAACACCTGGATCATCTGCGCTCCTGTCACCTGAACACCTGGGTCATCTGTGCTCCTCTGACCTGAACACCTGGATCATCTGCACTCCTGTCGCCTGAACACCTGGATCATCTGCGCTCCTGTCACCTGAACACCTGGATCATCTGTGCTCCTGTCACCTGAACACCTGGATCATCTGCGCACTTGTAACCTGAACACCTGGATCATCTGTGCTCCTGTCACCTAATCACCTGGATCATCTGTGCTCCTCTCCTTTGAACACCTGGATCATCTGTGCTCTTCTCATTTGAACACCTGGATCATCTGCACTCCTGTCACCTGAACACCTGGATCATCTGTGCTCCTCTGACCTGAACACCTGGATCATCTGCGCACCTGTAACCTGAACACCTGGATCATCTGTGCTCCTGTCACCTGAACACTTGGATCATCTGTGCTCCTCTCATTGAACACCTGGATCATCTGTGCTCCTGTCACTAGAACACCTGGATCATCTGTGCTCCTGTCACCTGAACACCTGGATCGTCTGTGCTCCTCTGACCTGAACACCTGGATCATCTGCGCACCTGTAACCTGAACACCTGGATCATCTGTGCTCCTGTCACCTGAACACCTGGATCATCTGTGCTCCTCTCATTGAACACCTGGATCATCTGTGCTCCTGTCACTAGAACACCTGGATCATCTGCGCTCCTGTCACCTGAACACCTGGATCATCTGTGCTCTTGTTATTTGAACACCTGGATCATCTGTGCTCCTCTCACCTGAACACCTGGATCGTCTGTGCTCCTCTCACCTGAACACCTGGATCGTCTGTGCTCCTCTCACCTGAACACCTGGATCATCTGCGCACCTGAAACCTGAACACCTGGATCATCTGTGCTCCTGTCACCTGAACACCTGGATCATCTGTGCTCCTCTCATTGAACACCTGGATCATCTGTGCTCCTGTCACTAGAACACCTGGAGCATCTGTGCTCCTGTCACCTGAACACCTGGATCATCTGCGCTCCTGTCACCTGAACACCTGGATCATCTGTGCTCTTGTTATTTGAACACCTGGACCATCTGTGCTCCTCTCACCTGAACACCTGGATCGTCTGTGCTCCTCTCACCTGAACACCTGGATCGTCTGTGCTCCTCTCACCTGAACACCTGGATCATCTGTGCTCCTCTCATTTGAACACCTGGATCATCTGCGCTCCTGTCGCCTGAACACCTGGATCATCTGCGCTCCTGTCATTGAACACCTGGATCATCTGTGCTCCTGTCACTAGAACACCTGGATCATCTGTGCTCCTGTCACCTGAACACCTGGATCATCTGTGCTCCTCTCATTGAACACCTGGATCATCTGCGCTCCTGTCACCTGAACACCTGGATCATCTGTGCTCCTGTCACCTAAACACCTGGATCATCTGCGCTCCTGTCACCTGAACACCTGGATCATCTTTGCTCTTGTTATTTGCACACCTGGATCATCTGTGCTCCTCTGACCTGAACACCTGGATCATCTGCGCTCCTCTGACCTGAACACCTGGATCATCTGTGCTCTTGTTATTTGAACACCTGGATCATCTGCGCTCCTGTCACCTGAACACCTGGGTCATCTGTGCTCCTCTGACCTGAACACCTGGATCATCTGCACTCCTGTCGCCTGAACACCTGGATCATCTGCGCTCCTGTCACCTGAACACCTGGATCATCTGTGCTCCTGTCACCTGAACACCTGGATCATCTGCGCACTTGTAACCTGAACACCTGGATCATCTGTGCTCCTGTCACCTAATCACCTGGATCATCTGTGCTCCTCTCCTTTGAACACCTGGATCATCTGTGCTCTTCTCATTTGAACACCTGGATCATCTGCACTCCTGTCACCTGAACACCTGGATCATCTGTGCTCCTCTGACCTGAACACCTGGATCATCTGCGCACCTGTAACCTGAACACCTGGATCATCTGTGCTCCTGTCACCTGAACACTTGGATCATCTGTGCTCCTCTCATTGAACACCTGGATCATCTGTGCTCCTGTCACTAGAACACCTGGATCATCTGTGCTCCTGTCACCTGAACACCTGGATCGTCTGTGCTCCTCTGACCTGAACACCTGGATCATCTGCGCACCTGTAACCTGAACACCTGGATCATCTGTGCTCCTGTCACCTGAACACCTGGATCATCTGTGCTCCTCTCATTGAACACCTGGATCATCTGTGCTCCTGTCACTAGAACACCTGGAGCATCTGTGCTCCTGTCACCTGAACACCTGGATCATCTGCGCTCCTGTCACCTGAACACCTGGATCATCTGTGCTCTTGTTATTTGAACACCTGGATCATCTGTGCTCCTCTCACCTGAACACCTGGATCGTCTGTGCTCCTCTCACCTGAACACCTGAATCGTCTGTGCTCCTCTCACCTGAACACCTGGATCATCTGCGCACCTGAAACCTGAACACCTGGATCATCTGTGCTCCTGTCACCTGAACACCTGGATCATCTGTGCTCCTCTCATTGAACACCTGGATCATCTGTGCTCCTGTCACTAGAACACCTGGAGCATCTGTGCTCCTGTCACCTGAACACCTGGATCATCTGCGCTCCTGTCACCTGAACACCTGGATCATCTGTGCTCTTGTTATTTGAACACCTGGACCATCTGTGCTCCTCTCACCTGAACACCTGGATCGTCTGTGCTCCTCTCACCTGAACACCTGGATCGTCTGTGCTCCTCTCACCTGAACACCTGGATCATCTGTGCTCCTCTCATTTGAACACCTGGATCATCTGCGCTCCTGTCACTAGAACACCTGGATCATCTGTGCTCCTGTCACCTGAACACCTGGATCATCTGTGCTCCTCTCATTGAACACCTGGATCATCTGCGCTCCTGTCACCTGAACACCTGGATCATCTGTGCTCCTGTCACCTAAACACCTGGATCATCTGCGCTCCTGTCACCTGAACACCTGGATCATCTTTGCTCTTGTTATTTGAACACCTGGATCATCTGTGCTCCTCTGACCTGAACACCTGGATCATCTGCGCTCCTCTGACCTGAACACCTGGATCATCTGTGCTCTTGTTATTTGAACACCTGGATCATCTGCGCTCCTGTCACCTGAACACCTGGGTCATCTGTGCTCCTCTGACCTGAACACCTGGATCATCTGCACTCCTGTCACCTGAACACCTGGATCATCTGCGCACTTGTAACCTGAACACCTGGATCATCTGTGCTCCTGTCACCTAATCACCTGGATCATCTGTGCTCCTCTCCTTTGAACACCTGGATCATCTGTGCTCCTCTCACCTGAACACCTGGATCATCTGCACTCCTGTCACCTGAACACCTGGATCATCTGTGCTCCTCTGACCTGAACACCTGGATCATCTGCGCACCTGTAACCTGAACACCTGGATCATCTGTGCTCCTGTCACCTGAACACTTGGATCATCTGTGCTCCTCTCATTGAACACCTGGATCATCTGTGCTCCTGTCACTAGAACACCTGGATCATCTGTGCTCCTGTCACCTGAACACCTGGATCATCTGTGCTCCTCTCATTGAACACCTGGATCATCTGTGCTCCTGTCACCTAAACACCTGGATCATCTGCGCTCCTGTCACCTGAACACCTGGATCATCTTTGCTCTTGTTATTTGAACACCTGGATCATCTGTGCTCCTCTAATTTGAACACCTGGATCATCTGCACTCCTGTCACCTGAACACCTGGATCGTCTGTGCTCCTCTGACCTGAACACCTGGATCATCTGCGCACCTGTAACCTGAACACCTGGATCATCTGTGCTCCTGTCACCTGAACACCTGGATCATCTGTGCTCCTCTCATTGAACACCTGGATCATCTGTGCTCCTGTCACTAGAACACCTGGAGCATCTGTGCTCCTGTCACCTGAACACCTGGATCATCTGCGCTCCTGTCACCTGAACACCTGGATCATCTGTGCTCTTGTTATTTGAACACCTGGATCATCTGTGCTCCTCTCACCTGAACACCTGGATCGTCTGTGCTCCTCTCACCTGAACACCTGGATCGTCTGTGCTCCTCTCACCTGAACACCTGGATCATCTGTGCTCCTCTCATTTGAACACCTGGATCATCTGCGCTCCTGTCACCCTGAACACCTGGATCATCTGTGCTCTTGTTATTTGAACACCTGGATCATCTGTGCTCCTCTGACCTGAACACCTGGGTCATCTGCACTCCTGTCGCCTGAACACCTGGATCATCTGAGCTCCTGTCACCTGAACACCTGGATCATCTGTGCTCCTGTCACCTGAACACCTGGATCATCTGCGCTCCTGTCGCCTGAACACCTGGATCATCTGCGCTCCTGTCGCCTGAACACCTGGATCATCTGCGCTCCTGTCATTGAACACCTGGATCATCTGTGCTCCTGTCACTAGAACACCTGGATCATCTGTGCTCCTGTCACCTGAACACCTGGATCATCTGTGCTCCTCTCATTGAACACCTGGATCATCTGTGCTCCTGTCACCTGAACACCTGGATCATCTGTGCTCCTCTCATTGAACACCTGGATCATCTGTGCTCCTGTCACTAGAACACCTGGAGCATCTGTGCTCCTGTCACCTGAACACCTGGATCATCTGCGCTCCTGTCACCTGAACACCTGGATCATCTGTGCTCTTGTTATTTGAACACCTGGATCATCTGTGCTCCTCTCACCTGAACACCTGGATCGTCTGTGCTCCTCTCACCTGAACACCTGGATCGTCTGTGCTCCTCTCACCTGAACACCTGGGTCATCTGTGCTCCTCTCATTTGAACACCTGGATCATCTGCGCTCCTGTCACCCTGAACACCTGGATCATCTGTGCTCTTGTTATTTGAACACCTGGATCATCTGTGCTCCTCTGACCTGAACACCTGGGTCATCTGCACTCCTGTCGCCTGAACACCTGGATCATCTGTGCTCCTGTCACCTGAACACCTGGATCATCTGTGCTCCTGTCACCTGAACACCTGGATCATCTGCGCTCCTGTCGCCTGAACACCTGGATCATCTGTGCTCCTGTCGCCTGAACACCTGGATCATCTGCGCTCCTGTCATTGAACACCTGGATCATCTGTGCTCCTGTCACTAGAACACCTGGATCATCTGTGCTCCTGTCACCTGAACACCTGGATCATCTGTGCTCCTGTCACCTGAACACCTGGATCATCTGTGCTCCTGTCACCTGAACACCTGGATCATCTGCGCTCCTGTCGCCTGAACACCTGGATCATCTGCGCTCCTGTCGCCTGAACACCTGGATCATCTGCGCTCCTGTCATTGAACACCTGGATCATCTGCGCTCCTGTCACTAGAACACCTGGATCATCTGTGCTCCTGTCACCTGAACACCTGGATCATCTGTGCTCCTCTCATTGAACACCTGGATCATCTGCGCTCCTGTCACCTGAACACCTGGATCATCTGTGCTCCTGTCACCTAAACACCTGGATCATCTGCGCTCCTGTCACCTGAACACCTGGATCATCTTTGCTCTTGTTATTTGAACACCTGGATCATCTGTGCTCCTCTCATTTGAACACCTGGATCATCTAAGCTCCTCTGACCTGAACACCTGGATCATCTGCGCTCCTCTGACCTGAACACCTGGATCATCTGTGCTCTTGTTATTTGAACACCTGGATCATCTGCGCTCCTGTCACCTGAACACCTGGGTCATCTGTGCTCCTCTGACCTGAACACCTGGATCATCTGCACTCCTGTCGCCTGAACACCTGGATCATCTGCGCTCCTGTCACCTGAACACCTGGATCATCTGTGCTCCTGTCACCTGAACACCTGGATCATCTGCGCACTTGTAACCTGAACACCTGGATCATCTGTGCTCCTGTCACCTAATCACCTGGATCATCTGTGCTCCTCTCCTTTGAACACCTGGATCATCTGTGCTCTTCTCATTTGAACACCTGGATCATCTGCACTCCTGTCACCTGAACACCTGGATCGTCTGTGCTCCTCTGACCTGAACACCTGGATCATCTGCGCACCTGTAACCTGAACACCTGGATCATCTGTGCTCCTGTCACCTGAACACCTGGATCATCTGTGCTCCTCTCATTGAACACCTGGATCATCTGTGCTCCTGTCACTAGAACACCTGGATCATCTGTGCTCCTGTCACCTGAACACCTGGATCATCTGTGCTCCTCTCATTGAACACCTGGATCATCTGTGCTCCTGTCACTAGAACACCTTGATCATCTGTGCTCCTGTCACCTGAACACCTGGATCATCTGCGCTCCTGTCACCTGAACACCTGGATCATCTGTGCTCTTGTTATTTGAACACCTGGATCATCTGTGCTCCTCTCACCTGAACACCTGGATCGTCTGTGCTCCTCTCACCTGAACACCTGGATCGTCTGTGCTCCTCTCACCTGAACACCTGGATCATCTGTGCTCCTCTCATTTGAACACCTGGATCATCTGCGCTCCTGTCACCTGAACACCTGGATCATCTGTGCTCTTGTTATTTGAACACCTGGATCATCTGTGCTCCTCTCACCTGAACACCTGGATCATCTGTGCTCCTGTCACCTGAACACCTGGATCGTCTGTGCTCCTCTCACCTGAACACAATGTCACTTCTGCGCTGACCAATCAGGATGTGGAGGGGGTGTCATCATCACAGACGTGCAGGAAGGAGTCCAGGGAAAAGGAAGCGAGTCTGCATTTAGTACTTCCTGATCCCATGTCTGCAGGACTGAAGAAAGACCTGTTCTGGATAAACACCTGAAATAAAGTCTGGTAGCACATGAGAGCGACCTTCATCACTCCTCTTCATCACTCCTCAGTGGCTCAGTCTGATAACACACTTTGTTGTTAATCAGAAGGTTGCAGGTTTGAGCCCAGCTCAGGGTGTCACATGTTGATGTGTCCTTGGGCAAGACACTTAACCCCGTTGCTCCCACTGCTGCGTCAGTGGCGTGTAGATGTGTGAGAGTGTCCGTGACACTGATGATGACTGACAGAAAGTCCACCATCAGAGAGGGAATGGGTGTGACTGTGCAGGTGTGACCTGTGACCTGTGGTGTGAAGGTGACTAGACTAGAACAGATCTTTATAAGCTCAAGTCCATTTAATATTCACTGATGTTTTATGTGTAGGAGTATTTAAAAATCCACCTCCTGGGAGACAGGAGGCCAGTGTAGACCTCAGACCTGGACTGATGTGATCCCCTTCTCTGGTCCTGATGAGGACTCGAGCAGCAGCTCTTTGTTTTATCTTTAACTCTCTTTAAAGACATGTTCGTACAGTTTGCTCTTGTCCTATGTCTGACTTATTAATTTTTTAATGTATTTATTCTTTTCATTTTTTACTCTTTTATTTGATTTATTCATTATAACCATATTTGTTCATTGTCTTATTTTATTTATTCTTATTTTATTTAGCATTTTTTCTTGTTTTTTTTTTTTTATATATATATTTTTTTTGAGTCATTCCACCGAATGGGTGCCATTTCCTTGTTGCAAGTCCACCAAATTAAAAATTTTTAATGTATTTTTTAAAACTAAATCTAGCAACACCCATATTTAACTATTTAAAATGAACAAAAAGCCACTTAAGATGAACAATCTTAAGTGGCTTTATTGAATTTTTATACGGGTTTTAGGACAACAATGGTTGCATTTTTTCAGTCCTTTTGCCAAAAGTCATGTTACATTTTAAAAGCATGTTTATAAGCATGTCAACTAATTCCTTCATTTTTCCCTCAACAAAGTGTCTCTTTTAATGGAATGGTTGGTTATATGTTCAAATAATTAATGTTTGTTACTAAAAGACTGATACTTTTAAACAAAAGTTGTATTTTTCTAAAACATCCAAAGCCATATTTATCATTTCAAGGAGACCCAAAGCTCAATTAAAAAAAATTATCATCATGTTTTCTATTGGATAAATGATGGACCAAACATAATTGAAAAAGTTGTTTATCTTTTTATTTTTTTTAAAGAAAAATGATTAAGTAACAGGAATGAACAATGAACAATAAAAAGATGTGCCATATGTGCGTGCATGTGTGGATGTGAATGTGCACGTGTGAACGTGTGATTTTGAGTTAAGGAAACTTGTGTGGCAAACGTCGCGAACCATGACATCGCTCTTAGGCTCAAAACATTTGATGACCTCTGCTCTACAGAGACACACGTCTTCATCTTTCTTGTTGGTCATCAGGGGAATGAAATGATCCGTCTGACATATATTTGACAGATATTTATAGCTTCAGTTCTGACAGGACAGCGGCCCAGGTGTGTAAACTCACTAACTGTTTGTGTTGACTTTACAGTGAGCTCTCTGAGGTGCAGCAGAGCAGGGGCCCAGGCTTTGATTTAGTTTAGAGAGAGCATGTATGGTTGTGTGTGAAAGTCTGCTAAATGCATTTTATCAGACATGACAAGTTCTACAATAAGGTCAAGAAAAGGTCAGTCTCCCCACTTCAGAGACACACACAGACAGACACAGAACATGCACAGACCTACAACAGGATAATTGTATTTTAGTGTTGAGCTCTCCATCCCTTCTTCTTATTTTCTGTGCCTTCAATGTTTAGCCCTCCAACATTTATTATATTGATAATAACTCATTTAATGTTTTTTTTAATGAAAATAGTGACATCATGTAATCAAATTGACATTTAAATGGTTAAAAAAATTTAAACTTAAATATTTCACCTTTTTGATTAGGACTCAAGTTAATTGCATAATTTGAGCAAAAAAAGTAAAAAAAAAAAAAAAAATAGTCATCTGTTATGTTTTAATAGCCATTTTGTCCTCTGATGACCTCAAAGGGCCATAAATTAAAGTGACCCACAAGGGTTAAGTTATTTCTAAAGTAAAACTGAAAAATCAGCTGAATAGTGTAATATTAACTAATTTGCAGTTAAATAAATTATCTAAACAGTGGACTCTACTCAGTTCTGTTACTGATACTCTGTCCTGTTACTCTTTGTATGAGTGATAGGACTAAAATTAAAAGTAACAGGACTGAAAGTAACAAGATTGAGTTTTTTGCATAGAGTTAGCAAATACATGAAATATAGCCACATGGCATTCTTGCTAATCGCATGAGAACGCTGAGCACAATCTAGTGATTCACCAAAAATGTGTGTTTTTTTAAGAAACAAATGATTACTAAGATATAATTTAAGTAACAGGAAAGTATGTTGAGACTTACCTCCTCAGTCACAGTTAAAATATTATCAAATATACAGAAAAATGAATGAAAGAACTTAGTTTTGGTCTTCCCATGGCCTTTAGAAGATACCACTGATGCCACTTCCTGTTGTGCATGTGACTTGTGCAATGTTCCAAATTAATCAGATGGGGTAATGTGTTAGGTAACAGGACTGAGTGAGAACCCAGGGACACGACTAAAATGGGTATTTTTACAAAAAAATTATACATTTATTTTGAAAAAATATTTGTGAAGCATAGATGGGATATAGAAATACACAAAAATGCAAAACAAAAAGACATGTTATTTGGATTTGATCAATTATATTTTATTCTGGGGACAGGTGAAAAATGCAGATTTTTCAGTGTTCAAGGTTTTTTATTAAACCTTCCCATCATATATGTTAAATACGCGATTAGATTTGTGCAGGACACTTACCTGTTTAAGAAAATGTATTGTACATTTAATTTTCATGCATATTTATACATGCATTTTCCTAAGAACAGAACAGGCACCCATTCAGTGGAATGGCTCTTTATTATTTTTTATTGTTGTACTTCTTATTTGTTTTTTTCCCCCCTTCATTATTCCTGTTTCTATTTTTCTATTTTTCCTTCAGCACCTGTGAACAGCAGTGTTGATGTCTCTGAAGCAGGCTCAGTGTTCTCTGAAGGACTCTCATGAATCAGAGTGTGTGCTGATCTGGGTCACAGTCTGGATGATGATGTTATGAATGAACCTCTCAAACAAACACTCCTCCATGAATCAGTCAGGTGTCGTCCAATCAGACGCTGCCTGCTTCAGGAGCAGGAAGTGAGGATGGTTAACAAGACAACACACACCACTGAGTCACCGCATGTGTGTGTGCACATGCAGAGGACGTGATGTTGTCCCTGTGGGTGGTTTCTGCTCGAGCACCTCTCCACACGTGTGTGTTTTTCTCTGAGCGCTGAATTATGTATGAGGGGGGGCTCTCAGGTGGATGTAGGGTGGAGATGTGACAGTAGTGGATCAGACCTGCTAAACATCCATGATGAGAATCTCCTGCGCCACCACATCCCAAAGCTGCTCTACTGGACTGAGATCTGGTGACTGTGGAGGCTGCAGAGTACAGTAAAGAAACCAGTGTGAGATGATCTGAGCTTTGAGACATGGAGCTGCTGAAGTCTCCATCAGAAGATGGTCCACTGTGGTCATAAAGGGATGGACATGGTCAGCAACAATCCTCAGGTAGGCTGTGGGGTTTGAACCATGCTCAGGTGGGACTAAGGGACCACCAGCAGCAGCCTGAACCGCAGATCCAAGGCAGGATGGATCCATGCTTTATGATGTTCACATGTGAATGTGGAGCAGAAATCCAGACTCATCAGACCAGGAGACACTTTTACGATCTTCTGTTGACCACTTTTGTAGAGTCAGACCCTCAGTGTCCTGTTCTTAGCTGACGGGAGTGACACCTGGTGTGGTCTGCTGCTGCTGCGGACCATCTGCTTCATGCTAGGACATGTGTGTTCAGAAATGGTCGTCTGCTAACCTTGGTTGTAACAAGTGTGTATTTAAAGTCCTATTGCCCTTCTATCATCTCCAACCACTCTGAGCATTCACCTCTGAATCAAGAAGGCACCTTGGCCCAGAGAACTGCTGCTCACTGGATATTTTCTCTTCTTCAGACCATCCTCTGTAAACCATAGAGACGGCTGTGTGAAGATCCCAGTAGATCAACAGTTTCTGAAGGTCCGACACCACCATGCCCCCGTCAGAGTCTCTTCTGTCACCTCCTTCTGATGCTCAGTTTGGACTCCAGCAGGTCTGCTTGAACATGTCTATATGCACTGAGCTGCTGCCATGTGATTGGCTGAGTAGCTGAATAGGTGTTCCTAATGAAGTGACTGGTGAGTTTAACTTTTCTCCACAGTGATGTATTTAATGATTTCAGCATCTAAACTTGTATTTCTACTTTGATCAGACGGCACAGATGCGACCAGAGGCTGCATCTAAGCGTGTACATCTATAGACTAAAGTCCTCGAGCTGGTGTGAACATCACTGAGGCTCTGAGGGGCGACCAGAGTTTGAATTTGGTGGAACAATATTGTCTGATTGTTGTCCTCTGAGGACAAAGTTGTGAGGACATTTTGTTTGTGACTTCTTATTAGCATCTCCTGACATAAAGCCAGCCTTCTTCTCCAGCTCCAGTCTGCATGACTGACATTTCAGAGGAGTCACAGCACATTCATCTGGATGTCCTCAGAGCCAGGGCTGCTGAATGGACCGAGTTATGTGCAGTGATCTGCACACACACACACGCACACACACGCACACACACACACACACACACACACACACACACACACACACACACACACACACACGGCCTAAATGGTCATTTCTATGATAACAGAAGAAGCACAGCTGTCCCAAACCCACAGAATGAAGTTTGATGTTAGAGAAACTCAGACAGATCTGACGCCTGTCTGGGACACAGCAGGAGGGACAGCAGTGTGATGGACTTTTTATTTCAGCATGACATCATCAGACAAACGTCTTCATCACAGGCCGTCTGATGGTGTGTCCATTTCTGTTCTGCTGAATATTTGGACCTGCACTCTTAAATCAGGAGACCAGGACTGTCCCTCAGTGTGGACAGGTGTCTCAGTGTGGACAGATGTCTCTGCCGTCCCTCAGTGTGGACAGGTGTCTCTGCTGTCCCTTAGTGTGGACAGGTGTCTCTGTCGTCCAGGTGTCTTTGCCGTCCCTCAGTGTGGACAGATGTCTCTGCCGTCCCTCAGTGTGGACAGGTGTCTCTGCTGTCCAGGTGTCTTTGCCGTCCCTCAGTGTGGACAGGTGTCTCTGCTGGAGATCCTGAAGAAAGAATAATGGACATTAGAGCTGCTGAGATTAATAACATAATCATGATGACATCACATGTCCGTGTTATTTTAATGCCGTTATATTAAATGTTAGTATGTTATTTCTTATTTCAGAGTAAAACCATCTTCTGACTCCAGATGAAGTCTTCCACACGTCCATGACACTGGTGCAGTGACCTCCTCAGTGACAGCTCAGAGAAGGTGTTTGGTAACAGCAGGACGTCCCGTCACATTCAGACCAGGAGGTGGTTTGTACCAGACTCTGCTGGGCCTGAGGCTGCTGGTCTCTCCTGGTTGGAAACATCCCTGCAGGACTGATGTGAGAGACGTGGACTCTGGTGGATCAGAGGGTCTGAGAGGTGGTCAGCTCTGACTGAGGAGCTGATCTTCATGATAAATCAGAGGTCAGAGTCTTTCTCTGAGTCCAGCCCTGACACCAGTTCGCCCTCCCGTCTTACGTGTCCCTCACCCTTCAGCAGATCGCCCCAGTCCAGACCCTCAAATGTCTTCACGTCCTGTCCGCCATCTGTCTCCAGTTTTCAGCAGGAGCTGCTGAAGCTGGACAGTAAAACCTGCTGTCCACGCGTTTGGCTCCACAGCTGTTACCTCTGGAGGTCCTCTGAAGGTCCTCTGGTGATCTTCTGATGATCTGCTCTGACCGGACACTTGGATGAGGATGATCCTCTCGTGCTGCCTCTGGACCTTGAGAACAGAGATAGAGGTTTTAAATCATCTGTATGGCCCGGCTCTACAGCACTGAATCATGCTGTGATCTTTAAACATGCACACACGTGCACCTGCAGAGCAGCACAGGTGAGATGCTGCAGGTGAAGGACTGCATACAGAACTAAGAAGCACTCAGAGAGCTCAAACTTCCACTAAGGTAGCTCCCACATTGTTGTTACATCTATAAACAATAGTTCATGATAAAGTTACCTGTGATGATACGGCTATTTTTCTTTCATTTAGTTTGTTTTTTTCTTGTGTTCTTTGTCTTTGTGACCTCTTGTTTCTCTTGTCTCTCCTATTTCCTGTTTTATTTTAAAATCCCTGTGTTCATTGTGTTGTTTTCCTGCCCTCCCCTCTGTGTGCCTCTGACTGTGATTCCCTCCACATGTGATTGCCTCACCTGTGTGATTGTCTCACCTGTATGATTGTCTCACCTGTGTATTTAGTCCTTTTTGGTAAGGAACCTTCCTTACTGAAGAAATGACTTGGAAACATTTCAGCGTCGGCCATGATAAGAGCTGTTTGAATTCCTTTGTTATCTCCTTTAACTTAGGAAACACTGGACCAGGGCTGTACGGTGGCACAGCAGGTAGTGCACATGCCTCACAGCAAGAAGGTCGCCGGTTCGATTCCTGGGTTGGGCAGGGCCTTTCTGTGTGAAGTTTGCATGTTCTTCCCGTGCATGTGTGGGTTCTCCCTGGGCACTCCGGCTTCCTCCCACAGACCAAAAACATGCTCATTAAGTTAATTGGTCTCTCTAAATTGCCCTTAGGTATGAGTGTGAGTGTGAACGGTTGTCTGTCTTTATATGTTGCCCTGCAATCAACTGGCTACTGGTTCAGGGTGTACCCCGCCTGGGATACCCCAGCTGGGATAGGCTCCAACCCCCTGCAACCCCGAAAGGGATAGTCGGTATAGAAAATGAATGAATGAATGAACACTGGACCATCCTTTACTAAAGGAAAGGAGAAAGGAGCGCCCCATCATGCCTTGCGGCAGGTGACGTATATAAAATCAGCACCCGCCGAACATTTATGGAAACTTACGATGGAGAAAGGACGAGTTTTGTGGAACTTTGATGATATGTATATAATACTACGTAAATGTTTTTGGCAGGTATAGAGAAAGAGATATGCTTCAAAGTCAGTGCTTTCAAAAAATATAACCTGTTCATTTCCTTTTTAATCATTTTCAAATTGGTGGACAGATAAACATTTCGTTGTTATAATTTATAAAGCTCTTAATTTAAAGCATTTCTTTTTCTTCATAACCGCCCACAATGTTGATGAATATAAAACATACAATTGTGGTACTTGTTTCCTATATTAATATTATATATTAATTACCACATTTCCATCTATCTTAATTTATGAAGTAAATCATGCCAATAATCAGACAGAACAATGGGGTCTCTGATAACGTTTATTAACAAAACAATCAATAAAAGAAGGACCAATAAGGCATTTTACTATACTTCAAGTATAATGACAAATTCAAACAACGTTCACAATGATATATGTGAATGAAACAGGAGAACAGTGCTTCTGAAACATGTATTATCAGACTTCAGGTTTTCAGTGCCTGTCAAAGATGTCCACATTTACAGATGCTCTCACTGATCTCACCGCTGTGAGCAGAAAACACACACTGCATGACCAAAGGACAAAACACCTGTCACAGGTAAATCCTCTGATCATGGATTGTTGATGTTAACAGGTGAAGCCGACTCAAAACGCTGTGAGGTAAAGCAGAGGACAAAGAACTAGAAGGGTTTCTTGTAGTTCATTTTCAGAACATTGTAGTTCGTCATGGCTTACCTACGTCACAAGAAATCATCGCATAAATATTATACTAAAGTGAAAGTGCAGTGGAATTCCTCTTTTACCGCAGCTCTTCTTTCCTTTCCTCTTATTCCCTCCTTTCCTTTCCTCTTATTTCCTCCTTTCCTTTCCTCTTATTCCCTCCTTTGTTCGACCCCTGTGACATCATCAGGGTTAAGGTGAGGTGGACAGGAAAGGACTTAGGAAGGACTTTTTGAATGCACTCTTAGTCTCTGTGTTCCCCTTTGTCCTCATCAGGTGATTCTTCCTCCATATTTCTCCACATGTGCAAGTGTTCAGCGTCTCGAGTGTTTCCCCAGTGTTTCTCCAGTGTTTGCAGGTAATTTGTCTGTTTTTTGTTTAAATTCCCAGTGATTTGGATTTGTACTTTGGATTTAGCTTAGAGTATTTTCTTTCTTTGTTTGACCAGCTTTGCTTTGATACTTTGTTAGAGATTTTTTGGGTTCTTTTTAATCCTTCCGTTTGTTTATCTGCTTTTTGGGTCCTATTCCTTGTTTTTCGTTAGTTTATTTTTTACATATCATGACAGGTACCATCATAATATGATTCACCTAGCACTCAGAACCATGTTGATATCATTATTAGTTAGACAGTTATTGAGCAAAAGCCACTGTTCACTAATGGAGGTTATCTGGATCGCCACCAAAATCTAATCATTTCTAAGTTGGGCCTTTACCAACATCTCCTGAAAATTTCAGCAAAATCTGTCCTGTAGTTTTTGTGCAATCTTGCTGAAAAACAGACGGACAAACAAACAAACAAACAAGCACAGACAAACAGACAAACTAACATATGGTAGCAAAAACAGAATCTCCTTGGCGGAGGTAAATATGAAGGTGTGTGGCACCATGCACTGTAAACACACGTGCACACTGACACTCTCATGCACACTGACACCGTCGTGCATGCTGACACTCTCGTGCACACTGACACCGTCGTGCATGCTGACACTCTCATGCACAAATTCCTGCGTCTTCATCATCAGCATATTGAGACAATGCTAACAGCTGCTTATGGATGATCCAGCGAGGGCTCACTGTGCTCTTTGTCTGTCTGAATGTGCCGCCTGTTCTCGTCCTCACTGTTGTCTTTATCTGAGGATGTGTGTGAGAACATGGGACCTCTGTGTGTGCGGCCTCCCCACAGCCCCCCTGGCCCCCATGGATCAGGCCATCGCTGAGAATGAAGCCCACGCCGCCGTCTGTCCATCAAAGAGTGCTAACATCAGTGGCCAAACGTACAGATTCATCTGCATGAAGGAGAAATGTGTGCATGTGGGGGGGGCATGCTAATGTTAGTCCTCCTCATGACAAACACACACACAGACACACACACACTGCGGGCCTTTACATATAACCTCATTATAACCATGATGTACAGACGTGGACAAAATTGTTGGTACCCTTCCGTTAAAGACAGAAAAACCAACAATGGTCACTGAAATAACTAAACTGACAAAAGTAATAATAAATAAAAATGTACTGAAAATTAACTAATGAAAATCAGACATTGCTTTTGAATTGTGGTTCAACAGAATTATTTTAAAAACAAAATAATGAAACTGGCCTGGACAAAAATGATGGTACCCTTAGAAAAGATTGAAAATGATTTGACCATAGTGACATGTTAAACTAAGGTGTGTCCTGTAATTAGCATCACAGGTGTCTTCAAGCTTGTAATCAGTCAGTCTGCCTATTTAAAGGCTGAAAAGTAGTCACTGTGCCGTTTGGTATGGTGGTGTGGACCACACTGAACATGGACCACAGAAAGCTAAGGAGAGAGTTGTCTCAGGAGATTAGAAAGAAAATTATAGACAAGCATGTTAAAGGTAAAGGCTATAAGACCATCTCCAAGCAGCTTGATGTTCCTGTGACTACAGCTGCACATATTATTCAGAAGTTTAAGGTCCACGGGACTGTAGCCAACCTCCCTGGACGTGGCTGCAAGAGGAAAATTGATGACAAATTGAAGAGACGGATAATACGAATGGTAACCAAAGAGCCCAGAACAACTTCCAAAGAGATTAGAGGTGAACTCCAAGGTCAAGGTACATCAGTATCAGATCACACCATCCATCACTGTTTGAGCCAAAGTGGACTTAATGGAGGACACCACTGTTGAAAGCAAATCATAAAAAAGTGAGACTGGAATTTGCCAAAATGCATATTGACAAGCCACAAAGCTTCTGGGAGAATGTCCTTTGGACAGATGAGACAGAACTGGAGACAAGAAGCATACAAAGAAAAGAACACATTTTATTTATTATTACTTTTGTCAGTTTAAAGTTATTTCAGTGATCATTGTGGAAATGTCCATCCATCCATCCATCCATCCATCCATATATATGGTTCCTTCCCTTTTATTTAACACCATTTTTATGCCCATTGAACTTTAAATTATATTCAGACTCTTTACTGGACAACAAGACTCAAGAAAATTTGGAAAAATGAAATTAGTAGGAAAGCGAGGATAACTCGATGATAACTTCTTCTTCACTGGACCAGCTCTAAAGCTGAGGTGAACCTTCCCTCAGAGGTCCATGTTAGCAGGGCTCTGAAGACCTTTGTTACTCACATGATCTCCAAACCTTAATGAGAGTTAATGAGGACAGAGCAGGTCAACAGATAGCCTGATGGGACAGAGTGTATGGAGTTAAAATCATGCCAAAACCTCACAAACTCACAAACATGTTTTACTCACGTCCAATGATTCACAAATTCAGTGTGGTTTGCAAATACAAAACATTATTCACAAACTAATGCATTTTGTTTTGCATATAGGAAGCCTAGCTATCAAACAAATACATCATGCTTTAGAAACAAATACAGCATGTTTTACACATACAAAGAAGCATAATTCTTCAATTACAAAAACATGTCCTTCAAGTACAAACTAAAATCTTTCAAGTACAAAAAAATATTCTTCAAGTGCAAAACAATTTTCTTTCAGTACAAAAA
This sequence comes from Cetoscarus ocellatus, assembly GCA_037902135.1. Classification (NCBI taxonomy): domain Eukaryota; kingdom Metazoa; phylum Chordata; class Actinopteri; order Labriformes; family Labridae; genus Cetoscarus; species Cetoscarus ocellatus. The sequence continues at coordinate 469,056 of JBAMNC010001774.1, read as the reverse complement.
ATAATTTTAAAACTATGAAAAACTGTCACATGACTGTTTGCACTAAGTTTCCGCCAAGCAGGTCCACACACAAATACCTTCAGATTCCAACACAAATGCCAGCAAAGTTTCTAAGCAATGTCCTGCAATTCACACTCCACAGCAGCAGGTGGCGCTGTTGATTCAATTTAAGGCTGCCGATTAGGCTAACTTAACTTTTCATTCTGTTTCTAACTTAATTAAATTAAACTATGGTCACACATAACGTTAATAACTTGATATGTCTTGGTCTTAAGATGGTATGTTGAGGTGAAGACGACCTCAGTCCACACACATTTGTCTTGGCACCGTCTGAGGAGTCGATCTGCACTTTACCTCCAACAGGTGAATATCAATGCTTTTACTGTGTGGTGAAAAACACTAAGACTAACTTCGCCACTTCACATCAACTTTGAAGTTCATTAAAAAAATAAACCTCAGTAGTCTTTCTTCAAAATGTTCACTATAAAATTCCTGATGTTCGTGTTTCTCACCACACAGCACAGCATGTAAAAGCATTGATATTCGCCTGTTGGAGGTAAAGTGCAGCTCGAGGTGCACAAAGCCGGTTTTTTTGCAGTATAAAACCCCCACTGTGGCTGTTTCTGCTCACGCTTTAACCTCCTGTAGTATTAATAACTGCTACATGAACAAATCAGTGCTTAATATCTCCACGTCTTCACCAAATTTTAGAATGAATAAGCAGTGCCACTAAAAAAATGTTTGCGCTAATGATCACATTTCACTTCCTGTAAACTTTTCACAATAAAAGCCTCCCGTTCAGTTGTTGTATCAAACCTTTCAATGTGAAGCAGCAAAAGCAGGGCATTTGTTTTATCTGCAGTAACTTAACACAACTCCTCAGACAGTGCCAAGACAAATGTATGTGGACTGAGGTCATCTTCTCCTCAAAATTCCATCTTAAGACCAAGATGTATCAAGTTATTAATGTTATATGTGGCCATAGTTTAATTAAATTAAGTAAGAAACTAAAAGAAAAGTTAGGTTAGCCTAATTGGCAGCCTTAGACTGAATCAACAGCGCCACCTGCTGCTGTGGAGTGTGAATTGCAGGACATTGCTTAGAAACTTTACTGGCATTTGTGTGTGGATCAGAGTGCATTTGTGTGTGGACCTGCTTGGCGGAAAATTAGTGCAAAAAGTCAGGTGACAGTTTTTTGTAGTTGTAGAATTATTTTTTGGACTTACTAAATATTTTTGGTACTTGAAAGATTTTAGTTTGTCCTCGGAGGATATTTTTGTAACTGAAGAAATATGTTTCTTTGTATGTGTAAAACCTGCTGTATTTGTCTCTGACGCATGATGTATTTGTTTGATGGGTACGTTTTTTTTATTTGCAAAACAAAATGCATTAGTTTGTGAATGATGTTTTGTATTTACAAACACTGAGTTTGTCTGTGAATCGTTGGGCGTGAGTAAAACATGTTTGTGTGTTTGTTAGGTTTTGGCATGGTTTTGTCTCCATAAGAGTGTGTCAGCTGTAGAGAGCAGGACTTTGACCAGCACACACACACACACACACACACACACACACTCTAAGGCTGATGAATTGGTAGTCTCTGTGTGTTCAGAGGAATGATCCGTCATTTAGAGAGAGTTATCAGAGAGACCAGAACGATCTATAACCAATATTTACACTTCACTGAGCCTCCATCATACACACACTCATACACTCACACACTAACACACACACACACCATCACGCTCAGCACCCCCCCCCCCCCCCCCCCCCCCCCCCCCCCCCCCCCCAGCAGCAGCGTGTGGGTCGTGGTTTGTTGCCACAGCCTGTGAGGCGTTCATGTTCAGAGAAGTTCCTCCACACAAACCAACATGCATCATAATCAGAGTTACAACAGAGGTGGGATCACTCAAATGCAGAAGTTTCTCCATGTTCTCCATCAGAGGAACCTCAGGGTCACCACGCTCTGTTTCTTAGAGACCTGCATGAATATCAACGAGTTTGAGGAGTAAATCATGAACTCCTGATCACAGCTTCCACTGATTAAAATAATCAGAATAACTTATAAAAGCTGATCCAGGCTCCTCCTCAGGGGCATATATGATCTGAATATGCTGAGTCTGGACTCATTCATCCATGAAAACAGTAAACCTGGAGTTTCTTCAGGATAAACAGAGGTCAAGGAGGTCCTGGGGGGGAGGCTTTTCTTCTGTGGTGCACCTATAGCAGAGGCTCCCCTCTGCTATAGGTGCCCCTGATTCATACAGACTATCTTCAAAATGTTAAAGTCAGACTTCATGATTGTTTGGTCTGTAAACACGTTCACTATCTCAGAGACTTAACTCCACGCTGTGACTGACCATACCACTGGAGAAGACTGCATCTAAAGACTGACGAGAAGAGGCCAAAAGAAGGAGGAGCAACACAGAAGATCACAAACATGCAGACTGTGTTTAGAGAACAGCACTTTACTTTGTATCTCTAAACATGAAGTTATGAGATAGTGGTATGTTGATGAAAGCAGCAGTCTCTCTCTCTTCTGTTCATCTCCATGTTCCTCTGCTGTTCCTCTGATTACAGTCTGTTGTAGCTCCTCTACAACATCATAAGGGCAGGGATGCTGTTTTTCTGTCTCATAGCTCTAAAGACATCAACCTCACTTTGTTTACATTTGTGATCGTGGCACATGAAGAGCTCTCTGTGCTCTCATTGGTCAATGTCTCTGATGTGGAGGGACACATTGTAGGAGGACAGAAATCAAAGCTGTTAGAGTCGTGAGGCGTCCCAGACTGATCTGTTGTCGATCATTTTGACACACTACAATGTTGGGTCCTGAACCGGTCTGACCCGACACAGGAGACTTCTTAAGGTCTGCACAGTGGTAACCTGACACACCAGAACAACAGCCCCAATAATCTACAGGATGTATTTCACTGGTCCAGCTGAGGAGGGCAGAACATTTCAAAACATGCCTGAAAGGGGATTGGGTTAGGGTCACAGTCTTTATGGACCAATCCGACAGGCGAGTGTAACTTGAGTCGTATCATGATCAAACTGTCATACAGCAGTCAGCAGAGGAGATGTTCTGGAGTGTTCTCTGTTCTTCGTTAATGAGGGGATGTCCTCCTGCTGTAGTCAAACTGACGCTCAGTCTGATAGTGTCCGCTGTCAGTAATCAGAAGGTTGCTCAGAGCTGCTCTGATGGCCTTCTGGTTCCTCGGAGCTGCTGGTGAACACACACTTAGGATGTGACGATGCTCTCAGTGCTCCGAGAAGGACTCCTGGGACTCCTCAGGTCTGCAGCTCAGAAGTGTTCAGGCCTGCTCCTCCTCGAGCCAGGTCATTCTGTGTGGAGTTTTCATGTTCTCCCTGTGCATATGTGGGTACCCTGGTTTCATCCCATAGAGCAAAACATGCTCATTAGGTTAGCTGGTGACTTTAACTTGCCCGAAGGTGTGAAAATGGAATTCTCCATCAGTATGCCAGCCCTGTGATTGGCAGTCTGCTAGGACAAGCTCCTCGCTTAAACTGCCCACTCATGGTTGTGTGTTTGTATGTCCTTGTCACATGAATGTGGATGGTAAGTGTAATTAGATATTTGACCATAGATCAGACAGATGCACTTTGACCTCAGTCTTTGTAGATTATATTCACCTTCATCTGACGATGACTCTGCATTTTTATCTATGTCCAGTCTGCACCCTCCCATTTCCACGGACTGACCCGCTTAACCAAAATAGTGAAATATTGGAATGATGAGATTTAAATTTAGCTCCATGACTTTCAAAATCCGCTGTGACACAAAAGGACCAATCCTCCGTGACCTATGAGCCGCCTGCTTTCACTTCCTCCTTCAGCCGGGATTCCCCTCATGACACACACAGACTTTATTTACATCAGGACAGAATATGACGTAACACCACAAACATCCAAATATCTCACCATTTAAGGTCAAACTTAAGGCTCTGCAGCTCTGCTGAAAGATGGATCTGCAACTGATTAGCTCTGACAGTGTAAATGAAGGATCCAACGTCACTGTGACCTGTTTACTCTGACAGTGTTACAGGAGGATCTGACATCACTATGACCTGTTTACTCTGACAGTGTTAATGAAGGATCTGACGTCACTGTGACCTGTTTACTCTGACAGTGTTACAGGAGGATCTGACATCACTGTGACCTGTTTACTCTGACAGTGTTAATGAAGGATCTGACGTCACTGTGACCTGTTTACTCTGACAGTGTTACAGGAGGATCTGACGTCACTGTGACCTGTTTACTCTGACAGTGTTACAGGAGGATCTGACATCACTGTGACCTGTTTACTCTGACAGTGTTAATGAAGGATCTGACATCACTGTGACCTGTTTACTCTGACAGTGTTAATGAAGGATCTGACGTCACTGTGACCTGTTTACTCTGACAGTGTTACAGGAGGATCTGACATCACTGTGACCTGTTTACTCTGACAGTGTTACAGGAGGATCTGACATCACTGTGACCTGTTTACTCTGACAGTGTTAATGAAGGATCTGACATCACTGTGACCTGTTTACTCTGACAGTGTTAATGAAGGATCTGACATCACTGTGACCAGTTTACTCTGACAGTGTTAATGAAGGATCTGACATCACTGTGACCTGTTTACTCTGACAGTGTGAAATGAAGGATCTGACATCACTGTGACCTGTTTACTCTGACAGTGTTAATGAAGGATCTGACATCACTGTGACCAGATTACTCTGACAGTGTTAATGAAGGATCTGACATCACTATAACTTGTTTACTCTGACAGTGTTACAGGAGGATCTGACATCACTATGACCTGTTTACTCTGACAGTGTTAATGAAGGATCTGACATCACTATAACTTGTTTACTCTGACAGCGTTACAGGAGGATCTGACATCACTATGACCTGTTTACTATGACAGTGTTAATGAAGGATCTGACATCACTGTGACCCTCCTGTAACACTGTTACTCTGACAGTGTTACAGGAGGATCTGGCGTCAATGTGACCTGTTTACTCTGACAGTGTTACAGGAGGATCTGACGTCACTGTGACCTGTTTACTCTGACAGTGTTACAGGAGGATCTGACATCACTGTGACCTGTTTACTCTGACAGTGTTAATGAAAGATCTGACATCACTGTGAACAGTTTACTCTCACAGTGTTACAGGAGGATCTGACATCACTGTTACCTGTTTACTCTGACAGTGTTACAGGACGATCTGACATCACTGTGAACAGTTTACTCTGACAGTGTTAATGAAGGATCTGACATCACTGTGACTAGTTTACTCTGACAGTGTTACAGGAGGATCTGACATCACTATGACCTGTTTACTCTGACAGTGTTAATGAAGGATCTGACGTCACTGTGACCTGTTTACTCTGACAGTGTTACAGGAGGATCTGACATCACTGTGACCTGTTTACTCTGACAGTGTTAATGAAGGATCTGACGTCACTGTGACCTGTTTACTCTGACAGTGTTACAGGAGGATCTGACATCACTGTGACCTGTTTACTCTGACAGTGTTAATGAAGGATCTGACGTCACTGTGACCTGTTTACTCTGACAGTGTTACAGGAGGATCTGACGTCACTGTGACCCGTTTACTCTGACAGTGTTACAGGAGGATCTGACGTCACTGTGACTAGTTTACTCTGACAGTGTTAATGAAGGATCTGACATCACTGTGACCTGTTTACTCTGACAGTGTTAATGAAGGATCTGACGTCACTGTGACCTGCTTACTCTGACAGTGTTACAGGAGGATCTGACATCACTGTGACCTTTTTACTCTGACAGTGTTAATGAAGGATCTGACATCACTGTGACCTGTTTACTCTGACAGTGTTAATGAAGGATCTGACATCACTGTGACCTGTTTACTCTGACAGTGTTAATGAAGGATCTGACATCACTGTGACCAGTTTACTCTGACAGTGTTAATGAAGGATCTGACATCACTATAACTTGTTTACTCTGACAGTGTTACAGGAGGATCTGACATCACTATGACCTGTTTACTCTGACAGTGTTAATGAAGGATCTGACATCACTATAACTTGTTTACTCTGACAGTGTTACAGGAGGATCTGACATCACTATGACCTGTTTACTATGACAGTGTTAATGAAGGATCTGACATCACTGTGACCCTCCTGTAACACTGTTACTCTGACAGTGTTACAGGAGGATCTGGCGTCAATGTGACCTGTTTACTCTGACAGTGTTACAGGAGTATCTGACATCACTGTGACCCTCCTGTAACACTGTTACTCTGACAGTGTTACAGGAGGATCTGACGTCACTGTGACCTGTTTACTCTGACAGTGTTACAGGAGGATCTGACATCACTGTGACCTGTTTACTCTGACAGTGTTAATGAACGATCTGACATCACTGTGAACAGTTTACTCTCACAGTGTTACAGGAGGATCTGACATCACTGTTACCTGTTTACTCTGACAGTGTTACAGGACGATCTGACATCACTGTGAACAGTTTACTCTGACAGTGTTAATGAAGGATCTGACATCACTGTGACTAGTTTACTCTGACAGTGTTACAGGAGGATCTGACATCACTATGACCTGTTTACTCTGACAGTGTTAGTGAAGGATCTGACGTCACTGTGACCTGTTTACTCTGACAGTGTTACAGGAGGATCTGACATCACTATGACCTGTTTACTCTGACAGTGTTAATGAAGGATCTGACATCACTGTGACCTGTTTACTCTGACAGTGTTACAGGAGGATCTGACATCACTGTGAACAGTTTACCCTGACAGTGTTAATGAAGGATCTGACATCACTGTGACCTGTTTACTCTGACAGTGTTACAGGAGGATCTGACATCACTATGACCTGTTTACTCTGACAGTGTTAATGAAGGATCTGACGTCACTGTGACCTGTTTACTCTGACAGTGTTACAGGAGGATCTGACATCACTGTGACCTGCTTACTCTGACAGTGTTAATGAAGGATCTGAAGTCACTGTGACCAGTTCACTCTGACAGTGTTACAGGAGAATCTGACATCGCTGTGACCTTTTTACTCTGACAGTGTTAATGAAGGATCTTAAGTCACTGTGACTAGTTTACTCTGACAGTGTTAATGAAGGATCTGACATCACTGTGACATGTTTTCTCTGACAGTGTTACAGGAGAATCTGACATCACTGTGACCTGTTTACTCTGACAGTGTTAAAGGAGAATCTGACATCACTGTGACCTGTTTACTCTGATAGTGTTACAGGAGGATCTGACATCACTGTGACCTGTTTACTCTGACAGTGTTACAGGAGGATCTGACATCACTGTGACCTGTTTACTCTGACAGTGTTAATGAAGGATCTGACGTCACTGTGACCTGTTTACTCTGACATTGTTACAGGAGGATCTGACATCACTATGACCTGTTTACTCTGACAGTGTTAATGAAGGATCTGACGTCACTGTGACCTGTTTACCCTGACAGTGTTACAGGAGGATCTGACATCACTGTGAACAGTTTACTCTGACAGTGTTACAGGAGGATCTGACATCACTATGACCTGTTTACTCTGACAGTGTTAATGAAGGATCTGACATCACTGTGACCTGTTTACTCTGACAGTGTTACAGGAGGATCTGACATCACTATGACCTGTTTACTCTGACAGTGTTAATGAAGGATCTGACGTCACTGTGACCTGTTTACTCTGACAGTGTTACAGGAGGATCTGACATCACTGTGACCTGCTTACTCTGACAGTGTTAATGAAGGATCTGAAGTCACTGTGACCAGTTCACTCTGACAGTGTTACAGGAGGATCTGACATCACTGTGACCTGTTTACTCTGACAGTGTTACAGGAGGATCTGACATCACTGTGAACAGTTTACTCTGACAGTGTTAATGAAGGATCTGACATCACTGTGACTAGTTTACTCTGACAGTGTTAATGAAGGATCTGACATCACTATAACTTGTTTACTCTGACAGTGTTACAGGAGGATCTGACATCACTATGACCTGTTTACTCTGACAGTGTTAATGAAGGATCTGACATCACTGTGAACAGTTTACTCTGACAGTGTTACAGGAGGATCTGACATCACTGTGACCTGTGTACTATGACAGTGTTACAGGAGGATCTGACATCACTGTGACCGATTTACTCTTACAGTGTTACAGGAGGATCTGACATCACTGTGAACTGTTTACTCTGACAGTGTTAATGAAGGATCTGACGTCACTGTGACCTGTTTACTCTGACAGTGTTACAGGAGGATCTGACATCACTGTGAACAGTTTACCCTGACAGTGTTAATGAAGGATCTGACATCACTGTGACCTGTTTACTCTGACAGTGTTACAGGAGGATCTGACATCACTATGACCTGTTTACTCTGACAGTGTTAATGAAGGATCTGACGTCACTGTGACTTGTTTACTCTGACAGTGTTACAGGCGGATCTGACATCACTGTGACCTGCTTACTCTGACAGTGTTAATGAAGGATCTGAAGTCACTGTGACCAGTTCACTCTGACAGTGTTACAGGAGAATCTGACATCGCTGTGACCTGTTTACTCTGACAGTGTTAATGAAGGATCTTAAGTCACTGTGACTAGTTTACTCTGACAGTGTTAATGAAGGATCTGACATCACTGTGACATGTTTTCTCTGACAGTGTTACAGGAGAATCTGACATCACTGTGACCTGTTTACTCTGATAGTGTTACAGGAGGATCTGACATCACTGTGAACAGTTTACTCTGACAGTGTTAATGAAGGATCTGACATCACTGTGACTAGTTTACTCTGACAGTGTTAATGAAGGATCTGACATCACTGTGACTAGTTTACTCTGACAGTGTTAATGAAGGATCTGACATCACTATAACTTGTTTACTCTGACAGTGTTACAGGAGGATCTGACATCACTATGACCTGTTTACTCTGACAGTGTTAATGAAGGATCTGACATCACTGTGAACAGTTTACTCTGACAGTGTTAATGAAGGATCTGACATCACTATGACCTGTTTACTATGACAGTGTTACAGGAGGATCTGACATCACTGTGACTGATTTACTCTTACAGTGTTACAGGAGGATCTGACATCACTGTGAACAGTTTACCCAGACAGTGTTACAGGAGGATCTGACGTCACTGTGACCAGTTTACCCAGACAGTGTTACAGGAGGATCTGACGTCACTGTGACCAGTTTACTCTGACAGTGTTAATGAAGGATCTGACATCACTAGGAGGATCTGACGTCACTGTGACCAGTTTACCCAGACAGTGTTACAGGAGGATCTGACGTCACTGTGACCAGTTTACTCTGACAGTGTTAATGAAGGATCTGACATCACTGTGACCCTCCTGTAACACTGTTACTCTGACAGTGTTACAGGAGGATCTGACTTCACTGTGACCTGTCTACTCTGACAGTGTTACAGGAGGATCTGACATCATTGTGACTGTGCAGTGTTTCCAGGGTACACTTTAATATTAAAGATACTCTAACAGTGTACATTTCTAACACTACACAGAAGTGTTGATTCTTAATCACACTGTTGAGTTTTACAACGTGTTTAATTTATCTCCAGATGTTTCAATAATGACACTTCATCAGTGTTAATGTACCATCTCTAACAAGAGTTGAAGCAGCTCTCTGTGCTGTGGAGTCATTCAGACAATTTACAGGTGTTGGTATTAACTCTGGTAGTGTTTATTTGCAGATTCTGCTGTGCAGGTTTTCTCTGTGCTCCTACTGCTCCTCACATGCATATGACTGAACATGACTATAGGCGCATGTTTTTGTCATGAAGCTATTTCATCCTTAACACTGTCCTGCAGCCTGAGAGCAGTCCTCTCTGCTGATGTCTTTGCTCTAATGAGAGTGTCAGTGTTATTGTGGTGACAGGAGGTGATTCAGACCTGAGCGTGCTCACATGTTGGTCTCTTTGTCTCTGAAGGACATCATTCACATGTTACTCTGTGTTACCCCAATAAACCAGCGGCAGATGTTTCCCGTCTGAGTCACCCTCACTGTTCTCTGCTGCTTTCAGCTCATTCAGCTCATCTCTGTGATACTTCCTGGTTTTTATTTCTGTGTTCCCCCGTCCTCATTTTCACCTCCAGTTTATACCCTCATCATCATTATCATCCTCCTCATCATCATTGTTTGAATGGTTTTGGTCCTTTTCTCTGTGCATTTACAATAAAATACAGCAACAAAAGCCTGGACTGTCACACATCGAGACACTCACGTTAAGGCCCTTAGACAAGATGGCTACTTCATACAAATGATAAAAATAATTAATAAATCATACATTCGTGAATTATTGTTTGAATCCATTTCTCATCAGTGCTAACTTTCACACCGGAGACAACTGCAGATTTTGAGCCCCATCGTGTGTTTTAGTGTGAGGGGCAGGTGTCTGCATGAGTGTCCTCCCGATGCAGGAGTCATTTATAGGGCAGGTGTCCTCTCTAGTGCTTCACAAATAAGGTTATCATTATTATTATTATTATTATTAAAAACAAAACTTACAGAAACTCATCCGCACTGACGTCTGTAACTTTACTGAAAGTCATGATGATGGAGTTGAACTATGGAGGAAGATTTTAGATTTCAGAGCAGACATCTCCATGAGTGTGTCATCTTGACCTGATTTATTTCAATCTGGACACATGTATGACTAAAACTTTACTGTCTTGATTGTTGGACACTGATCTCCTGTCACCAGAACAAATTCACCCCTGAGCTCTAAAGAAGCCTTGAACCGGTTTCATTCACAGAGATGAGCTGATGGCTGCCACTCATAACAAGTATAATTCATACCTTAAAGTCTGGAGCACTGAATTCGTAGTTTCATGCTGACACACCGAGAAACACCCACCACTTTTAGGAGAACATGATCATTCACTCTCTGATCAGAGAGAACCTTTCAAATATGACTGAACGATACTCAGTATGAATGATACTGCAATGTTTTTTCCTCCTGCTAAATATATTTAATATAGTATATATATTTAATATAGTATATAAATTTAATATAGTATATAAATTTGACATTAAGACCCATTTCCAGATAAATGATGTCTGATGTGTGACAGTGGCCTGATGAATGCTCCCTCCCTTTGGTATTAATATACATTTTTACAGTGTTTTTAAAAAAGCCTCATGGTCAGGTCTCTGACTGACACGGTCACTCGTTGAAGTGGAACACCTCTGCGTCTGCGGTGAGTGCTGTCTGGAGCTGACACTCTTTGGCTCTGCATGGTTTCAGTTTTTGTTTCAGTCAAACTGATGGCAGCATGGTGAGCTTTGGGTCACATGACTGACAATACCCCTCCTGTGATGTTTAAACACTCATAGTTCAGTCGGAGACTGTCCTCGGTGAGTCCCTGGGCCTCACTGTCCCCCGTCTCTACTGTAACTCACTCATGTTTGGTATGTCCTCCGGTTTCCTCCTCAAACTGACGTCCTGTCACTGAAACCAGACCTGGGCTGACACCTTCAGAGACGATCCTTCTCTTAGTCATCTCAGGAATGTCCAACAGGAACCGGAGGACCAGGACTCATGGGTCCCCGTCCCTCCGTCCCCTCGTACGTCATCCATCCGTCCATCCAGCCGTCAGGCCGTGATGGGACCCAGCACTGTCAGCAGACGTGAGCTGCCGCAGGTCGACTCTCCTCCTACGAGGGCCCCTCTCAGAGCTGACTGAGGGCCCCGTCAGACCCCGCCGTGTCCCGCCAACTCAATCTTAGTCGTGAACAAAGTGGTGGGAGCGGGAGCCGTCCCATCAGTCTCCATTATGGGACAGCGTTGTTGCTCGGCTGTCGTGTTCCTGTAGTACTCCAGGGGAGATGCTGTCTCGTACATCATCAGGGGACAAAGGCCCTGACCGGGGGGGAGGACCAGGACGGGGGAGGGAGGTCCTTCCTGCCTCTGGGACAAAAACACATACACTCAGATACAAACCCTCCCACCCCCACATCAAGCTCCTCCACTGCAGACTGCGGGGGTGGGGGGGCTGATGGTCAAGATGACCCAAGAGGAGAAGCACTCAGAGCTCCTGCTGGAGAAGAACCTCTGCTCCGAAACATTCACTTAACTAAAGGTACTCTGATTATCACCTGTTGGATCAGTGTGGACTTATACTCACACCAACTTAAATCATTCCTATGGATGAAAACCTCTGACAGCTGCTGTTTGGTGTCACTCATAGAAAGACCAGAGGTGCTCCTGGGGCCTATAGCATGAAGCAGGATTAATGTCTTAGCGAGGTAACTTCAGGGTTAACCTCGGTTTATCGATAGCACAAAGCCTGTTCATTTCTTACCAGGGTAGATCACTATGGTGACTTACTCTGAACGGCTGACCTGCTCCTGAGCAGGGTAAGTTGGAGGTTGAATCTGATCCTGTAAAATGCTCCTCCCACTATCCAATCGGCTTCTCCAAAACAATGGCCTTTCCTCTTCTCCCGAACCCCGTAGACAGAGGCGCACAACTGGTGAGACGAGCGTTAAGACCAGAAAGGGCGTCCTGAGCAGTGGCGGCTCCTGAAAAATTTCTCAGGGGGGGAAACAGTTGTAGTGATGGCTAAGATGAGCCGTTTAATGGGTAAATTAATAATTAAAAAAAGCCAGATAGCTACCTTTACAGTGTTACATTGCATTGTTTAATTTGGTTTTCCTGATCAACCACTAGATGGCAACACCGGACATAACATGTGCATACTGTGCAGTATTTTTGTATAGCTATATCAAGTTAAATGTCTAAAATACAATAAATTTGATTCCACAGTAAAACACTTACTTATTGGGTGGTCTCAAATAACTCTTTAAAAACTGTAATCATAACAGGCCATCTAGTCTTTTTAGTCAAAAAATGTGTCAGGAAATATCCTTTTGACTAAATTTTTTCACCCTATGTTCATGAGAAATAAACGTTAACAATTCTGGCAAGTATTTGTCACTCTTATGTTATAAATGCTTAAAACAGTGTGTAATTACAAGAAAAGAAAATTGATTTGAATTTTCAACAGGTTTCTCTTTATAAGAAATTGTAAATGAACATGTACACGTTTTTGAGATGACGAAAAGAACCTTAACCCATTAACATACACTCAAACATTTTTGTTTGCCTACAGCAACAATGTTACACCATGTTACAGACTGTTTTATTAGACCATGTCCAGGCGTTTTGTTTTTTTTATTGACAATAGGTTCCTGAAGCAGTTCCTGTCCAGATGAAGACAGAGCCCAAGTCTGCACTCCTCACATCCATGGAGTGCTTTTTCTGCACAGTGCACTGCTTCCTCCCCAGGCTTACCCCCTGTCATTTCTCAATATGCTCTCTTTTGTTTGCTTTGAGGGAGCTGTAATCGATTCTCAACTGGAATTTGCTTTCACTTTACATCCTTAGTCTTAGTGTGTATGTATATTATGTGCATGGCGAATATACGGCAAAACACGGCAAAAATATGGCAAAAGAACAACAAGGAAACACTCCAGAATGAAACTAATGTTATTATTTACAATATTTGTACAGTATTTACTCCAAACATACTGATAAACCACCGATAAATCACTGACATGTATCACTCTGAATCATCCCTCTCCCTCAGGCCCTCCCAGAGCCCATAGACATGCACCGAAGGGTCCAAAATTTGAAAAAAAGAGTCTCAGTGATATTCAGGCTGCTGATTAGACAATAATATAAAGACTTAGACTGGCACAATAAACTCTTTTCTCTCTCTTTTTTCATGTGGCTTAAGGAGGGCAGTGCACTATCGGCCACTATGGGCCAGCCGCCCCTGTTCCAGAGACCGATCTGACCCACTTGATCAACCTGATAATGCTTCAGCTATGTGAGAGGTACCAGTTTTCAAGGCCCAGACTCATCTACCTGTGTGATATATTGGAGCTGTTTATTGCCTATGCTACCTGCAGGAGCGGTGCACTGACTGTCCCGCAGTCATTGTGCATCCCCCTGCTATATAAACTTAATTTATGTAGCCCCTTTCATACATTCAAATGCATCATAAAGTGCTTGACAAAAGAAGGGATGTAATGCTAATGTGTAAGTAATGCTGGTGTGGAGCATGAAGCCTGGTTGACACTCTAGCATCAAACCTACACCATACCTACACCGTACCTACACTGTACCTGGACTGTATCTACACCATACCTACACTATACCTACACTGTATCTACACCATACCTACACTGTATCTAAAAAGTACCTACACTGTATCTACAATGTATCTACTCTGTATCTACTCTGTATCTACACCATACCTACGCCCTACCTACACTTTACCTACACTGTACCTACACTGTATCTACACTGTATCTACACCGTATCTACACTGTATCTAAAAAGTACCTACACTGTATCTACTCTGTATCTACTCTGTATCTACACCATACCTACGCCCTACCTACACTTTACCTACACTGTACCTACACTGTATCTACACCGTATCTACACTGTATCTACACCGTACCTGCACCATACCTACACTGTACCTACACTGTACCTACACTGTGGTGTCGTTGCTGTCTGGAGCTTCCCTCTGGTGGCCGCTGCGTCCATGTCAATGCTCCACTGAGACAGTGGGATTGTCCTGACTCTGTCTTGAGGACATGACAGATGGTTGTCTCTGTCCGTCTGTCCACCTGTAGACGTTACAGCGTCTCCTGCTGTTTCTGTCCTCAGACAGACAGACAGCAGGCAGATCTCCGTCTGTGGTGGTTTCTCATGGTTCTTCAGATGGTCCAGGAGGAGAGCCCTCGTCATTGGCCGGTGCGTCACAGTCCAGACCTCCATGAGCAGATGTCTGAGAACATTTTCATACCCTGAGGGAGTCATTATTATGCTGAACCTCCTTTGATAACTCCAGCTGTCTCTCAGGTAAGGCCTCCTCAGACCTCCATGAGGACATGTCCCTCAGTGATGTATGTCCCTGTTCTGCCTCATTGTCCCACACTCTGCCCGTCCCTCTGACTGATGGACCTCCTCAGAAACTCGGCAGGAAATAAATGCACCAATCAGAGCGTCCGGACGGTCAGACGCCACAACAACACTCATCCATCATCGTGATTGGTCATCTCATTAACCCCTTCTGGCCTGCTCTCCTCTCAGGTTTGGTTCCTGGTCCAGTCTTTGCCCGGTCTGTCAGGGCTCTGGTCTTCGGGGTGTAGGCTGGAGACATGGGACATGGAGATGCTGATGGAGAAACCTCAGAGTTTATGACTTTGGATCATCTTGGTTCTCTGGAGTCTTACTGAAGTCTTACTGAGAGCAACATGAATTCTTCATTTCACAGTGTTCATGTTAGAGTGAGTTATTTATTAGTTATTTATTAGTTATTTCTCATCAGCTGATGTCTGAATTCTTCATGTAACACTAATATGTCTCTCTGTAAGCTCCAGAACATTCCTCTGTTTCAGATCCACACAGACTGCAGGCAGCTGGACCTCTGATTTCAGGACATTTTAATAATCTCATCATGTTTCCAAAAGAACTTTTCTGTTCTTATTTTATAAAAGAAAACTTTCTCTAAGTCCGAGTCTCTTTATTAAAACAGTGTGAACATCTTCAAATCAGCTGTAGGTGTTTGATTCAGGATGATGAGGGTTTTATCTATTTTTAAAAAATCTCTTCACCTTCTGCATCTGAAATAAAACTAAAGCCACAGTCAAATGTTTTTATTTTCCTGCAGAGACAAAACAAATGAAGAAGTAAGGCAAAAATCATTCTTTCATCATTCAATCATTCATCAGTCTTGGCGGGGGGGGGGGGGGGGGTTCAGAGGTGGAGACCACCGAAGACTTTGACCTCCATGACAACCTCAGCAGACACCAAGCATCTGATTATCTACATGTTTGACTCAAACAGACTGACGAGTGATGATGAAGACAGTCTCTGACTGATGGATTAGGAAAACAACAAACAAACAAACAAACAAGGAAAGAAAGAAAGAAAGAAAGAAACACACAAACAAACAAACAAACAAACAAGGAAACAAGGAAAGAAAGAAAGAAAGAAAGAAAGAAAGAAAGAAAGAAACACACAAACAAACAAACAAACAAACTCACGGTCATATCTTTCATGACTGTCTGCTGTTAGTGGGCTGAGATGAAGCTGCTGAGATCAGAGGGATAATTTGAGTAACATGGAGGTGAGAAGGACATCAGGACATGGAGGAGCTCTCAGAGACTTCAGAGGAACATCAGGGCCCTGAGACTCTTCAGTACCACCTGATAATGAACACTGACGTGAATAAGAATGAGGAGGAGGACCAGGAAGAGGACCAGGACGGGGACAGGGATGAGGAAGAGAACGAGGAATACGAGGACGAGGACAGGAACAAGGAATACGAGGATGGGGACGAGGACGAGAAATAGAACGAGAAGACAAGGATGAGGAAGAGGAAGGGGACGAGAGCGAGGATGAGGATGAGGACAAGGACGAGGATGAGGACGGGGATGAGGAAGAGGAAGAGGAGGAAAAGTAGGAGCAAAAGGAGGAGGAGGAGGATGATGAGGACGACGACAAGGAGGAGGAGGAGGAGGAGGACAAGGAGCAGGAGCACAAGGACGAGGACTGGGACGAGGAGGACACACTGACATCAAAGAGACATGTCCCATGACCTACATCAGAGAATCTGAGACCTCAAGGCCATCTCCAAGATGTGAGTGTCTGTGACCTTCAATCAATCAATCAATCAATCAATCAATCAGTCTTTATTTGTACAATTCATAACAAGTGTTATCTCAAGACACTTTTCAACAGAGCAGGCTGAAGACAAACTCTTCATTTTATGGATACGCATATATGCATAGATACATATATACATATATAAAATACACATGTACAAATATATACAAACACATACATCCAACACCCAACATGAATCCATATAGCCAATCATGAATCCCTCCATCATGGCGGCAAGAAAAAAACTTCTGTTAAGCAGCAGGAAATCTTGAATGTGGACCCCAGTCTCATGATGAACAGCAAATCCACACCATGCTGTGTTGGGTGTGTGGGCAAAGGGAGGGAGGTAAGTGGAGACAAGTGGACTAAAGTAAGAACTAAAGCCAGAGACAGATCAATGGACCAATCATAGACCTGTCGTTGTCAAATTTGTTTCTGCTGGAAACAAATTTATTAGAGGAGGGTCCTCATGTCTTTGTGGTTGTGGTGATAATTTTATCAAAATAATAATTATGAAAAGGGTAATCTAATATTTACATTAATGTTATAATAATAATACAACAGCATCAAATGAGAATTTATAAGTGATGTATTTTCAGCTGATAAAGTGTGTGTGTGTGTGTGTGTGTGTGTGTGTGGGGGGGGGGGGGGGGGGGGGGGGGGGGGGGGGGGGTATCAGAGACAAAGGACTGAAAATAAGATTTTATGGTAGTGACAGACTCATGGACGCCCAGACCATAAATGCATCCCCACCACATTTGTCTCCATTGAGTATAAATGAATTTAAGGTGGTTCACTATAGATGTATCAACCATGGATAGAGAGATCATGCTAATGTCTACATTAACAGCTATAATGATTATGAACTGGAATGAGATGTCCAAATATGTGTTATGTCTGTAATTGTAGTTATTGAGGCTTCATGACTTCACAGCAGCAGGCAGTCTACACCAAGGATCCCAGGCCACCTACAAGACCAGAGCCAGAGACGAGTTCAGGAGCAAACAAAAAGGGGCAGAGGCAGATATGGAGAGAGTGTTAGAGACAGAGGGACAGAGCCCCTGGTGTAGGTACCAGATGTGTCCCCGCTGTCAGATCTGTCTGCTGGCCTGCGCCTGCTGGTGACATCGACAAAGTGCTCATATTATCATAGCTAGCTATGATAATATAGCTAGACAGCAATAAATTGATAGATTGTTAGCTAGATGGATCAATATATCTGTGATAATTTAATGCATTTCTAAGTCTGTATCATGTTATTATCATTACTTATATTAGGTAGGTTTTTATTTATGCTGTAATTACGTTTGAATGCTCTTGGACAGTTAAATGAGATGACATTCAAATGTACAAAACTGTCTAAACATACATCCTCCTAATTGCTGGAATTTTCATCTACTTTCTATAGATAAGTATGGTAATTATTAATAGAAATTACATAAATGGTTGTTCATTTTAATGTTGAATATTTTAATCACACATCTTTACACATTTTTCCCTTTTTCTACAGTCTTTATCACTTTTTATCAATAATTTTTTTTGGTCTTACTCAGGATTTTAAGGTATATTAACTGCAACTTATACTTATGATAAAAAGCAAGAACAGTCTTGATCATTATATACATTATAGATGTAATAATGGTTTGGACAATATGTAGTCTAAAACTTGATCAGTATGTGCATACTATTTCTCAAGTCAGAAAAAAATACTGAAATCTACATTAAATGATGAGCAAAAACTACATAAGTCTGCTGTCAATTTCTGTCTGGTCATGCTCCTATTGAAGATTCCTTCAGTTCTAAGTATTAAAGAGTCTGTGCTTTCAGACTAAACATCACTCTGTGTAGACAAGCACATTTATTTAGGAAGTTGCAAAGCAGTTTTATTATCAGTAAATTTATTTGCAATTTCATACATAAAGCAATTCAAAGTACTTTACACAGGAAAAATAAATAAATTCAACAAGTCAAAAAGTAAAATCAAATATGTCAACAAAAATACATCACTAAAACAGATAAAAGATCAAACTGAATTAAAGCTGCAAACAGCGTTGGACGGGTCCTCGCTCAGTCGCACGTCCCTCAGGCTGTTTGACCTCCATTTTGAGGGTTTCATCCCTTTTCGACCCTTTGACCTGCTCTTATTTGGACTGAGGTGTGTTTCTGCAGCTCTGTCAGGAGCCTCAGTCGTTATATTGGGTGTGTATCACACACTCATGTTCCCGCCCTCAGTGAGTCACATGACCAGCTGCACTGACCTGTCAATCACATCATCACCAACTGCTCTTTTTTCATTCAGGAGTGAAATTGAGTGAAGCCTTTTAAGACGCTGCTTCACAGATGCCACAAATATGACCAAATCTCTCTAAAAATAAGATATTTTGATGGTAAATTCTGTCAGAAATCCATCCATGTACTTTTTTAAGCTGTAGGACTTTTAGTTTTTTGTGTAGAGGCCTAACTGCCACAGTTTGTCTGGAGCTGCTTTTTATGCCCCTCATTTATTTGAATGGGAGGAGCAGGGAGGGCTTCTTCGATGTTCACCAACTTTGAGGACTTGTCATTCGAAAACAACAAATTCCTTCAGAACTTTTAATTAGCATGGCCTACTCTGTCATCGTCCGGCCTAGGAGGAGGTAGCCTACATTTTGTTTAGAGACCTATTTTTGGGAAAATTTTATTTTGAAAGGCAGACTGCCAGCTTCCTGTTTGAGATGGGTCAGGGTTGTCAGTGCATGATTTGTTGGTCTTGATGAGACAAACATTTTGCTGTTGGTTAGATCTCTCTACGACATTCCTATTGGCCATAACGGCCATTTTAGTGTGCCTAGGGGGCGCTAGAGAGCACATTTTGGCATGTTGGGGGTTCATTTTTTTATTTTATCCGATTTTTCGCTTAATCTGAGGGGTTTGCCAATTTTAGTGAGTTTTTGAGCATGTTTAGGGGGTCAAATTAAGATTTAAAGATCTGGTGGGGGAAATAAGAAGAAGAAGAAAGAAAGAAACGCTACAGGAACAACAGAGTCCTTTCCCTTAGGACGAGGACCCTAAAAATACATATATCTGGACAAATGAGACCAAATACATCCATCACAGCAGGGTCATCAAGTACCTTTGCACAAGGGCCAGATTTAGTTTTGACAGAAGCTGGGGGCCTGACTTTCACGTACACAAAAACTGAATCAATATTTTGGTCTGGTTCACATATTTTTGTGGTAGTATTTGTGTTTTCTCTCAAAACTCAGAACATTTTTATTCATCAAATGTGAGACCCATCCCTGTTATCTATCAAACAACAAAGTTGGTCCCTGAAAATCCCAGGGAATGGTCCCTCCACAATTGTGATCTTGCACCAGTATTAATTCATTTTGACCCCTTTTTGCCATTCTTTAACCCCTTTAAACCACTTTTCTTGCATGTTTATTCCTTTTTGTGCCATTCGTACCCATTTTGATACATTTTTTAACCTCCTTTCACTTCATTTTTTCAACAAAATGTGCAACTTTTAACCAGTTTTTTCAACTTTTCACCCCTTTTGCAACTTTCCTGCCAATTGCTTCCCTTGTGTGCCTCTCTTGAATCAATTTTCACTACTTGCCAGGCTATTTTGCCACTTTTAACCCATTTATGATACTTTTTGTCCCCTCTTGCTTCCTTAAACCAATTTTTTGCCTCTCTTTAACCCCTTTAAACCATTTTCCTGCATGTTTGATCGCTCCCTTATCCATTTTTGCCACTTTTCTTCTGTATTCCGTCTTTGCCGGCAGACGGATCTGGCAGGGGAGACACATCTGGTACCTACACCGGCAGTCTAAGCCTATTGCATCTTAACTATGTGTCTAAACTATGGACTATGAGCTGGTCCCTAACTGAAAGCTTTATCAAAGAGGAATGTTTTAAGTCTAACCTTAAAGGTAGAGAGGGTGTCTGCCTCCCGAACCATGGTCGGTAAATGGTTCCAGAGAAGTGGAGCCTGATAACTGAAGGCTCTACCTCCCAGACTACTTCTAGAGACTGATGGCACCACGAGCAGGCCAGCATTTTGGGAGCCTAATGTTCTAGAGGGGTTGAACGGCACGACAAGCTCTTTGAGATAAATTGGTGCTTGTCCACTGAGAGCTTTGTAGGTGAGAAGAAGAATCTTGAATTCTATTCTATATTTAATGGGAAGCCAGTGCAGAGAGGCTAATACAGGAGTAATGTGGTCTCTTCTCCTAGTTCTAGTCAGTACACGTGCTGCAGCATTTTGAACCAGCTGAAGCGTCTTAAGAGACTTACTTACTGGGACAGCCTGAAAGAAGAGAATTACAATAGTCCAGTCTAGAGGTAACAAAAGCACAGACTAGCTTTTCGGCATCGCTCTGGGACAGGATAGGCCTGATTTTAGCGATGTCACGAAAATGAAAAAAGGCTGATCTTGAAATTTGCTTTATGTGAGAGTTAAAGGATAAATCCTGATCGAATAGAACCCCAAGATTTCTAACAGTTGTGCTTGGCGTCAGACTAATGGGCAGTTAAATCATTTTAAAAGGTTTCTCTTAGGTGTCGAGGGCCCAGCACAATGACCTCTGACCTCTGTCTGAGTTAAGAAGAAGAACATTTTTGTCCATCCAGGCCCTAATGTCCTTTAGACACGTGTCTAGTTTAGATAACTGATTTGTCTCACCTGGCTTCATTGATACATACAGCTGAGTATCATCAGCATAACAATGAAAATTGACAGAGTATTTCCTCATGATATCACCGAGGGGAAGCATATATATAGAGAAGAGAATTGGACCTAGCACAGAGCTTCACTTTAGAGATGGGACAGAGACAGACTGATGGGGGACGGAGAAGAGGACCTGCAGAGGACAGGACATCCTCACCTGAGCTCAGAAGGACAACCTTCAAACCTGAGGACACACTGGACAGTGAAGGTGAGTCTGTGTCTCTCAGCTGTCTCAGCTCTTCAGGGTCAAAGGTCATCAGGCTGTGTCTAGGCTCTGATGTCTCCTGTGGTGTTTCAGGGGCTCCTTCACTACACCAGCCGTGGAGTTTTTGTGTTTATACATCATTTTGTTTTGAGCTTCAAAAAGACTCCTGGGCCACAGCAGAGGAGCAGGAGGCCACACATCGGCCTCAGGCCACCAGATGACCCACATCATATTTTAAATTCCTTGGTTTATTTTATGAGCATTTTATTAACAGAATTTAAAACAGGTGCTTACCAGGTTAACCTGTGGTGCACAGGTTGTGATCTCCTGATTAGAGGATTGAACCAGGATTTAAAAACATCAGAATAACAATAATGCAGTCCTGCTCTTCTTTAGAGGACATTTACTGAATAATATCACTGTGATAATTAAATTAAATAATTAAATTAAATTTATAAATAGTCAGAAAGGGTTAATGGGTAGGTTTACCTGAGCTCTGCCCTCTGATTAATTAAATTAAACAATTAAATTAAATATATAAACAGTCAGAAAGGGTGAATGAGACAGGTTTACCTGAGTTCTGTGTGCAGGTGTGAATGTGCAGCACGATGAAGGTCTTTATCTCCCCCTGGTGGTCAAATCTGTAACTGACAACATAAACGTGCATGTTTTTTTTTAGTGTTTAAGTAGGTACTTATCTTTAGTCTTTATTTCTATGATACTTATAAATTCTAAATCCTTTTGAATTTTATTCTTATTTAAATTCTCCAGTTGTTTACATTTACTCACATCATTGTGCCTTTTTGTTTGTCAGACATATCAAATATTAATAATGGTTTTTTTTTTTTTTTTAGATTAACATCAGTTTCATTCATCAGAGAATATTTTATTATAAAACCACAAGTGTGTCTCTTAATCAGCCAGTATAAAATACTGACCTCATGTCTTTAAGAAAAATCTTTTCAGATTTTATATACATATAAAAACACTAAAGTACTTCCTACTCATTTAAAAACATACAAAGTTAATTATGTTAATTGTTATTTGGTGTTTTTAGCATTAAATAAAGGCTCCAGTAATTGTCTGTATCATTATTTTATTTGTTTTTCCAAAAATACTGAATAATTATGTGAAAAGTGAAGCAGAGCTCATGATGATCTTAGT
Organism: Cetoscarus ocellatus; assembly: GCA_037902135.1. Lineage (NCBI taxonomy): Eukaryota > Metazoa > Chordata > Actinopteri > Labriformes > Labridae > Cetoscarus > Cetoscarus ocellatus. The sequence goes on along the minus strand of JBAMNC010001774.1, from coordinate 446,235 downwards.
TTCCAGTCCTCAGTCGTCCTCATGTTTTTTTGCCTTTAAGTGCAGAGCAGGTTGATTTTTAACTCTTTCAGAGAAGGGGGAGAACTTAAAAACTTTTCAGAAAAATGTGTGCTTGATTAGGGATATTTCTTATCTGTTTGATTTATTTTGTATTTTATTGCTCATACAGACAATGAAAACCAAAAGACAAGAAAGAAAATAAATGCAGTTCATGATAAATTTGTAAAATAACAAAATTATTTTAAGAACAAATGAGCAGAGCGGAAAAAAAAAAAAAACAACTTTCATGGTTTCACCAAGAGGCCATTTAATACAACACTGAACCCTGAGACATGAGAGCAACACAGACATAATTCAGTTGAATAAACATTATTAATAGTAATCATATTAACATATTAATAATGTGTTAAAGTACTAAAGAAAGAAAAACAGCAGACAGGGGAGAAAAAGACACAAATACATAAATAGGTCATGCTGGTCTTTCTTCAATAATTAAACCATTTATTTGTTTCTTAAATGAATTAAAATCACTCAGTCTGCTGCTGAGGTTAGTAATTTAATATACATTTATTAAAACTTGTTCTGAGAGGCTGAAGAAGAGCACCGGCTGACCTTTAATTCCGATGTGGATTCAGAAATTAAACTGAAAAACATTTTCAAAAGAGACTAAACAATCTGAAACTGGTTTAAACTAAATACAGAGACAATGGTTTGAATGGCAGAGAGGGGCTGCCAAAGGGCTGTTTTCTAACTTTACTGTCATAATATGAATTTATATTATCTTAATAAACTAAAGTGTGCTTTCATTATCAATACAGTTATTTATCTTCAATGATTAATTTTGATTTGATGCTTTGGTAATAATGTACAACACTCAGGCCAGAGAAGTTATTTAAGATGAACTGACTGGTTTAGTCAGATATTTAAGAGTTAACAAAGCTTTACTTTCTCCTAACGATGTTCTGTCTGAGCTGAAGACTGTGTCCCTTTGGGGATAAATACAGATTTCTGAATTTAATTTAATTACATTCAATTAAACTGAATTCAAATGACAAAAACAATCTGACAAATGTATTTATTTATTTACAGACTGACATTGTTTTGTTCTGACCTTGGTTTGGATGGGGTGACCTTCAGGAGCCAATGTTTCTCTCCGTCCATCATCGGTCTGTGTCCGTGTCCATGTTTAACCAGCAGGGGGCGCCAGTGCCTCACGCGGAACCTTCTAGCTTCTCTCCTTTGTTTCCTGTCGGGATTATTCTGGAGTGACACCCCGGCAAACTTCCAGCTCTGAGCACACACGTGAGAGGAGGGAGTCTGCCCGAGGCTCGTGCCCAGGTAAAATTAATACATGATTAAATCATTTAGTGATCTGATTTAACCCGAAGACTGAGGGAATGATGCTAGGCTAATGTTAGCGGCTACAGGCTAAAGCTAACTACAGGTAAACGGGCTGAAGGAGGCTGTGACGTCATCAGACTGCTGCGCTGATCAATCTATATTATTGATTGTTAATATCATCGACCAGTCTCTATCGCTGTGATCCGTGAAATAAAGACAAAGTGATGATATTCAGACTCATAAACGATCAGTCTGCTGTATCGATCAGTGATCAGGTTTATATTTCTGCGATAATAAATCAATAATACTCAGGCTCAGAAACGGTCTCTGATGTTTGGACTTCTGGTCTTTTTAACATCAGTCTTCATTCTGTTCTGATGAGCTCATGCACTTCTACATTCTCCTTAAACTTATGCAGCATCCTTACAGTCAAACTGTGCTTTTATATTTGTGCTGATATTGAGTAAATGTGAATAATGTAGACTCTCTGGTTTTGTTTAATCTCATCTTTACTGATTTATCTGTCTTTATCTGACGTCCTGCTCCTGGACTGTGTATAAGAGAAACTGAAGCAACAGAATTAGAGATGAGTAAAGACTTTCTGATCTTGACTCGTATGTCTAACACATGAGAAGCCTGATTATTTAGTAATGTTGATTTTCTTAAAGCCACATGTCTGATAGATGAAATGACTGGGCGGAAACATCTTTGAATTAGATTATTGATTTTACAGGATGGACAGGAAAGAGAAGAAGCAGAGGAAACATCAGCAGAAGCACAGTGGACCCAAAGCAGAGAAGAAGAAGCTCAGGAAGCAGGGCGCCACCACAGAAGAAGATGCACGCAAACGAAACCCCAAAGCCTTCGCCGTCCAGTCGGCGGTGCGGATGGCCAAAACCTTTCACAGGTCAGGGGTCAGATTAAGTGACGGCATGTTGATGTTAATGCTCCGTGAATGAACATGTCTGTTGTCAAAGTGGGAGACTGAAACAGATCAAACTAAACATGAACTGAAGGTTTCAGAGGCAAAGCTGTACATAATCTGCTCTGACTCTGACTAACAGCTCCTAGACTCTGCTCACGATGCTCAGAAATATATTCCACCTGTCCAGGAGCAGACATTAAATATAAGATTTATAAATATATGTTTTTGTTGTCATTCAGACAATGAGCAGCAGTTTAGCTGCAACATCTGATCATCATGTGTCTGTTTTAATCACTGTACCTGTGTCAGGCTCCTCCCCTTTGTCTGTTTTAATCACTGTACCTGTGTCAGGCTCCTCCCCTTTGTCTGTTTTAATCACTGTACCTGTGTCAGGCTCCTCCCCTTTGTCTGTTTTAATCACTGTACCTGTGTCAAGCTCCTCCCTTTTGTCTGTTTTAATCACTGTACCTGTGTCAAGCTCCTCCCTTTTGTCTGTTTTTAGGTCCCAGGACATAAAGACAAAGAAACATCACGTCCCTCTGGTGGACAGGACCCCTCTTGAGCCCCCTCCCATCGTCATCGTGGTGGTCGGGCCCCCGAAAGTGGGAAAAAGCACCCTGATCCGCTGCCTGATCAAAAACTTCACCAGACAGAAGCTCGGGGACATCCAGGGGCCTGTGACCATCGTTGCAGGTCAGACTGACAAACGTACTGGACGAAAAAAATGTATTAACCTGCAGACAGGAGGGCCAAGGCCAACTATGACCCATACAAACAAACAAACAAACAAACAGACAAACCAACAAACAGACAAACAAACAAACAGACAAACAAACAGACAGACAAACAAACAAACTAACAGACGAACTAACAAACAGCAGGGGCTCTGTGATCAGAGCTGTTACTCCCAGAGTTCTTGAAGTAAAAATGAAGATTTAAAGAAGCACCTGTCTGGTCTGAGTCCACAGTTTGACCCTCTGCGATGATTCTTTTGTTTTTCTCTTTATTCATTGTTTGTTTTTATTGAGTGCACAGACTGACTAAGGGTTAATGTTTAGAGGCTGAAGGTCTTCAGTCACTGACCATCATGTTTAATAATCCTGATTTGTTAATGAGACTATTCGTGACACGACTGAGCCGCCCTAGCGGCCTCACTGAGTTCAGAAGTCTGAACTGTAGAGACGGGTGCAGGAAAGGAGCCACGGGCTGATCCAAACCCTGCTCTCCCTCTGCCCAGACTGGATCTGATTTAATGTGGTTGTTGCTGTTGGAGACCAGAGACTGAGTTTTAGGGACCAGGTTTTAAAATGGTTACCGGTGAGATGCAGCCATGCATCAGTTTGTCTGTTTGGACATGAAGACAGAAAACAGACAAATGTTTTTATTTACATCTTTGTTTCTTCAGCTCATGAAGCTAAAAACCATTAAGCAGAGGGTATGAGGCTGGGATTAGTCCAGTGGGTCCAGATTTGAATCATACTGATGCCGCTGCAGCTCATCCCTGATGGAGTCTGTATAAAGATCATTAATGATTGTTAGATCCTCCTGAGGTGTTAAAAGCAACATGGAAGGTTTTAGAAAAGCAGATTCTCAGTGAAGATATCTGCTCTATTCAGAGGAAATAAAAACTAAGATATTCATAATGAATCATAAGGACTTAAATCAAGCTCTTCGGAAAAAAAGGACTTAAATCAAACACTTCAGAAATAAAAGACTAAATCAAACTCTTCAGAAAAAAAAGACTAAATCAAACTCTTCAGAAAAAAAGGACTTAAATCAAACTCTTCAGAAAAAAAGACTAAATCAAACTCTTCAGAAAAATAAAAGACTAAATAAAAACCCTTCAGAAAAAAAGGACTTAAATCAAACTCTTCAGAAATAAAAGACTAAATCAAACTCTTCAGAAAAATAAAAGACTAAATCAAACTCTTCAGAAAAAAAGGACTTAAATCAAACTCTTCAGAAAAAAAGACTAAATCAAACTCTTCAGAAATAAAAGACTAAATCAAACTCTTCAGAAAAATAAAAGACTAAATCAAACTCTTCAGAAAAAAAGGACTTAAATCAAACTCTTCAGAAAAAAAGACTAAATTAAACTCTTCAGAAAAAAAGGACTTAAATCAAACTCTTCAGAAAAAAAGACTAAATCAAACTCTTCAGAAAAATAAAAGACTAAATCAAACTCTTCAGAAAAATAAAAGACTAAATCAAACTCTTCAGAAAAAAAAGACTAAATCAAACTCTTCAGAAAAAAAGGACTTAAATCAAACTCTTCAGAAAAAAAAGACTAAATCAAACTCTTCAGAAAAAAAGGACTTAAATCAAACTCTTCAGAAAAAAAAGACTAAATCAAACTCTTCAGAAAAAAAGGACTTAAATCAAACTCTTCAGAAAAAAAGGACTTAAATCAAACTCTTCAGAAAAAAAGACTAAATCAAACTCTTCAGAAATAAAAGACTAAATCAAACTCTTCAGAAAAATAAAAGACTAAATCAAACTCTTCAGAAAAAAAGGACTTAAATCAAACTCTTCAGAAAAAAAGACTAAATCAAACTCTTCAGAAAAAAAGACTAAATCAAACTCTTCAGAAAAAAAAGACTAAATCAAACTCTTCAGAAAAAAAGGACTTAAATCAAACTCTTCAGAAAAAAAAGACTAAATCAAACTCTTCAGAAAAAAAGGACTTAAATCAAACTCTTCAGAAAAAAAGGATTTAAATCAAACTCTTCAGAAAAAAAAGACTAAATCAAACTCTTCAGAAAAAAAGGACTTAAATCAAACTCTTCAGAAAAAAAGGACTTAAATCAAACTCTTCAGAAAAAAAGACTAAATCAAACTCTTCAGAAAAAAAGGACTTAAATCAAACTCTTCAGAAAAAAAGGACTTAAATCAAACTCTTCAGAAAAAAAGGACTTAAATCAAACTCTTCAGAAAAAAAGACTAAATCAAACTCTTCAGAAAAAAAGGACTTAAATCAAACTCTTCAGAAAAAAAGGACTTAAATCAAACTCTTCAGAAAAAAAGACTAAATCAAACTCTTCAGAAATAAAAGACTAAATCAAACTCTTCAGAAAAATAAAAGACTAAATCAAACTCTTCAGAAAAAAAGGACTTAAATCAAACTCTTCAGAAAAAAAGACTAAATCAAACTCTTCAGAAAAAAAGGACTTAAATCAAACTCTTCAGAAAAAAAGACTAAATCAAACTCTTCAGAAGAATAAAGACTAAATCAAACTCTTCAGAAAAAAAGACTAAATCAAACTCTTCAGAAAAAAAAAGACTAAATCAAACTCTTCAGAAAAAAAGGACTTAAATCAAACTCTTCAGAAAAAAAAGACTAAATCAAACTCTTCAGAAAAAAAGGACTTAAATCAAACTCTTCAGAAAAAAAAGACTAAATCAAACTCTTCAGAAAAAAAAGACTAAATCAAACTCTTCAGAAAAAAAAGGACTTAAATCAAACTCTTCAGAAAAAAAGGACTTAAATCAAACTCTTCAGAAAAAAAGGACTTAAATCAAACTCTTCAGAAAAAAAGACTAAATCAAACTCTTCAGAAAAAAAGGCTAAATCAAACTCTTCAGAAAAAAAAGACTAAATCAAACTCTTCAGAAAAAAAAGACTTAAATCAAACTTTTCAGAAATAAAAGACTAAATCAAACTCTTCAGAAAAAAAGGACTTAAATCAAACTTTTCAGAAATAAAAGACTAAATCAAACTCTTCAGAAAAAAAGACTTAATCAAACTCTTCAGAAAAAAAGACTAAATCAAACTCTTCAGAAAAAAAGACTAAATCAAACTCTTCAGAAAAAAAAGACTAAATCAAACTCTTCAGAAAAAAAGACTAAATCAAACTCTTCAGAAAAAAAGACTAAATCAAACTTTTCAGAAATAAAGACTAAATCAAACTCTTCAGAAAAAAAGACTAAATCAAACTCTTCAGAAAAAAAGACTAAATCAAACTCTTCAGAAAAAAGACTAAATCAAACTCTTCAGAAAAAAAGACTAAATCAAACTCTTCAGAAAAAAAAGACTAAATCAGACTCTTCAGAAAAAAAGGACTTAAATCAAACTCTTCAGAAAAAAAAGACTAAATCAAACTCTTCAGAAAAAAAGACTAAATCAAACTCTTCAGAAAAAAAGACTAAATCAAACTCTTCAGAAAAAAAGACTTAAATCAAACTTTTCAGAAATAAAGACTAAATCAAACTCTTCAGAAAAAAAGACTAAATCAAACTCTTCAGAAAAAAAGACTAAATCAAACTCTTCAGAAAAAAGACTAAATCAAACTCTTCAGAAAAAAAAGACTAAATCAAACTCTTCAGAAAAAAAGACTAAATCAAACTCTTCAGAAAAAAAGACTTAAATCAAACTTTTCAGAAATAAAGACTAAATCAAACTCTTCAGAAAAAAAGGACTTAAATCAAACTCTTCAGAAAAAAAGACTAAATCAAACTCTTCAGAAAAAAGGACTTAAATCAAACTCTTCAGAAAAAAAGACTAAATCAAACTCTTCAGAAAAATAAAAGAAAAGAAAAGCACTCTGTTTTAAAACTATCCACTGTGTTAACAGCTGGACTTGTCCCTTTGATTTTAGTTTTTATTGATGATATTTAATTAATGATTATAATTAATTTATTTCAGGTAAAAAGCGCCGTCTGACCTTCATGGAGTGCAACAATGACATCAACACCATGATCGACCTGGCCAAAGTGGCCGACCTGGTGAGTGAACAAAGCCTAAATATAAAAACTGGGTTTATTACTTTATTATCATGAATGTGCTTTTATTAGTTCACACTGTCTTCCTTTGTGGTTAAATGAGAGATCAACAGCTCTGAGTTAAACTGTAATGAAAGTCCTCAAGGGGTCCGGTCTGCAGACTCATGAAGACCAGAAACCGGATCAGACTAAAACAAAGGGAAATAAAACCTGAGGCTTTAAACCAGCAGCACTTCAGCTCTCCAGGAGGTCAAAAAGAAAAAAATCAAACATTAAAACGATCTCAGAATTTAAAGATTCACTTTTATTCATGTCTCCTCTCAGGCGCTGATGCTGATCGACGCCAGCTTTGGCTTCGAGATGGAGACCTTTGAGTTCCTGAACATCTGTCAGGTTCACGGTTTTCCTCGGATCATGGGCGTCCTCACTCATCTGGACTCCTTCAAGAACAACAAGACGCTGAGGAAGACCAAGAAGAACCTTAAGCACCGGTTCTGGACTGAGGTGTACCAGGTCAGGGTCCTCTGTGTGCTGTGATGGTCTCAGTGTTCAGACATGATAAATGACTGTAGTCCAGGAGAGCAGGACCGTCACTCTCTGTGAGGGTCATTGTTTTAGTTCAGTTTAGGTCACTTTTTAAGACCCAGGTGTCCTGGTCCAGAAAAACCTGTCATACAGTAATGAGAGAATGATGTAAAACCAGCTCACAGGTGAAGAACCAAACCAGCGTTTAACCATGACAACCAGATCAGACAGATCTTCTCTACATTTATATATCTATGGTTATCAAAATGACCAGATGGTCACCGTCTAGGATTGATATTTCTTTGTTGCCATTGGTATCAAACAGGGTGCGAAGCTGTTCTACCTGTCAGGTATGGTGTACGGGGAGTATCAGACTCAGGAGGTGAAGAACCTGGGCCGCTTCATCTCTGTGATGAAGTTTCGTCCTCTGGTGTGGCAGACGTCTCATCCATACGTGCTCGCCGATCGGTGCGTGATACCTCAGACCTCCACATTAAGATATGTTTGTGATGATGTACCTGACCTCTGACCCTGACCGCTCTCCTCTTCCAGGATGGAGGATCTGACAGACCCTGAGAGAGTCAGAACAGACCCGAAGTGTGACCGGACGGTTTCGCTCTACGGCTACCTGAGAGGGACATTCATGAAGAACAAAGGACAGGTGCACATCCCAGGTAAGAAGCCCAAGGTGCTGTGATGAACCCTGTCACACTGTTCAGTGAACAGACGCCTCAGAGCAGCTCCACCCTCTACTCACCTGGGAGAGGGTACAGGAGGTCACTGAGGTCATGAACTTAAGGGTGCCAACTAATTCTTCATTAATGGACCATCCTGAAGGTTCACAAGAAAAACAAATCAAAACTGATGGTTTTACTTCAGTCAGTAAAACAAATCAAAACTCTAATGGTTTTATTTCAGTCAGTAAAACAAATCAAAACTCTAATGGTTTTATTTCAGTCAGTAAAAACAGATCAACACTCTGATGGTTTTACTTCAGTCAGTAAAAACAAATCAAAACTCTGATGGTTTTATTTCAGTCAATAAAAACAAATCAAAACTCTGCTGGTTTTATTTCAGTCAGAAAAACAAATCAAAACTCTGATGGTTTTATTTCAGTCAATAAAAACAAATCAAAACTCTGCTGGTTTTATTTCAGTCAATAAAAACAAATCAAAACTCTGATAGTTTTATTTCAGTAGGTAAAACACATCAAATCTCTGCTGGTTTTATTTCAGTCAGTAAAAACAAACCAAAACTCTGATGGTTTTATTTCAGTCAGTTAAAACAAACCAAAACTCTAATGGTTTTATTTCAGTCAGTAAAAACAAATCAAAACTTTAATGGTTTTATTTCAGTCAGTAATACAAATCAAAACTCTGATGGTTTTATTTCAGTCAGTAAAAACAAATCAACACTCTGATGGTTTTATTTCAGTCAGTAATACAAATCAAAACTCTGATGGTTTTATTTCAGTCAATAAAAACAAATCAAAACTCTGATGGTTTTATTTCAGTAGGTAAAACACATCAAATCTCTGCTGTTTTTATTTCAGTCAGTAAAAACAAACCAAAACTGTGATGGTTTTACTTCAGTCAGTAAAACAAACCAAAACTGTGATGGTTTTACTTCAGTCAGTAAAAACAGATCAACACTCTGATGGTTTTATTTCAGTCAGTAAAAAAAAAAATCAAAACGCTGATGGTTTTATTTCAGTCAGTAAAACATATCAAAACTCTGCTGGTTTTATTTCAGTCAGTAAAACAAATCAAAACTCTAATGGTTTTATTTCAGTCGGTAAAAACAAATCAAAACTCTAATGGTTTTATTTGGTGAGTAAAAACAAATCAAAACTCTAATGGTTTTATTTCAGTCAGTAAAAACAGATCAAAACTCTGCTGGTTTTATTTCAGTCAGTTAAAAGAATCAAAACTCTGCTGGTTTTATTTCAGTCAGTAAAAACAAATCAAAATTCAGTCAGTAAAAACAAATCAAAACTCTAATGGTTTTATTTCAGTAGGTAAAACACATCAAATCTCTGATGGTTTTATATCAGTCATTCAAACAAATCAAAACTCTGCTGGTTTTATTTCAGTCAGTAAAACAAATCTAAACTCTGCTGGTTTTATTTCAGTCAGTTAAACACATTAAAACTCTGCTGGGTTTATTTCAGTCAGTTAAACACATTAAAACTCTGCTGGGTTTATTTCAGTCAGTTAAACACATTAAAACTCTGCTGGGTTTATTTCAGTCAGTTAAACACATTAAAACTCTGCTGGTTTTATTTCAGTCAGTAAAACAAATCCAAACTCTGCTGGGTTTATTTCAGTCAGTTAAACACATCAAAACTCTGCTGGTTTTATTTCAGTCAGTAAAACAAATCCAAACTCTGCTGGTTTTATTTCAGTCAGTAAAACAAATCCAAACTCTGCTGGTTTTATTTCAGTCAGTTAAACACATTAAAACTCTGCTGGTTTTATTTCAGTCAGTAAAATAAAATCAAAACTGTGTTGGTTTATTTTCAGATGCACTTTAAGTTCTTAACAAGTGAATGAATTGATCAATGAATGAATCCTGCTCCAGTCGTTGGTCATTTCTGGATGACAGGGTCTGAAGCTGCACACCTGAACTCTGACCCCTGATGTTTGTCCCTCCAGGTGTGGGAGACTTCCAGGTGTCGGATGTGAACTTCCTCCCTGATCCGTGTCCACTTCCTGACGCTCAGAAGAAGAGAGCGCTGAACGAGAAGGAGCGTCTGCTCTACGCTCCCATGGCGGGGGTCGGAGGGGTCGTTTATGACAAGGATGCCGTTTACATCGACCTTCCAGCCAGCCACGTCAACCAGCCGCAGGTGAGTGTGTTTAGTAATATGGCCATGATAAAATCTGCTCAGACCAGCCCGTCGGCAACAGCCACGCTGCCGTCAGAGTCTCTTAAATCTCCTCCGTCTGAACTTCAGAAAGTCCACATGACTGAATGCGCTGAGCTGCTGCTGTGTGATTGGCTGATTGGCTATTTGTAGTAATGAGCTTTTGGGTGGGTGTACCTAATGATGTGGCCGGTAAGTGTATTTTATACCTGGTGTTATGTGTATTTTTGTGTCCTCACCGTAGGAGGAGCAGCGTCCCACCACAGAGCTCGTCCAGTCCCTCATCGACACGCACGCCACACTGGACGCAAAGATGGCCGCCAGTAAAGTGTCTCTGTTCAGCGGCTCGGCCACACTAAAGTCTGCAGACATGAAGGGGTAACTTCTTTGTTTTGATTTTAATTATGTTTTTAATTCACAGGAGTTCTTGCTGGCACCTGGTTTAATACCTAGGATGAAATCAGAGACTGAGATTAAATAAATATTTAATAATAATAGCATTATTTGATATTACATTAAAAACATATTCTTATATAAACTAATGGTTTATTGACACAATTAAACATATACAGCTGTGTTTGTAGATGTGTTATTAATGATGTGAGGTAATATTTCCTAATAGTTTATAATGATTAAACATCTGCAGCTGTGTTTGCAGATGTGTTATTAATAATGTGAGGTAATGTTTACTAATGATTTATAAACACTTAAGCATCTGCAGCTGTGTTTGCAGATGTGTTATTAATAATGTGAGATAATGTTTACTAATGATTTATAAACACTTCAGCATCTGCAGCTGTGTTTGCAGATGTGTTATTAATAATGTGAAGTAATGTTTACTAATGATTTATAAACACTTAAGCATCTGCAGCTGTGTTTGTAGATGTGTTATTAATAATGTGAGGTAATGTTTACTAATGATTTATAAACACTTAAACATCTGCAGCTGTGTTTGCAGATGTGTTATTAATAATGTGAGGTAATGTTTACTACACTTAAACATCTGCAGCTGTGTTTGCAGATGTGTTATCAATAATGTGAGTTAATGTTTACTACACTTAAACATCTGCAGCTGTGTTTGCAGATGTGTTATTAATAATGTGAGGTAATGTTTACTACACTTAAACATCTGCAGCTGTGTTTGCAGATGTGTTATTAATAATGTGAGGTAATATTTCCTAATCGTTTATAATGATTAAACATCTGCAGCTGTGTTTGCAGATGTGTTATTAATAATGTGAGGTAATGTTTACTACACTTAAACATCTGCAGCTGTGTTTGTAGATGTGTTATTAATAATGTGAGGTAATATTTACTGATGATTTAAAAACACTTAAACATCTGCAGCTGTGTTTGCAGATGTGTTATTAATGATGTGAGGTAATATTTCCTAATCGTTTATAATTATTAAACATCTGCAGCTGTTTTTGCAGATGTGTTATTAATGATGTGAGGTAATATTTCCTAATCGTTTATAATTATTAAACATCTGCAGCTGTGTTTGCAGATGTGTTATTAATAATGTGAGGTAATATTTCCTAATCGTTTATAATGATTAAACATCTGCAGCTGTCTTTGCAGATGTGTTATTAATAATGTGAGGTAATATTTCCTAATCGTTTATAATGATTAAACATCTGCAGCTGTGTTTGCAGATGTGTTATTAATGATGTGAGGTAATATTTACAGATGATTATAAACACTTAAACATCTGCAGCTGTGTTTGCAGATGTGTTATTAATAATGTGAGGTAATATTTACTGATGATTATAAACACTTAAACATCTGCAGCTGTGTTTGCAGATGTGTTATTAATAATGTGAGGTAATATTTCCTAATAGTTTATAATGATTAAACATCTGCAGCTATGCTTGTAGATGTGATATTAATGATATGAAGTAATATTTCCTAATAGTTTATAATGATTAAACATCTGCAGCTATGCTTGTAGATGTGATATTAATGATATGAAGTAATATTTCCTAATAGTTTATAATGATTAAACATCTGCAGCTATGCTTGTAGGTGTGTTATTAATGATATGAAGTAATATTTCCTAATAGTTTATAATGATTAAACATCTGCAGCTGTGTTTGCAGATGTGTTATTAATGATATGAGGTAATATTTCCTAATAGTTTATAATGATTAAACATCTGCAGCTGTGTTTGCAGATGTGTTATCAATAATGTGAGGTAATATTTCCTAATAGTTTATAATGATTAAACATCTGCAGCTGTGTTTGCAGATGTGTTATTAATGATGTGAGGTAATATTTACTGATGATTTATAAACACTTAAACATCTGCAGCTGTGTTTGCAGATGTGTTACTACACTTAAACATCTGCAGCTGTGTTTGCAGATGTGTTATTGATGATGTGAGGTAATATTTCCTAATAGTTTATAATGATTAAACATCTGCAGCTGTGTTTGCAGATTTGTTATCAATAATGTGAGGTAATATTTCCTAATAGTTTATAATGATTAAACATCTGCAGCTGTGTTTGCAGATGTGTTATTAATGATGTGAAGTAATATTTCCTAATCGTTTATAATTATTAAACATCTGCAGCTGTGTTTGCAGATGTGTTATTAATGATATGAGGTAATATTTACTGATGATTTATAAACACTTAAACATCTGCAGCTGTGTTTGCAGATGTGTTACTACACTTAAACATCTGCAGCTGTGTTTGCAGATGTGTTATTAATAATGTGAGGTAATGTTTACTAATGATTTATAAACACTTAAGCATCTGCAGCTGTGTTTGCAGATGTGTTATTAATAATGTGAGGTAATGTTTACTAATGATTTATAAACACTTAAGCATCTGCAGCTGTGTTTGCAGATGTGTTATTAATAATGTGAGGTAATGTTTACTAATGATTTATAAACACTTAAGCATCTGCAGCTGTGTTTGTAGATGTGTTATTAATAATGTGAGGTAATGTTTACTAATGATTTATAAACACTTAAACATCTGCAGCTGTGTTTGCAGATGTGTTATTAATAATGTGAGGTAATGTTTACTAATGATTTGTAAACACTTAAACATCTGCAGCTGTGTTTGCAGATGTGTTATTAATAATGTGAGGTAATGTTTACTACACTTAAACATCTGCAGCTGTGTTTGCAGATGTGTTATTAATAGTGTGAGGTAATGTTTACTACACTTAAACATCTGCAGCTGTGTTTGCAGATGTGTTATCCATTATGTGAGTTAATGTTTACTACACTTAAACATCTGCAGCTGTGTTTGCAGATGTTTTATTAATAATGTGAGGTAATGTTTACTACACTTAAACATCTGCAGCTGTGTTTGTTGATGTGTTATTAATAATGTGAGGTAATATTTCCTAATCGTTTATAATTATTAAACATCTGCAGCTGTGTTTGCAGATGTGTTATTAATGATATGAGGTAATATTTACTGATGATTTATAAACACTTAAACATCTGCAGCTGTGTTTGCAGATGTGTTATTAATAATGTGAGGTAATGTTTACTACACTTAAACATCTGCAGCTGTGTTTGTAGATGTGTTATTAATAATGTGAGGTAATGTTTACTACACTTAAACATCTGCAGCTGTGTTTGTAGATGTGTTATTAATAATGTGAGGTAATATTTACTGATGATTTAAAAACACTTAAACATCTGCAGCTGTGTTTGCAGATGTGTTATTAATGATGTGAGGTAATATTTCCTAATCGTTTATAATTATTTAACATCTGCAGCTGTTTTTGCAGATGTGTTATTAATGATGTGAGGTAATATTTCCTAATCGTTTATAATTATTAAACATCTGCAGCTGTGCTTTGCAGATGTGTTATTAATGATATGAGGTAATATTTACTGATGATTTATAAACACTTAAACATCTGCAGCTGTGTTTGCAGATGTGTTATTAATGATGTGAGGTAATATTTACAGATGATTATAAACACTTAAACATCTGCAGCTGTGTTTGCAGATGTGTTATTAATGATGTGAGGTAATATTTACAGATGATTATAAACACTTAAACATCTGCAGCTGTGTTTGCAGATGTGTTATTAATAATGTGAGGTAATATTTACAGATGATTATAAACACTTAAACATCTGCAGCTGTGTTTGCAGATGTGTTATTAATAATGTGAGGTAATATTTCCTAATAGTTTATAATGATTAAACATCTGCAGCTGTGTTTGCAGATGTGTTATCAATAATGTGAGGTAATATTTCCTAATAGTTTATAATTATTAAACATCTGCAGCTGTGTTTGCAGATGTGTTATTAATGATATGAGGTAATATTTACTGATGATTTATAAACACTTAAACATCTGCAGCTGTGTTTGCAGATGTGTTACTACACTTAAACATCTGCAGCTGTGTTTGCAGATGTGTTATTGATGATGTGAGGTAATATTTCCTAATAGTTTATAATGATTAAACATCTGCAGCTGTGTTTTCAGATTTGTTATCAATAATGTGAGGTAATATTTCCTAATAGTTTATAATGATTAAACATCTGCAGCTGTGTTTGCAGATGTGTTATTAATGATGTGAAGTAATATTTCCTAATCGTTTATAATTATTAAACATCTGCAGCTGTGTTTGCAGATGTGTTATTAATGATATGAGGTAATATTTACTGGTGGATTATAAACACTTAAACATCTGCAGCTGTGTTTGCAGATGTGTTATTAATGATGTGAGGTAATATTTCCTAATGGTTTATAATGATTAAACATCTGCAGCTGTGTTTGCAGATGTGTTATTAATGATATGAGGTAATATTTACTGGTGGATTATAAACACTTAAACATCTGCAGCTGTGTTTGCAGATGTGTTATTAATGATGTGAGGTAATATTTCCTAATGGTTTATAATGATTAAACATCTGCAGCTGTGTTTGCAGATGTGTTATTAATGATATGAGGTAATATTTACAGATGATTATAAACACTTAAACATCTGCAGCTGTGTTTGCAGATGTGTTATTAATGATGTGAGGTAATATTTACAGATGATTATAAACACTTAAACATCTGCAGCTGTGTTTGCAGATGTGTTATTAATAATGTGAGGTAATATTTCCTAATAGTTTATAATGATTAAACATCTGCAGCTGTGTTTGCAGATGTGTTATTAATAATGTGAGGTAATATTTCCTAATCGTTTATAATGATTAAACATCTGCAGCTGTCTTTGCAGATGTGTTATTAATGATGTGAGGTGATATTTACTAATCGTTTATAATGATTAAACATCTGCAGCTGTGTTTGCAGATGTGTTATCAATAATGTGAGGTAATATTTCCTAATAGTTTATAATGATTAAACATCTGCAGCTGTGTTTGCAGATGTGTTATTAATGATGTGAAGTAATATTTCCTAATCGTTTATAATGATTAAACATCTGCAGCTGTGTTTGCAGATTTGTTATTAATGATATGAGGTAATATTTACTGATGATTTATAAACACTTAAACATCTGCAGCTGTGTTTGCAGATGTGTTATTAATGATGTGAGGTAATATTTCCTAATCGTTTATAATGATTTAACATCTGCAGCTATGCTTGTAGATGTGTTATTAATGATATGAGGTAATATTTACTGATGATTATAAACACTTAAACATCTGCAGCTGTGTTTGCAGATGTGTTATCAATAATGTGAGGTAATATTTCCTAATAGTTTATAATGATTAAACATCTGCAGCTGTGTTTGCAGATGTGTTATCAATAATGTGAGGTAATATTTCCTAATAGTTTATAATGATTAAACATCTGCAGCTGTGTTTGCAGATGTGTTATTAATGATGTGAAGTAATATTTCCTAATCGTTTATAATGATTAAACATCTGCAGCTGTGTTTGCAGATTTGTTATTAATGATATGAGGTAATATTTTCTGATGATTTATAAACACTTAAACATCTGCAGCTGTGTTTGCAGATGTGTTATTAATGATGTGAGGTAATATTTCCTAATCGTTTATAATGATTTAACATCTGCAGCTATGCTTGTAGATGTGTTATTAATGATATGAGGTAATATTTACTGATGATTTATAAACACCTTAACATCTGCAGCTGTGTTTGCAGATGTGTTATTAATGATGTGAGGTAATATTTACTGATGATTATAAACACCTAAACATCTGCAGCTGTGTTTGCAGATGTGTTATTAATAATGTGAGGTAATATTTCCTAATAGTTTATAATGATTAAACATCTGCAGCTATGCTTGTAGATGTGTTATTAATAATGTGAGGTAATATTTCCTAATAGTTTATAATGATTAAACATCTGCAGCTGTGTTTGCAGATGTGTTATTAATGATATGAGGTAATATTTACTGATGATTATAAACACTTAAACATCTGCAGCTGTGTTTGCAGATGTGTTATTAATGATGTGAGGTAATATTTACTGATGATTTATAAACACTTAAACATCTGCAGCTGTGTTTGCAGATGTGTTATCAATAATGTGAGGTAATATTTCCTAATGGTTTATAATGATTAAACATCTGCAGCTGTGTTTGCAGATGTGTAATTAATAATGTGAGGTAATATTTCCTAATAGTTTATATTGATTAAACATCTGCAGCTGTGTTTGCAGATGTGTTATTAATAATGTGAGGTAATATTTCCTAATAGTTTATAATGATTAAACATCTGCAGCTGTGTTTGCAGATGTGTTATTAATAATGTGAGGTAATATTTACTGATAGTTTATAATGATTAAACATCTGCAGCTGTGTTTGCAGATGTGTTATTAATAATGTGAGGTAATATTTCCTAATAGTTTATAATGATTAAACATCTGCAGCTGTGTTTGCAGATGTGTTATTAATGATGTGAAGTAATATTTCCTAATCGTTTATAATGATTAAACATCTGCAGCTGTGTTTGCAGATGTGTTATTAATGATGTGAAGTAATATTTCCTAATCGTTTATAATGATTAAACATCTGCAGCTGTGTTTGCAGATGTGTTATTAATGATATGAGGTAATATTTACTGATGATTTATAAACACTTAAACATCTGCAGCTGTGTTTGCAGATGTGTTATTAATGATATGAGGTAATATTTACAGATGATTATAAACACTTAAACATCTGCAGCTGTGTTTGCAGATGTGTTATTAATGATGTGAGGTAATATTTCCTAATCGTTTATAATGATTAAACATCTGCAGCTATGCTTGTAGATGTGTTATTAATGATATGAGGTAATATTTACTGATGATTTATAAACACCTTAACATCTGCAGCTGTGTTTGCAGATGTGTTATTAATGATGTGAGGTAATATTTACAGATGATTATAAACACTTAAACATCTGCAGCTGTGTTTGCAGATGTGTTATTAATAATGTGAGGTAATATTTCCTAATAGTTTATAATGATTAAACATCTGCAGCTATGCTTGTAGATGTGTTATTAATGATATGAGGTAATATTTACTGATGATTTATAAACACCTAAACATCTGCAGCTGTGTTTGCAGATGTGTTATTAATAATGTGAGGTAATATTTCCTAATAGTTTATAATGATTAAACATCTGCAGCTATGCTTGTAGATGTGTTATTAATAATGTGAGGTAATATTTCCTAATAGTTTATAATGATTAAACATCTGCAGCTGTGTTTGCAGATGTGTTATTAATGATGTGAGGTAATATTTCCTAATAGTTTATAATGATTAAACATCTGCAGCTGTGTTTGCAGATGTGTTATTAATGATATGAGGTAATATTTACTGATGATTTATAAACACTTAAACATCTGCAGCTGTGTTTGCAGATGTGTTATTAATGATGTGAGGTAATATTTCCTAATCGTTTATAATGATTTAACATCTGCAGCTATGCTTGTAGATGTGTTATTAATGATATGAGGTAATATTTACTGATGATTATAAACACCTAAACATCTGCAGCTGTGTTTGCAGATGTGTTATTAATAATGTGAGGTAACATTTACAGATGATTATAAACACTTAAACATCTGCAGCTGTGTTTGCAGATGTGTTATTAATAATGTGAGGTAATATTTCCTAATAGTTTATAATGATTAATCATTTGCAGCTATGCTTGTAGATGTGTTATTAATGATATGAGGTAATATTTACTGATGATTTATAAACACTTAAACATCTGCAGCTGTGTTTGCAGATGTGTTATTAATAATGTGAGGTAATATTTCCTAATAGTTTATAATGATTAATCATCTGCAGCTATGCTTGTAGATGTGTTATTAATGATATGAGGTAATATTTACTGATGATTATAAACACCTAAACATCTGCAGCTGTGTTTGCAGATGTGTTATTAATAATGTGAGGTAATATTTCCTAATC
Organism: Cetoscarus ocellatus; assembly: GCA_037902135.1. Classification (NCBI taxonomy): domain Eukaryota; kingdom Metazoa; phylum Chordata; class Actinopteri; order Labriformes; family Labridae; genus Cetoscarus; species Cetoscarus ocellatus. Next base: position 427,504 of record JBAMNC010001774.1, on the reverse strand, counting down.
GTTTATAATGATTAAACATCTGCAGCTATGCTTGTAGATGTGTTATTAATGATATGAGGTAATATTTACTGATGATTATAAACACCTAAACATCTGCAGCTGTGTTTGCAGATGTGTTATTAATGATGTGAGGTAATATTTCCTAATCGTTTATAATGATTAAACATCTGCAGCTGTGTTTGCAGTTGTGTTATTAATGATGTGAGGTAATATTTACAGATGATTATAAACACTTAAACATCTGCAGCTGTGTTTGCAGATGTGTTATTAATGAGGTGAGGTAATATTTCCTAATCGTTTATAATGATTAAACATCTGCAGCTGTGTTTGCAGATGTGTTATTAATGATGTGAGGTAATATTTACTGATGATTTATAAACACTTAAACATCTGCAGCTGTGTTTGCAGATTTGTTATTAATGATGTGAGGTAATATTTACAGATGATTATAAACACTTAAACATCTGCAGCTGTGTTTGCAGATGTGTTATTAATAATGTGAGGTAATATTTACTGATGATTTATAAACACTTAAACATCTGCAACTGTGTTTGCAGATGTGTTATTAATGATGTGAGGTAATATTTACTGATGATTTATAAACACTTAAACATCTGCAGCTGTGTTTGCAGTTGTGTTATTAATAATGTGAGGTAATATTTCCTAATCGTTTATAATGATTAAACATCTGCAGCTATGCTTGTAGATGTGTTATTAATCATATGATTTAATGATCATCTAACTGTTTGTCCATGTACCAAAGCTGATAATTGATTACTGATTTGTGATTTCATGTCGAAGCTTCAGTCTGGTGTCTTTTTGTGTCTCAGGGATGAAGGTGGTCCTCAGGAGAAGGTTGTGCTGGACCCTCACACTCAAAGACAGAGGAGGAAAGTGGTCTTCACTGAGGGGGAGGAGGAGGAGGAGGATGATGAGGATGAGGATGAAGATGATGATGATGATGTGGAAGAGGAGGGGGACAGCAGTGAGGATGAGGCTGATGATGAGGGGGATGGTGATGAAGATAACCTGTCAGAGTTCCTGAAGAAAGTGAGAGCTGAATCTGAGCAGACTGGTGCTCCTCCACTGAAAAAGAAGAAGATGGAGACGATGAAGGTCGAGGAGGAGGGGGAGGTGCCGGTGTTTGCTGACAGTGAGGACGAGCTGGAGAAGAGTGATGAGGAGGAGGAGAGCGATGAAGAGGAGGCTGGGGGAGCAGGAGACTCTGGGAACTGCTCTGAGGAGAGTGAAGAGGAAGATGAAGAGGAGAAGGAGGAGATTGGTGAATATTATTATTTATTACAGATTAACTTTGATTTTGTTTGAGTTTATGATCAGACCGTTGCTCTTCTCTCAGGGTCTCTGAGGTGGAAGGAGGATCTTCAGCAGAAAGCCTCACAGGCGTTTCTACGGCAACAACAAGCAGCCCCCAACCTGAGGAAACTGGTGTATGGATCAGGTGACTGTATTTATGTTTAATTACCTCCACCAAGGAGGTTATGTTTTTGCCGGCTTTTATCTGTCTGTCTGTCTGTTTGTTTGTCTGTTTGTGTTCAAAATAACTTGAAGAGTTCTGAACAGATTTGGATGAAATTTTCAGGAATTATCGGAAATGGGATATGGAAGAACTGATTAAATTTTGGGGGTGATCCAGATCACCGTCTGGATCCAGGAATTTTTCAAAGGATTCTTTAACATAGGACCATTTTCGGCTCTTGTGCATATAACTCAACAAAAACCTACCTTGCAGAGGTTTGTGCTCTCCGAGTGCTTTCTCATTAGTTCATAAACTCATCTTTGTTTTTCTGCTTTAGAAGCTTTTTTATTTGTTTTCTGAATTGATCAGAAATAATACACATCCTCTCAGTCGGAGTTAGAGTTTTATTCTAATATATAGTTTATTACTTTATAATAATACACTTATATACTTAGTATTTATTATTATTATGACTCTCATAACTGCTGCTATGAAGTGTAAGGTTAATCTGTGGATTGAGAAAAATGAGTCATAAATGTCAGAGAGAGACATCCTCCATGATGGTGTCATGCTGATCATCCTGATTCCCTCTCAGTGACGGAGGCAGACGGAGGTGATGAAGAGGAGGATGAGAATGAGGAGGAGCTGGGGGGTCTGTTCAGGGTCAGTCGTCCTCAGAAGAATAAGAGGACCTCCGCAGACGCCCTCGACTGTTCACGCTTCAGACCGGACTCGTCACATGACTGGGACCTGGAGGAGGTAGGGCCGGGCTCCACCTCCTGTGGAGCTTCAATTCAGACATTAATGGACTTTAAATAAGAGACACTGGTCATTTAAACTGAAGACTAATGAAATTATTATTAATATTATTATCATGATTATTGTTGTTGTTATTATTTATATCATCAGTATTTTTATTACTGTTATTATTATTGTCACAGATGTCATTCTTTGACTCTCGGCTTCATAAATATTGAGATGATTTAGGTGCTGTGCTAAACCCTCAGATGTTTTTTGTCCTGCAGATGCTGACCTCCATCAGAGACTGCTTTGTGACGGGGAAATGGGAGGAAGGACAGGACGCTGCTACACTGCTCAGAGAGGACGGTGAGATCAGAGACCATTTATTACAGTAGATATAAAGATATTCTGAATTATCTCCATTTAATATCCTCAGTAATAAAAGATCGAAGGTATTTACAGAGATGAACATCTTAAAACTCTATTAGGAGAAATTTTATGAAAGGGCATTCAAATACAATAAACCAAAGCAGATGGACATTTAAAAACACCTTTACTTTCTGCCTCTCACCATCAGAACAAAGTTTTAACACACCAAACATACAAATAAACATCCAGGAGAGGTCGCCCTGCACTGAACAGGACTGTAATAAAGTCATTTATTAGTCCATATTAAATATAATTTCCATACAAAGACTGTAATAAAGTAATTCATTAGTCCATATTAAACATAATATATAATAAGACTGTAATAAAATCATTCATTTGCCCGTATTAAACATAATGTATAATATAAAGACTGTAATAAAGTCATTCATTAGTCCATATTAAACATAATATTTAATAAGACTGTAGTAAAGTCATTAATTAGTCCATATTAAACATAATACTTAATAAAAAGACTGTAGTAAAGTCATTCATTAGTCCATATTAAACATAATATTTAATTAAAAGATTGTAGTAAAGTAATTCATTAGTCCATATTAAACATAATATTTAATAAAAAGACTAGTAAAGTCATTCATTAGTCCATATTAAACAAAATATATAATTAGACTGTAGTAAAGTCATTAATTAGTCCATATTAAACATAATATTTAATAAAAGACTGTAGTAACATCATCACTAGTCCATATGCAACATAATGTATAATAAAAAGGCTGTAGTATAGTCATTGATTAGTCCATATTAAACATAATGTAGAATCAAAATCAGATTTATTGCCAACTAGGTTTTACACTTACAAGGAATTTGTTCTGGTGTTCTTGGTGCAACGTACAAACAGACAAATAAGTAAAAAGATAATAGTAATAAAAATAGTCAAGGTGCATGCATTATTAATTAGAATAAAATCAAAAATGAAGTAGACAAGTACTCGGAGAGTACAGACCAACGCCAAGATAAATTCTGGATCACCACGTGCTCCAATATGCAGGCCGAGTCTGCGCTCATGTCCGTCCATGTGGAAAAGTCCTCTGCTGGCATTGCAAGGGAAGCTGGGTAATGTAGTGACATAGGTTTGAAAAACATTGACGGCAGTTTGCAAATGAACTACAATTCCCATAATGATGTAAAAGGGGCAGAACCCTCACAGCAGCCGAGGAGAAATAAATGGGATTAGCCATTATAAACTTCAGTGTTTGTGGGTGACGTCAATCTGGATTGACCGTGATGATAGAGTTACATTATATATATTAACGTGTACATTTTGAAGTGAATCCATCAAGCGATGTCAGAGATATTATTTTTTTTAAATACAGCCCAATGTTAAGTTATAGGATTTTTCGCAAATTTTGGGAATTGCTGGCAAATATGCGGATCAGCACCAAAATGTAATGGTTTCTTCCTTGGACCAAACCACACCTCTGGTAAAATTTTCATTTAAATCCATCCAGTAGTTTTTACGTTATCTTGCTAACAGACAAACAGACCCTGCCTCCTTGGTGGAAGTAAATATAGAATAAAATAGAATAAAACATATACACAGTTATTTACAGTTATTTACCTAGTCGCACAGGGGGTTAATGTAACCCAACTAGAGCTGGTTTAGCGATTGGGTTTTTCACTGGGATATCAGTGACTGAGGGGCTGCATAAAGTTGGTGTCAGGTAGAGGGTGGGGTTAGGGGTGGATCACGAGCAGTGTTCGTCAGTGATCCAGCAGAGGGAAAGAAACTGTTCTTGTGGCGTGAGGTTTTAGTCCTGATGGACCGCAGCCTCCTGCCTGAGGGGAGGGGCTCAAAAAGTTTGTGTCCAGGGTGAGAGGGGTCGGCCAAGATCTTGCCTGTAGGCCTCAGAGTCCTAGAGGTGTGCAGATCCTGGAGAGATGGCAGAGCGGATGATGCGCTGCAGCCTGCTCTTGTCCCGAGCAGTGGCTGCAGGGTACCAGACGGTGATGGAGGAGGAGAGGATGGACTCTATGATGGCCGTGTAGAAGTGCACCATCATAGTCTTTGGCAGGTTGAATTTCTTCAGCTGCCTCAGGAAGTCCATCCTCTGCTGTGCCTTCTTGATTAGGGAGGTGATGTTCACCTCCCACTTCAGGTCCTGGGAGATGATGGATCCCAGGAAGCGGAAAGACTCCACGGTGAGTACTGTGGAGTCAGAGAGTATGATGGGAGCAGGGGGGGCTGTGTTTCTCCTGAAGTCCACCACCATCTCCACTGTCTTCAGGGCGTTGAGCTCCAGGTTGTTCCTGCTGCACCAGGTCACCAGATGGTCCACCTCCAGTCTGTAAGCAGACTCATCCCCATCAGAGATGAGACCAGTGAGGGTGGTGTCGTCTGCAAACTTCAGGAGTTTGACGGACTGGTGACTGGAGGTGCAGCTGTTGGTGTACAGGGAGAGCAGCAGTGGGGAAAGAACACAGCCTTGGGGGGAGCCGGTGCTGATGGTCCTGGTTTCAGAGACGTGCTTCCCAAGCTTCACGTGCTGCCTCCTGTCAGACAGAAAGTCTGTGATCCATCTGCAGGTGGAGGCAGGCACACTCAGCTGGGAGAGCTTGTCCTGGAGCAGGGCAGGGATGACCGTGTTGAAGGCAGAGCTGAAATCCACAAACAGGATCCTGGCGTAGGTCCCTGCTTAGTCCAGATGCTGCAGGATGAAGTGGAGGGCTAGGTCGACAGCATCGTCTACAGACCTGTTGGCTCTGTAGGCGAACTGCAGGGGGTCCAGGAGTGGGTCTGTGATGGCTTTCAGGTAAGAGAGCACAAGATGCTCAAAAGACTTCATCACCACAGAGGTCAGAAGGACAGGTCTGTAGTCATTAAGTCCACTGGGTCTTGGCTTTTTCAGAACGGGGATGATGGTGGAGGTCTTGAAGCAGGCTGGAACGTGGCATGTCTCCAGTGACGTGTTGAAGGTGTCTGAAGACTGGAGACAGCTGATCGGCGCAGTGTTTCAAGGTGGAGAGGGAGACAGGCCCTGTTTAGACGACAACGTTGTCACCAGAAACAGAAAGGTTTTTCCTTTGCGTTTTCAAAGCGCTCTGTGATCACATGCGAGAACAACTGAAAACACGTACGCTTTCGGTTAAAGACAAATTTTTCACAAACAACAATGGACGCATGAAGACGCAGGACTTTCTTGTCTGGACAACAAATGTGTCTGGATATTTCAGTCTGGATAACAGACTGAGCACGGTAAGTAGCACACATGTTGCTCTGTAGACGGCCGAAGTTGTAGTTGTTGTTGTGGTTGTTGTTCCTGGGATGCGCACGCAGCCTCCATGTGAAAGAGTACTGTGCCTGCAGTGATATCAGCATTTTCTGTTGAAACGCTGGATCTCATTTACACGGATACAGAAATGTTTCCAAACTTTTCATTCGGACCCTGGTTTCAAAAGTTTGGGGATTCAGGCACTCCGGGCACTGTTCTTGTGTAAATAGGAGACGAAAACGCAATGGAGCCTTTCTGTTTTCAGCCGTTTTGGTTGTCGTGTAAACGGGGCCAGAGTCAGGTCCTGCTGCTTTGCGGGGCTTCTGCCTCTTGAAGAGTCTGTTGACGTCTCTCTCCTGGATAGTGAGCTGTGTCTCTGAAGTGGGGGAGGAGGGGGAATCTGGAGTGCTGGTCTGTGGGGGGCTCCGAGCCCCTGTTGGGGTGTGGGGTATGGAGCCGGTGTGATGAAGTGGGCTGGAGGTGTGGAGTGGGGGAATGAGTCGTCAGTTGACCATTGTCTTTCAAGCGGCAGTAGAACTCGTTCAGCTGGTTTGCCTGGCGCAGGTCATTGGTGGAGTGGGGGGACAATGGCTTGTAGTTGGTTATTTTCCTCAAGCCTTTCCAGACAGAAGCAGTGTCGTGAGCAGAGAACTGTTGTTGAAGTGTCTCTGAGTACTGTCGTTTAGCAGCTCTCACTGCTTTGGTAAACTCACGCTTAGCTGCCCTGAAGCTGTCTCTGTCCCCACTTCTGAACGGCCTTTCCTTCTCCAGCCTGAGTGTCCTTAGTTTAGCAGTGAACCAGGGTTTGTCATTGTTGTAACTCACCCTGGTGCGTGATGTTACACAGCTGTCCTCACAGAAGCTGATGTATGACATCACCGTGCCTGTGTACTCATCCAGACTCTTGAAGACCTGAAAACATCCCAGTCAGTAGAGTCCAAGCATGCCTGTAGCTTCTCTACAGCTTCTCTGGTCCACTGTTTTGATGTCCTTACCACAGGTTTGCAGAGTTTTAGCTTCTGCCTGTAAGCAGGAATCAGATGGATCATGACGTGGTCAGACTCACCCAGCGGAGCGCGGGGCACGGCATGAAAGGCGTCTTTAACGCTGGTGTAACAGTGACCCAAAGTATTCACCTCCCTGGTGGGGCATTTAATAAACTGTTTATATCTGGGGAGTTCGTGAGTGAGATTTTCCTTATTAAAGTCACTGCGCCTCCTGTGCGTCACCAGCTGGAGGGATATAAGTGCTGAGCAGAATGAATGAAGCAAACTCACGGGGCGAGTAAAATGGTTTAAAGTTAATGAGGAGAGATTCCAGGTCGGCTGAACAGTGTTTCTTGATCACAGTCACATCATTACAACAGCTACAGGTAATGTAAAAGCAGATACCTCCACCTTCTTCTTGCCAGAGAGTTCCGTTTGCAAGTCCGGTCTGAGTCTGGAGTATTCCCACACAGCCAGGTCTCTGTGAAGCAGAGGACAGATGAAGAAGAGAGGTCTCTGTTTTTACCCAACCGTATCTGAAGTTAGTCCACTTCAAGGCACAGAGAATGCACGTTGGAGAGAAATATTCCCGGCAGGGGAGTGCAGTGTCCGCATTGGCGAAAGCGCACTAGCTCGTCGGCACTTTTTCCTCTCCTTTGGCGCTTCCTGCATAGTGTGGCGCCATAAAAGACTGTAGTAACGTCATTCATTAGTCCATATTAAACATAGTGCATAATAAAAGGACTAATAAAGTCATTCATGTGTACAGAAGGATCTTTACAGATTTGCTCCTCATAAATCTGAACTGTTCACTCTGTTAAAGGTCAAAGTTCATATCATAATATTTCAAACCTCACCTCCTGATTTCTGTTTCTGCAGACGAGCTGTACGGAGACTTTGAGGATCTAGAAACAGGGGCGGTCCATCAGGCTCAGGATCAGGTGAGTCCTTGTGGATGTTTTTGGCTGCAGAGGAGAAATCAGCTGACCTGATGGTGGAAGACTCGGTGTGGAGATGTGGAGAAAAACCTCCTCACTATCCAGAGAGAGAGCTCCTCCCTCTGTTCAGAGTCTTTCTCTCTCTAATACCAAATCATCTATCACCAGGAGGCACCACAGACCTGACAGGGAGCTCTCAGAGGTCAGAGTAAGGTTACAGAGTTGCTAAAACAGGGTCCAGACTTTCACTCACGTCAGAATGTCCTTCACTAACAAACTTACTTTAGTGTCTCATGGTCACTTAAACAGATCTGCTGAGAACATCCAGCCTCACAGGTCTGACTCATGGACTGACAGGACAGACAGTCTCTGTAAAGGATTTCGGGGTGGCCTGCCCAGCTCATGAGGTTCCCTGGACAGCCCTGAATACCCTGGAGTGGACACCCCGCTCTCTTGGCTGAATATTGGCTGTAAATCAGACCATGAGGAGGAACCGTCTGTCATGCAGATGCTGATATCTCTGCGTCTTTACTCACACCTCTAGAGTCGGACTTTTGGAGCTTGTTGACCAATTAAAAGTGGCAACGGGCAGCAGCTGCCCCCCAGGCCATAGTTTGAACAACCCTGACCTAAAAGAAAAGTCACACTCAAGGGATGCACAATATGGATGTGTGCTGATATTTCCAAACTGATTTCTGCAGATACTGATATGATATTTACTGTCAGAGCTCAGAGCTGTTTCCATGGTGACCGTTTATGTTAATGAAACAACAAAAACAATATATATATATGTCTATTGTTGCCCCTCCAACTGGGACAAACTGGCCCTCTGAAGACATGGATCATGTTTTGTGGTCCTGTCAGTGACAGAGTGTCCCGTCCCTGTCCGGGTTACAGCTGACAGGGTCAGGGGGGGAACAGGAACAAACAACTCATTAAACTGAACACCTGATTTTTTAATGCATTTTACTCTTGAAGTCTGTGTTTTTGCATTATTTACCTTTATTTTCTTCCAAACGTCTGAAGCAGAAATGCATGTAAGTAATATTCTTTTACTGCCTGTTGACTCAGATAGTATGTTTTATTTTGTCCTGTTCACCTCACGACCAGCAGAACCCTGAGAATGAAGTAGCAGATGAAGATAATGAAGATAATGATGAAGATGGTGATGAGGATGAGGATGCTGCAGAGGGTGTGATGAAGGTGGACGAAGAGGAGCAGCAGAAGAAGAAGCGTCTGGAGAAGAAGCGTCGTCTGAAGGAGCGCTTTGACACCGAGTACGACGATGGAGAGGCCACGTACTTCGATGACCTGAAGGAGGAGATGCAGAAGCAAGCTGAGGTGAAACATCTCGAGACATCGTGGCCGATCAGGGCAGTTTTATACTAATGATATACAAAACCCAAAACCAGTGAAGTTGGCACGTTGTGTAAATCGTAAATAAAAACACAATACAATGATTTGCAAATCCTTTTCAACTTACATTCAATTGAATACACTGCAAAGATAAGATATTTAATGTTCGAACTGAGAAACTTTATTTTCTTTTGCAAATAATCATCAACTTAGAATTTAATGGCAGCAACACATTGCAAAAAAGTTGGCACAGGGGCATTTTTACCACTGTGTTACATCGCCTTTCCTTTTAACAACACTCAGTAAACGTTTGGGAACTGAGGAGACCAATTTTTGAAGCTTTTCAGGTGGAATTCTTTCCCATTCTTGCTTGATGTACAGCTTAAGTTGTTCAACAGTCCGGGGTCTCCGTTGTTGTATTTTACGCTTCATAATGCGCCACACATTTTCAATGGGGGACAGGTCTGGACTACAGACAGGCCAGTCTAGTACCCGCACTCTTTTACTACGAAGCCACGCTGTTGTAACATGTGCAGAATGTGGCTTGGCATTGTCTTGCTGAAATAAGCAGGGGCGTCCATGAAAAAGACGTTGCTTGGATGGCAACATATGTTGCTCCAAAACCTGTATGTACCTTTCAGCATTAATGGTGCCTTCACAGATGTGTAAGTTACCCATGCCTTGGGCACTAATACACCCCCATACCATCACAGATGCTGGCTTTTGAACTTTGCGCCTATAACAGTCCGGCTGGTTCTTTTCCTCTTTGGTCCGGAGGACACGACGACCACACTTTCCAAAAACAATTTGAAATGTGGACTCGTCAGACCACAGAACACTTTTCCACTTTGCATCAGTCCATCTTAGATGAGCTCGGGCCCAGCGAAGCCGGCGGCGTTTCTGGGTGTTGTTGATAAATGGCTTTCGCTTTGCATAGTAGAGTTTTAACTTGCACTTACAGATGTAGCGATGAACTGTAGTTACTGACAGTGGTTTTCTGAAGTGTTCCTGAGCCCATGTGGTGATATCCTTTACACAGTGATGTCGGTTTTTGATACAGTACCGCCTGAGGGATCGAAGGTCACGGGCATTCAATGTTGGTTTTCGGCCTTGCTGCTTACGTGCAGTGATTTCTCCAGATTCTCTGAACCTTTTGATGATATTACGGACCGTAGATGATGAAATCCCTAAATTCCTTGCAATAGCTCGTTGAGAAATGTTGTTCTTAAACTGTTGGACAATTTGCTCACGCATTTGTTCACAAAGTGGTGACCCTCGCCCCATCCTTGTTTGTGAATGACTGACCATTTCAGGGAAGCTGCTTTTATACCCAATCATGGCACCCACCTGTTCTCAATTATATTAGTGTTAAATAATCACCATGTGGTCCATCACAGCTGTTTTATATTAGTGTTAAATAATCACCACATGGTCCATCACAGCTGTTTTATATTAATGTTAAATAATCAGTATTTGTCCCATCATAGCTGTTTTATATTAGTGATATATAATCACCATGTGGCCCATTACAGCTGTTTTATATTAGTGTTAAATGATCACCATGTGGTCCATTATAGCTGTTTTATATTAGTGTTAAATAATCACCACGTGGTCCATCACAGCTGTTTTATATTAATGTTAAATAATCAGTATTTGTCCCATCACAGCTGTTTTATATTAGTGATATATAATCATCATGTGGCCCGTTACAGCTGTTTTATATTAGTGTTAAATAATCACCATGTGGTCCATCGCAGCTGTTTAATATTAGTGATATATAATCACCATGTGGTCCATCACAGCTGTTTTATATTAGTGATATATGATCACCATGTGGTCCATCACAGCTTTTTTATATTACTGTTAAATTATCACCATGTGTCCCATCATAGCTGTTTTATATTTATGATATATAATCACCATGTGATTCATAACACCTGTAAATATTAGTGATATAAAATCACCATGTGGTCCATCACAGCTGTTTTATATTAGTGATATATGATCACCATGTGGCCCATCACAGCTGTTTTATATTAGTGATATATAATCACCATGTGGTCCATCGCAGCTGTTTAATATTAGTGTTAAATAATCACCATGTGGTCCATCACAGCTGTTTAATATTAGTGATATATAATCACCATGTGGCCCATCACAGCTGTTTTATATTAGTGATATATAATCACCATGTGGTCCATCGCAGCTGTTTAATATTAGTGTTAAATAATCACCATGTGGTCCATCACAGCTGTTTTATATTAGTGATATATAATCACCATGTGGTCCATCGCAGCTGTTTAATATTAGTGATATATAATCACCATGTGGCCCATCACAGCTGTTTTATATTAGTGATATATAATCACCATGTGGTCCATCGCAGCTGTTTAATATTAGTGTTAAATAATCACCATGTGGTCCATCACAGCTGTTTTATATTAGTGATATAAAATCACCATGTGGCCCATCACAGCTGTTTTATATTAGTGATATATAATCACCATGTGGTCCATCGCAGCTGTTTAATATTAGTGATATATAATCACCATGTGGCCCATCACAGCTGTTTAATATTAGTGATATATAATCACCATGTGGTCCATCGCAGCTGTTTAATATTAGTGATATATAATCACCATGTGGCCCATCACAGCTGTTTTATATTAGTGATATATAATCACCATGTGGTCCATCGCAGCTGTTTAATATTAGTGATATATAATCACCATGTGGCCCATCACAGCTGTTTTATATTAGTGATATATAATCACCATGTGGTCCATCGCAGCTGTTTAATATTAGTGTTAAATAATCACCATGTGGTCCATCACAGCTGTTTTATATTAGTGATATATAATCACCATGTGGCCCATCACAGCTGTTTTATATTAGTGATATATAATCACCATGTGGTCCATCGCAGCTGTTTAATATTAGTGATATATAATCACCATGTGGCCCATCACAGCTGTTTTATATTAGTGATATATAATCACCATGTGGTCCATCGCAGCTGTTTAATATTAGTGATATATAATCACCATGTGGCCCATCACAGCTGTTTTATATTAGTGATATATAATCACCATGTGGTCCATCGCAGCTGTTTAATATTAGTGATATATAATCACCATGTGGCCCATCACAGCTGTTTAATATTAGTGATATATAATCACCATGTGGTCCATCGCAGCTGTTTAATATTAGTGTTAAATAATCACCATGTGGTCCATCACAGCTGTTTAATATTAGTGATATATGGTCACCATGTGGTCCATCGCAGCTGTTTAATATTAGTGTTAAATAATCACCATGTGGTCCATCACAGCTGTTTAATATTAGTGATATATAATCACCATGTGGTCCATCACAGCTGTTTAATATTAGTGATATATAATCACCATGTGGTCCATCGCAGCTGTTTAATATTAGTGATATATAATCACCATGCCATGTGGCCCATCACAGCTGTTTAATATTAGTGATATATAATCACCATGTGGTCCATCGCAGCTGTTTTATATTAGTGATATATAATCACCATGTGGTCCATCGCAGCTGTTTAATATTAGTGATATATAATCACCATGTGGCCCATCACAGCTGTTTTATATTAGTGATATATAATCACCATGTGGTCCATCGCAGCTGTTTAATATTAGTGATATATAATCACCATGTGGCCCATCACAGCTGTTTTATATTAGTGATATATAATCACCATGTGGTCCATCGCAGCTGTTTAATATTAGTGTTAAATAATCACCATGTGGTCCATCACAGCTGTTTTATATTAGTGATATATAATCACCATGTGGCCCATCACAGCTGTTTTATATTAGTGTTAAGTAATCACCATATGGCCCATCACAGTATTTTTATATTAGTGTTAAATAATCACCATGTGGTCCATCACAGCTGTTTAATATAAGTGATATACACTGCCTGGCTAAAAAAAAAGTCACCACCTGGATTTAACTAAGCAAATAGGTACAAGCCTTCTATTGGATAATTACTGCATGGGCGATTATCTTTCAGCTGGCAACAACTTATTTAACCCAGCTGATGCAATGAGTAGCTTCTCATTTCTTAAACAACCATGTGGAAAGACACATCCTGTGTTCAGGGAAAAGATGTTAGTCTGTTCAAAGAGGGTCAAATCATTTTCATGCATCAAGCAGAAAAAAACATCTAAGGAGGTTTCAGAAACTACTATCTTGGGTTAAGAACTGTCCAACGCATTATTAAAAACTGGAAGGATAGTGGGGAACCATTGTCTTCAAGAAAGAAATGTGGTTGAAAAAAATCCTGCATGATGGTGATCTGTGATCACTTAAACATTTGACCAAATCAAATCAAAGAAAAACAACAGTAGAACTCAGGGGTGTGTTTAATAGTGAAAGTAAGAGCATTTCCACACGCACAGTATGAAGGGAACTCAAGGGATTGGGACTGAACAGCTGTGTAGCCTTAAGAAAACCACTAATCAGTAAGGCTAACTGAAAAAAGGCTTCAGTTTGCTAGGGAGCAAAAAGATTGGACTCTGGAGGACTGGAAGAAGGTCATGTGGTCTGATGAGTCCAGATTTACCCTGTTCCAGAGTGATGGGAGCATCAGGGTAAGAAGAGAGGCAGGTGAAGTGATGCACCCATCATGCCTAGTGCCTACTGTCCAAGCCTGTGGGGGCAGTGCTATGATCTGTGACAAATCTTGTGATATTGCAGAAGCTTATTGAAACAATGCCACAGCAAATTTGTGCTGTAATCAAAGCTAAAGGCAGTCCAATGAAATATTAGAGTGTGTGACCCTGTTTTTTGGTGGCGACTTTTTTTTTGGCCGGGCAGTGTATAATCACCATGTGGCCCATCATAGCTGTTTTATATTAGTGATAAATTATCACCATGTGGTCTGTCACAGATTTTTTATATTCATGATATATAATCACCATGTGGTCCATCACAGCAGTTTTATATTCATGATATATAATCTTTGTGTTCCTTTAGCTGAACAGAGCAGAGTTTGAGGACGTGGACGATGAGACCAGAATCCAGTATGAAGGTTTCAGACCGGGGATGTACGTCAGGGTGGAGATCCCCTCTCTACCCTGTGAGTTCGTCCTCAACTTTGACCCCCAGTATCCCATCATCCTCGGGGGGCTGAGCTCCAGTGAGGGCAACGTGGGGTATCTGCAGGTATGTGAGGAGCATGATGGAGATGTCAGTGTGAGTCCTGTTTGATGTGAAGATCTGAACTTCCTGATTTAATATTTACTGTATTACGTGAACATTTTATCTAAATAACTCCTGAATCGCTCAGCGCCTTTGTGTGCTGGCTCCTCAGTGTGCTAGTGAGCAGAAAGACACTTAAAGATGCGCTCTGGACAGGAGTCGTGAATCACTTTGTGTGTTTATTGTAATTCAAACGGTGTCTCATCGGCTCATGTGCATGGTTTAAGTGAACACAATGATTTAAAAAAATGATGAGTCAGCCTTTTGGTTAATTAAAACTCAACATCCCTGAGCAGTCCAGCTCTTGTTTTCACTTACTTTTTCTAAATGCTAAATTCATCCTGCAGTGTCCTGCATCACTTAATTTCCATGATATAAGAGCAGTCTGTACAGGATCAAGCTCCAAATGCAGTCCACCAGTGCAGCAGTTCTTAAACTGTGGGTGGAGGCCCAAAAGAGCTGTTTTCAGTGGACGGTGTATAAATCAGGTAAAAATGTGGCAAACATGTCTTCAGTGTACAGAGGCCCTAAGAGGACAAACATCCATACATTTAACCTGCTCGAAACCCACAAGGTCTGTTTGAATAATTTTGGTGTCATAATAAAAGTAACACTTGAGAGATTTGTCCAGATGTGTAATTATCAGTATACGGTTGTGTGCAAAAGTTAGGACACCCCTTTAAAAACAGCATATTTTATATATTAAAAAAATAATATTAATGTTTTTAGTCTCTCTGGTATATGGGAAAAAAGACAATATTATAAGGAAACATTAATGCATACCAGTAGTAACCTGACACTTTGAAACTCCCAGGGTGCCCCGGCTTTTGCACATGCCAAAAATGATGTTTTTTATTTTTGTTATTTGTTTAATTTATAAAATAAAATGTAACTACCGGTATGCATTAATGTTTCGTTATAATATTGTCTTTTTTCCCATATACCAAAGAGACTATATATGAATATTAATTTTTAATTATATAAAATATGCTGTTTTTAAAGGGGTGCCCTGACTTTCACGAGCAACTGTATGTGTTAGTGAGACAGAGTAAATGAAGATAGAAGTCAGAATAATTTGAAAATTTCATCCTCGCCTAAAACAAAAAGAACTTTTTATTGTGAATATCTCTTAGAAATGATGCTGGAGTGGCTGTAAAACTCTAAAAATGAATAATAAAATATTTTTAAATCATCTTTGCAAAGTATTATTTCTATAACGTGATGCAGAGCAAAATTAAAGAGGTTTATAATAATATGGTCAGGCAAGGATTTTGAAACAGTGCATATTTAGCCAAAGGTCAAAAATATATGTATTTTGTCAAATAAAAGCAGACATGACTATAGTCTTAAAGGCACAGTTCACTGTTTGTGCTGTCGTGTTGAGGAGCTTTTCTCCTGAGCCCCAACAGACCCAAATTTGGGTCCTGCGGGGCTGAAGAGGTTGATTTTACCCTGTTGTGCTGTAAACAGTAAATTTTAGTTGTCCTCTCAGGATCTCGGTGTATCCTGTCATCTTAGCACAGAAACTGGGGTTTTCCTATGATAGACTTTTGACATGAGATATGTAGAAAACTAACGTTTAAATGTTATGATGGGTAACATAGTGAGTAAGATTTATGGATGTGTGTTCCCCGAGGGCCCTGACTATTATTTAATGTTTATAACTTTTTCATCTCTAGTCGCTTTGCACAAAAATATGTTTTCTTCCATCTGAGGTCCAAAGTGCCACATATTTTCATTAACCAAATTGAAGTGGTTGATCTTTTTGAGATTTGGCTCATGATGACTGTTGAGATGGTGAATGTTTCTCAGGATAGAGCTGTAAGAGCCATGCTTCAGCGTATGTTTTATCTAACATGTTCCAAATATCAATGTTTCCTTCCACTTCCCAAATTAACTAATGCTAGAACCTTTGGTACATTTCCAGAAAAAGGATGTAGTCTCCCCCAGAATTTACCATGTTTGACAAATTTGCCATCAACATCAGTGATCATCAACTGGTGGCCTTGAGGCCACATCAGGCCCTCCACAGTTTCCTAACAGGCCCCCAGAATACTATCAAGTTAAAAAAATGTGAGGGGGGAAATTAGTTGTTGTTTGAAAAGTATATTTTTTCAATGATTCCCTGTGGCTGTAAATGCAACCCCTGAAACTATTGGGTCTGCTTTACAGAAATCCCCCTGTCAGCCAATATTAACCAACATTCATCCAGGAAAACAAATATATTTAAGTCAGACCCAGTGATGAACAACATGACTGACCAGAGAGAAGCAGCCAAGACTCGAAAAAGCCTCGAGAGGACTCGAAGCTCCAACTGTAGGACTTAGGACTTGACTTGAGACTTGAATTGGGACTTGAGGGTAGTGACTTGAGACTTAGGCCCTGTTTACACGGAGACGCTCCTGGTATGTGGTATGGTATGTACTGCGCATGACCGAAAGTTTGGAAGAGAGTCATCCAAGGTGTTTTGGTCTTTTGGTCTACGGGGCTTCAAATTTTAATGCCATATCTCTGTGGTTAAAGCATTGGACTGGTGCAATCCCTGCTTGGCTCCAGACTGAAAGTGACACAAGTAAACCACTGCTCTGCTCTGCTCTGCTCTGCTCTGCTCTGTTCTGCTCTGCTCTGCGCACCCCTGCCATCAGCAAGTAGTAAAATTAAGAGAAACATAATTATAAGCCAATCATTACACATTTTTATACAGTTTAAAAAATGTCTGGGTATTCAGAACATCTCTGTCCACTCTCCCTTAGTAAACAATCACCATTTTTGACCATCTGTACTTGATAAAGGCTTTCAAATATGATATGACAAGGGTAGCTTTGGGGACCTATATATTGATGACACTTTTTCCATCTTTGAACAGCTGTCTAACAAATTTGGACTGACTCGCACTATTTTTTTCTGCTACTTATAATTCAGGGACTTTTACACACAAGCTTTCCAAAGAGCCCCCCATTATCTTGCTTGGATTCTTTATTGAAAGTTAACACGCTGAAGAAAGGAAAAGTTTCCATTATTTATAGTCATATAATGGATAAAAATAATCGTTTTCTATCTTATTTTCCTGAACAATGGGAAAATGGTATTGGGGTCCTGGGAATGGGACATGAATGAATGGCTTTATCAAGAATTCATTCCTCATCTATATGATGAAGACTTGCTCTAATACAATTCAAAGTGTTACATCGACTGCACTTAACTAAAGCTAAACTTGCAAAAATATTTCCAGAGCTAAACCCTGTGTGTGACAGGCGTAAACAATCCCCTGCAGCTATTTATCATCTGCTGTGGTCCTGTTCAACACGTGTTTCTTTCTGGTCGTCCTTCTTTAACATGCTTTCTTGACCTTATGGCTGCGTTATTACGCCTTCTCCAAAGGCTAGAATTTACGGTATATTTCTAGTTCCAGTTTATTCAAATATGGCCACTTGCATAAAAAAATGTTATTGCCTTTTCCTCTTTCTTAGCTAGACGAGCAATTTTGTTTAAATGGAAAGATGTGACACCTCCATCACACAACCAATTGCTGAGAGATGTGATGTACAGCCTGAAGCTGGAAAAGATTAGATGTACCTTAACGGCTCCTGTAAGAACTTTTATAAAACCTGGGAGCCACTTATGCAATATGTGAAAAGTTTACCTGGTCTGGAGCTTTGAATGCACAACCTTCAAGAGGTCTTTTCTTTAAACGTAAATCAGAATGCACTTTTTTTTCTATTTTTTTTATTTCAATTACTACATATGTGTTTGTTTATATATGAACATGCATATGTGTATGTGTGTTTACATTTATATGTAAATATATATTTTTTTTCTTTCTTTTTTTCTTGCATTATTATTTCATTTTATTTATTTACTTTGATGTATGCTTATATGGTACTGTGTTGAAATGTAAAAATGAAAATCTTATATAAATAAAGTGTTAAAAAAACAACAACCACCAGTGTTAATAAGGATCAATAAACATAAATATTTTAATTTGATGAACAAAACTGTAGTATGTGAAAGTACTGACTGCAGGGAAAGTGAATGTATTGTAGTTTTATGATTTTAAATTCGTCCACATTTGCACACAACAGGCAGAATGTGACGTTTCTCTCAGAATGTGATCAATTGAAAATTAAATTTAAATCCTAGTTTTTGCTTGTTTTTGGAAATTCATTCATTTTGTATAATTATTTTAATTTTATTTAATTTTTCCATAAGAATGTTCATTGTGTCTCTCATATTTAAAGTGGTAAAAAAAAGAATTCAGCTCTTCAAACATTCATGTTTTTCTTTATTTGTTTGCAGCGCCAAAGTTGGTGAACATATTTAATGCAGTCAAAGTAGTTAAACCATCATATTTGATCATTTTCTTTTGGCCTGATGTTCAGAGTTTGTCTTTTTATTGAGACATGATGGTTAAAGCTGTTGCTCTGTCAGACGTCTGCTGCAAACACTCTGGACCATAATCATAAAAGTTTTGATTCGTGTCCTGGGGCTGAAACACCTCGACGTGACCTCTAGAATCACTGAGTGAATATTAAAACAATGTTTGTTTGTCTCAGATGCGACTGAAGAAGCACCGCTGGTTCAGTCGGATCCTGAAGACCAGAGACCCTCTGATCCTGTCGTTAGGGTGGAGAAGGTTCCAGACTCTCCCCCTCTACCACATCGAGGACCATAATGGACGCCACCGCCTGCTCAAGTACACGCCTCAGCACATGCACTGTGGGGCCTCCATCTGGGGTCAGAGTCGCTGCCATGTGATTGTGCTCATGTTTGTTTATCAGAGTTCACTTCAGAACTTATCTGGGTCTGCACGCTTATCATATATCTGAATGAACTCTGACCCCTGTGAGCCAGCTCAGACCCTCAGTTTCTCAGGCCTCAGGTCCTGGTCCTAAATCAGGTCCTAATTTAGTTATTAGTTTATTATTTCGTATAGAGGTTATTTTTTGTATTAATTGAATGATTAATTCAGCAGTTAAATTAGTTGTTTATTTAGCTATTAATTTAGTGACTTACTATATGATTATTTTAGTTATTTGGTGATTAATTTAGTGACTTAACTGTTTAATCCCTGCTGCCTTTCCCTGTGTTAATCCCTTCTGCGCTGATATCCTGCCTGTAATGCTCAGATCTTATGATTTAATATCTAAAATCCTCTCCTGGTCTCTGCAGGTCCGGTCACTCCTCAGGGCACGGGCTTCCTGGCTGTTCAGTCTGTTTCAGAGACTAAAGTGAGTCTGATCGATGCACAAAATCAAATCCAGTCTAAATTCAGATCGAATAATAAAGTTCAATAAACCCTTCAGCTGGTCGAGAATGTCACCACTAAAGACATTTTTTTTCGTGTCTCTGCAGACCAACAATTTCCGGATTGCAGCGACAGGAGTGGTTCTGGATTTAGATAAATCTGTGACCATCGTGAAGAAGCTCAAACTGATCGGCTATCCACACAAGATCTTTAAAAACACCTGCTTCATCAAGGTATGCAGAGTTTAAATCCTTTTTATTCAGAGTTCAGGTGACTCTTCTACTGAAGCTGAACTGGTTCATCATCTTCAGACGGACTACAGTATCAGAGCTGCTCTTAACCTGAGTCAAATAAACCTGAACATCAAGAAACTTTAGTTAAATAAACCTGAATGTCAGTGAAACTTCAGTCAAATAAACCTGAACATCAATGAGACATCAGTCAAATAAACCTGAACGTCAGTGAAACATCAGTCAAATAAACCTGAATGTGAGTGAAACTTCAGTCAAATAAACCTGAACATCAGAGAAACTTCAGTCAAATGAATCTGAACATCAGAGGAACTTCAGTCAAATAAACCTGAACGTTAGTGAAACTTCAGTCAAATAAACCTGAACGTTAGTGAAACTTCAGTCAAGTGAACCTGAATGTCAGTGAAGCTTCAGTCAAATAAACCTGAACATCAATGAAACATCAGTCAAATAAACCTGAACGTCAGTGAAACTTCAGTCAACTTAACCTTGACATCAGTGAAACATCAGTCAAATGAATCTGAACATCAGAGAAACTTCAGTCAAATAAACCTGAACGTTAGTGAAACTTCAGTCAAGTGAACCTGAATGTCGGTGAAGCTTCAGTCAAATAAACCTGAACGTTAGTGAAACTTCAGTCAAATAAACCTGAACGTTAGTGAAACTGCAGTCAAGTGAACCTGAATGTCAGTGAAGCTTCAGTCAAATAAACCTGAACATCAATGAAACATCAGTCAAATAAACCTGAACGTCAGTGGAACTTCAGTCAACTTAACCTTGACATCATTGAAACATCAGTCAAATGAATCTGAACATCAGAGAAACTTCAGTCAAATAAACCTGAACGTTAGTGAAACTTCAGTCAAGTGAACCTGAATGTCGGTGAAGCTTCAGTCAAATAAACCTGAACATCAGTGCAACTTCAGTCAAATGAATCTGAACATCAGAGAAACTTCAGTCAAATAAACCTGAACGTTAGTGAAACTTCAGTCAAATAAACCTGAACGTTAGTGAAACTTCAGTCAAGTGAACCTGAATGTCAGTGAAACTTCAGTCAAATAAACCTGAACATCAGACAAACTTCAGTCAAATAAACCTGAGTGTCAATGAAACATCAGTCAAATAAACCTGAACGTTAGTGAAACTTCAGTCAAGTGAACCTGAATGTCAGTGAAACTTCAGTCAAATAAACCCAAACATCAGTGAAACTTCAGTCAAATAAACCTGAATGTCAGTGAAACTTCAGTCAAATAAACCTGAATGTTAGTGAAACTTCAGTCAAGTGAACCTGAATGTCAGTGAAACATCAGTCAAATAAACCTGAACGTTAGTGAAACTTCAGTCAAATGAACCTGAACATCAGAGAAACTTCAGTCAAATGAACCTGAACGTCAATGAAACATCAGTCAAATAAACCTGAATGTTAGTGAAACTTCAGTCAAGTGAACCTGAATGTCAGTGAAACTTCAGTCAAATAAACCTGAATGTTAGTGCAACTTCAGTCAAGTGAACCTGAACATCAGAGGAACTTCAGTCAAATGAATCTGAACATCAGAGAAACTTCAGTCAAATGAACCTGAACGTCAATGAAACATCAGTCAAATAAACCTGAACGTTAGTGAAACTTCAGTCAAATAAACCTGAATGTCAGTGAAACTTCAGTCAAATAAACCTGAATGTTAGTGCAACTTCAGTCAAATGAACCTGAACATCAGAGAAACTTCAGTCAAATGAATCTGAACATCAGAGAAACTTCGGTCAAATGAACCTGAACGTCAGTGAAACTTCAGTCAAATAAACCCAAACATCAGTGAAACTTTAGTCAAATAAACCTGAACATCAATGAAACTTCAGTCAAGTAACATCAGTGTTATTTGCCTGTGTCCTGATGAATGTGATATATATATATATATATATATATATATATATATATATATATATATATATAGATAGATATAGATATAGATATATAGATATAGATATATGTAGATATATATATATATATACAAAACCCAAAACCAGTGAAATTGGCATGTTGTGTAAATCGTAAATAAAAACAGAATACAATGATTTGCAAATCCCTTTCAACCTATACTCAATTGAATACACGGCAAAGACAAGATAATTAACGTTCGAACTGGTAAACTGTGTTATTTTTTGCAAATATTAGCTCATTTTGAATTTGATGCCTGCAACATGTTTCAAAAAAGCTGGCACAAGTGGCAAAAAAGACTGAGAAAGTTGAGGAATGCTCATCAAACACTTATCTGGAACATCCCACAGGTGAACAGGCTAATTGAGAACAGGTGGGTGCCATGATTGGGTATAAAAGCAGCTTCCCTGAAATGGTCAGTCATTCACAAACAAGGATGGGGCGAGGGTCACCGCTTTGTGAACAAATGCGTGAGCAAATTGTCCAACAGTTTAAGAACAACATTTCTCAACGAGCTATTGCAAGGAATTTAGGGATTTCATCATCTACGGTCCGTAATATCATCAAAAGGTTCAGAGAATCTGGAGAATTTACTGCACGTAAGCGGCAAGGCCGAAAACCAACATTGAATGCCCATGACCTTCGATCCCTCAGGCGGTACTGCATCAAAAACCGGCATCACTGTGTAAAGGATATCACCACATGGGCTCAGGAACACTTCAGAAAACCACTGTCAGTAACTACAGTTCATCGCTACATCTGTAAGTGCAAGTTAAAACTCTACTATGCAAAGCAAAAGCCATTTATCAACAACACCCAGAAACGCCGCCGGCTTCGCTGGGCCTGAGCTCATCTAAGATGGACTGATGCAAAGTGGAAAAGTGTTCTGTGGTCTGACGAGTCCACATTTCATATTGTTTTTGGAAAGTGTGGTCGTCGTGTCCTCCGGACCAAAGAGGAAAAGAACCAGCCGGACTGTTATAGGGGCAAAGTTCAAAAGCCAGCATCTGTGATGGTATGGGGGTGTATTAGTGCCCAAGGCATGGGTAACTTACACATCTGTGAAGGCACCATTAATGCTGAAAGGTACATACAGGTTTTGGAGCAACATATGTTGCCATCCAAGCAACGTCTTTTTCATGGACGCCCCTGCTTATTTCAGCAAGACAATGCCAAGCCACATTCTGCATGTGTTACAACAGCGTGGCTTCGTAGTAAAAGAGTGCGGGTACTAGACTGGCCTGCCTGTAGTCCAGACCTGTCCCCCATTGAAAATGTGTGGCGCATTATGAAGCGTAAAATACAACAACGGAGACCCTGGACTGTTGAACAACTTAAGCTGTACATCAAGTAAGAATGGGAAAGAATTCCAGCCGAAAAGCTCCAAAAATTGGTCTCCTCAGTTCCCAAACGTTTACTGAGCGTTGTTAAAAGAAAAGGCGATGTAACACAGTGGTAAAAATGCCCCTGTGCCAACTTTTTTGCAATGTGTTGCTGCCATTAAATTCTAAGTTGATGATTATTTGCAAAAGAAAATAAAGTTTCTCAGTTCGAACATTAAATATCTTGTCTTTGCAGTGTATTCAATTGAATATAAGTTGAAAAGGATTTGCAAATCATTGTATTCTGTTTTTATTTACGATTTACACAACGTGCCAACTTCACTGGTTTTGGGTTTTGTGTATATACATATATATGTGTATATATATATATATATATATATATATATATATATATATATATATATATATATATATATATATATATATATATATATATATATATCCATATATATATATATAGATATAGATATATATAGATATACCCATATATATATATATATATATATATATATATATATATATATATATATATATATATATATATATATATATATATATATAGATAGATAGATATGGGTATAGATATATATATATATATATATATATATATATATATATATATATATATATATATATATATATATATATATATATATATACACACACACACACACACACATATATATATACATATACATATATATATACATATATATATGTGTGTGTATATATATATGTATATGGGTATAGATATATATTTATATTTATATATATATATAAATATATATATGGGTATAGATATATATATGGATATGTATACATTTATAACTCAGTTTATTTATATATGTATATTTTAGGCCATGTCTAACTCAGTTCATCTCTATGTTCTTAGGGCATGTTTAACTCGGTGTTGGAGGTGGCTAAGTTTGAAGGAGCTTCAGTGCGGACGGTGTCGGGGGTCAGAGGTCAGATAAAGAAGGCCCTGTCGTCTCCTGCAGGGGCGTACAGAGCCACATTTGAGGACCGCCTGCTCATGAGTGGTTAGTGTCATCTGTCGTTTTTTTTTCAGTGCGATGTTTTTCTGAGGCTGAACTGAATGTCAGTGCTCGTTTGTGCCTGCAGACATCGTGTTCCTGCGCTCGTGGTACCCCGTGTCCGTCCCTCAGCTCTATAACCCCGTGTCCTCGCTGCTGCTCCCCGTTGGACAGAAGGACAGCTGGGCCGGCATGAGGACACTGGGACAGCTCAAACACGAGCTCGGCATCAGAAACAAACCAAACGCAGACTCTCTGTACAAGGTGAGGGAAAACAGATCCTGAATGACCATTTACGGCTCCATCAGTCTGAGGAGTCACATCACGTGACTTATCTGTGCTGACACCGAGGCTTCTGATTGGCCCGTAGTGACTGTTACGGACAGGTAATTCGTCCAGTCACCGCTGTGTTTCTGCAAGGCTCTGCCCTCCATCACCGTCTCAGATAAATAAATCCACAGAGACGTGAAACAGTCCCTCTGGCTCTCTGTCTTAAATACATTTATTACTGTGGGTCCTCAGAATAATGGAGGCTGTGTTATTGTAAATATTCTGACATTTATTTTCATGCTGTTGTCAGTTTGACTATTTTACATCCTGGACTTCATATCCGGGTCTGTGTTTCTTCTGCAGCCGGTGGTTCGAGCCCCGAGGCGTTTCAACCCACTGCACATCCCCAAAGAGCTGCAGAAAGCCCTGCCCTTCAAGAGCAAACCCAAACAGCAGCCAGCCAAAGGGAAGATCCCCCGAGACCTGCAGAGACCCAGCGTGATCCGAGAGCCGCAGGAGAGGAAGGTGAGCCACAGCACAAGAGAAGGAGGAGGACATTCTGACAATAAACCAACCAAGACTCTGAAACTGTGTTGCACAAACTCAAAACCTCTCCCATTATTTGGTTGAAACATTTACAAAATATTATATTTAATATTCTGAAGATTTTAAAGTCGTAGATTTAAAGACAGCAATCATAGTTAAACATTATAAAGTCCTGAAGGAAGGAGAAGAATTCAGAGGTCCTAAAAATGAACATTTTTATCCAGAATATTTGAGATCATTGTTCCAAATTTTTAAGATTTGAGACTCAAAATATGTTTAGATTATAAACAAAGAAAAGTACAAAGACTAAAACTTAACTCTGGAGACCAGAAAGTCCTGAACAAGATAAACATTCCTGAAGATTATTGAATATTTATTTTATGGATGGTGTGAGTTGGTTTTCCTCTGCTGCCTCAGGCCTCTGCAGCAAACATGATTTATCTCAGTGTTGTTCCTCTCCCGTCCTGCAGGTGGCAGCACTGCTCCATGCCCTGAGCACAGTCCACAATCACAAGAGGAAGAAAGCCCACAGTCTGCAGCACGCCAAACACAAGGAGTTCCTGCAGCAGAAGGAGAAACAGGAGGAGGCCAAGCTGCGGAGGCATAAGGAGGCGCGCAAAAAACTGTACCGAGTGATGGGCCAGATGGAGAAGAAGAAGCAGAGGTCCAGCCTGAAGGGGGCGCCGCAGGATGATTAAAGCCAAGAATCACCAAGCAAACAGAAAACTGATGGAGCAGAGGTCTACCCTGAAGGGGGCGCTGCAGGATTGAAGCTGAAATAATAAACATTGCTTGTACTGATATCCTGCACATCACAGACTTTATGACAGACAGAGTGATGTCTCAAGGTCCAGCCTGAAGGGGGCGCTGCAGGCCGAGCTGGACTCTGCAGATTCAGGATCTGATCTATGGATCAGATTTCGTTTGTTGCCTTGTTTACTCTGAAATCATTTTATTTCTACACATGCTGAAGATGAAAATCTGCTGTATAGAAAAACTGACTTTGCGAATTTGTTTTAATAAAACACAAAATGACGTAAAAAGGCTTTTGGTCAAAGCTTTACCTGTTTCATAGTCTGATTATAATCACTAATAATTACACATCCATGTTTCGAACATAACTGCATGGTCAGCACAGCAGCATTAGGTTATAATAATGAGTTTTGGGGCCTGGCAGGACAAAAACACGACTGTGAGATGGGACAGTTATTTGCCTTTTCTTTATCTGCTCTGAAACCAAAATAAAAATGTTTCTCCAAAACAGAAAAATAACTGAAAACAAAAGGTAAAATGATGAGGGAAAAGGTCCACGTGCTGAGACATAGCAGCCAGAATATTGTGAAATAAAGGTAAAAATGTCAAGGAAAACAACCAAAATCTTGCTTGAAATGACTGATAAAACGTTGAATAAGGGTTTTGAAAATATGTTGAAGGAAAAAGATTCTGAGGAAAGAATTCAGATTAATTTTGGTCAAATGCTGTCAAAAGGTCAAGGTGTTAAGGAAGAGGCTGGGATGTCCAGGATAAAGTAAAAATAATAAAATATTTGGAAGATATTAATAAATAACTGATGAATAATGGTTTGAATATCAGTCAGAGTATAAGGTCCACATTTTTTAAAACATATATCTTTAACCTCTGAATGTTCACTGTAATATGCTCCCTCATTGTTTTCTGATGCCTGAGCTCAAAACTCTTGTGAACAATCACTGTAACAATGTTCAGGAAAAACAAAAAACAAAAACCATCACAGAAAAAGAACTAAAAAAAATCCTGCAAAACAAAAAAAATCTCAGAAAACAAACAAAAACATTCCTGAGGGGTATCTCACCGAAGTGGAATTAAGACATCCAGGATAACCAACTTAAGCCTGGCTTGACCAAGTCCCCTCTGAGCACGCTGGTTTAATGTGTTTCACGAAGGCCAATCCAGGATGAGGGGGAGCAGCTTGGTCAAGCCAGATAAAACTATTTCAGATAACTGCGCGTTCATGGCTTTCTTCAACAGACCACGAGGTAGATCACAGATATACTGATCGAAACAGGGAAGACGCATGCGCATACTTCGCTCCAAATGAAAACAGATTCAGATGGAAACTTATCAGGAAGTCAAACATATCAAATTTCTATAAAAAAAGAAAAACTGCTGTGATGCCATCGGACAGGACAAAAAACCTGTCTGATGGCATCACTGTCTCGTTTTAGAGAAACATAACATGCTTAGCTTTGAAAATTTCATTAGCTACTGTAATCTTAAAATGTTTTACAAATGCTTACATAGTCTTGTTCCATCTATGCTTGGTGAATTTGCTAGCAGGAATCAGAACTCCAGTCGAGCGAACACACGGGCTTCTGTTAATGGTAATTGTCGAATTCCGATGCGTAAAATGTCCTTTGGACAATCAGCCTTCCCTGTCACAGGAGCTAAACTCTGGAATAGTCTACCTACTGAGCTGAAAATGTAAACTAACTTCAAAGGCTTCAACAAAGGTATTAAATCATGGCTGAAAGAGCAACAATATTGTTCCCACATATAAAACATTTGCCTGTATACATGTTTACCTGAAGGAACTTTTTCATTCACCTTTTTATTGAACTTTTATCTTCATCTGTTCTGGATGTTTTAATTCTGATATTTTTTCTAATGAACTGTGTCATGGGTATCTCTGTTATTCTTTATAAATTGCTCTTTGTACAATTTTAATCCTTAAAAGCCTCCCATGGACTGGTGTTGAAAATTAGCACTGTGCTATAAACACTTACAGCAGTGCATTTGGGACCTGTGTATATTTAAATATCACAGCATCAATGTTACTGTGTGTCCATGTCAAATAAACAATGAATAAATAAATAAATAAAGGAGCAAGAAAGGGTGGCAGATAAAATCAGACCTGCTGAATGCGTATACATCCTGAAGTATACATCCAATCAAGCCCGCCGATAGGGGGGGACAAACGGGTCTGTTGTCCCGGGCCCAGGGTAGTGGGGTCCCAGAACTGGATGCGGGAGGGGGGCCCCCTGCGGAGCGGAGGGACAGAGCCAGGCTACCAGTGAGAGAGAAGAGGGAGAGAGAGAAGAGCTATAGAAGTCACGGTGAAGTGAGATGGGGCCCTAACTTTAGCAATCCTGCATTATGGCCAACAGAAATGACCGTCTCTGACTGACAGGGTCGAGAAGAAAGAGGAAGAGCAGAGGAAGAGGAACAGTGGAGGAAGAGATGTGAGGAGAGGAGAGAGGAAGAGCAGAGGAGGAGATGTTACCTCAGATTATCTTGTCCCGGGCCCAGCCAAGACTGTCAGCTGGCCTCCATCCACTAACCAGTCAAAGTGTATTTACAGTGCAAATCCATACATAATAATCTTTGAAAAGAACCAATAACAAATATTAACAATTAAATACAGCCTATCGTGGGAGGAAGAAAAGAAGCATCCTAATTATTACATATGAGGAGTTTCATGACGTTCGCATTTATACACATAAGCTTATAAATAACCTCTCTCTCTCTCTCTCTCTCTCTCTCTCTATATATATATATATATATATATATATATATATATATATATATATATATATATATATATATATATATATATATATATATGAGCCAAGATCTTGTGGGACTTCCAGATACAGACCGACAAAATGGTAATGGCCAACCAACCGGACATTGTAATCGTGGATAAGCAGCAGAGGAAAGCCGTTGTGATTGATGTAGCCATCCCAACTGATAACAACATCAGGAAAAACGAACCAGGAAACTAGAGAAATACCAAGGGCTCAAAGAAGAGCTGGAGAAAGCCTGGAAGGTGAAGGCAACAGTAGTGCCTGTGGTCATCGGGGCACTCGGGGCAGTGACCCCCACACTGGAGAAGTGGCTCCAAGAGATCCCTGGAGAAACATACATTATATGAATTATATACATTATATATATTTCAAAATGCTGTTTGGTCAAACAAAAACATGGGTTAAACTAATATCCTTTAAAAAATCTGCAAAAGGACCTTTTATAAAGATAATTGTTAGTTTATGAGTGTTAATAGAGGCCAAAAAAAAAGTCTCAATTTTATATTTTGTGGTTATTAAACGATGATGCCTGTTTTTTTAATTATTGTATGTGAGAGAAGAGCCAAAGCTTTGGCAAAAAAAATAAAAGATTTGTTTAGTAATAAATAATGATAACACAATGTGAACAAAAACCATCATGTTAATTAGATATGATGAAATATGAACACAAGGTTTTGTTCTGTTTTGTATAGTGGTGTCAGGTTCATTTTTTATGTAATCTTCTTTGTCTGTTAAAGTGTAAATTAAATCTCATGGTCTAATACATGGAAGTGAAGACGTTTTATAATTTATTTTGTTTATTATTGTAAAATATTCTTATTCTAATAACATTATGATTCAAAGTCTTCAGAATATTTATACTTGTTACTAAAAATCTAAACAAAACTAATTTGTATTAATTAGAAAAGAAATCTTAAACAAAATACACAAAAATATGGGATATCTTAATAATTTGCCAAAGTTACTCATGTGATTTGTGTTTGCTTTTGGTTTAAATCCTATTTTTCTCATTTATCTTCATTTAAAGGGGTCCCTGAGTTCTGTGAAAAGCATTTTTAAATGAAATGTATTATTAACATTCCTATATCTCTTATAGTCATTATCATTACTGTAACTGTAAGAAACATGCTGTTTTTAGATGAGATTGCTGCTGACTGAACAGCAGGATTAGTTAAGCCTGCCTGTTAGCCTGGTCAGGAGCAGGCTAAGAGGCAGGATTAGTTAAGCCTGCCTGTTAGCCTGATCAGGAGCAGGCTAGCTGCTCAGAATAAATCTCCATGGTAACTTATGTGCCTCTGCTTTGGTGAAACCAAATCACAGCTAAATTCATACAGGATAACTAGAAAATCCCGGCTTAATCCCCTATCTAGGTTTTGTGAAATACCCATCAGATAACAAAAACAATCTCAGAAAACAAACAGACAAAAACATTACCGGAGGAATATTTCACAAAACATAATAATCAGGACGCTTCCTTTCTTTCTCTCACTATAGGCTGTATTTAATTGTTATAGTAATGTGATGTGAATGAACATTGGGGCACTTTTTTAACAAAGCTATTCAAACTTTATACGATAATAGTAACTGCTCTATCAAATTAAGTTCTGGCACTACCTCACCATTTGATATTAAAGGGGGAATCTGCCAAGGTTGCCCTATCTCTCCTCACCTCTTCCTCCTAGCCACCCAGCTTTTAGCTGTTCATATTAAATCAAGCCATCTAAAAGGTATTACAACAGCAGTTTGTGAAATTATTATTTGTCAGTTAACAGACGATACCACTCTTTTTCTAAAAGATTCTGCTCAGATACCCCGTGCTCTTGATATTATTGCTGTACTCTCTGAGGCCTCTGGTCTATTCTTGAATGTACATACATGTGAGTTATTAGCAGTACGAGATTCATGTTCTTAATTTCAAACATCCCGGTTAAAGATACAATAACATATTTAGGAATCTCCATCACTAAAGATAAAAAAAAACAGAAGTACCTTAAACTTTCCCCAATTATAGAAAAAACACAAAAAAAGATTTAACCAATGGCTTCTAAGGGATCTATCTTTGAAGGGTCGAACACTCATCACAAAAGCAGAGGAAATTTCTAGACTTACCTGTGCTAGTTCTTAAAAAGACCAAATTCAATGAGGAACTTTATTCCTAACCATATCTTTTCCAAGATTGGTGGCTTGAAGTTTCTTCTTACATGCAACTACAGCATTGATAAAATTCCTTTTAATCTTTCTATTTTCATAAACTTACTTTCCTGGTCTATGCTATGCAAGCATAATTTTCTCCACACCATTACTCCATTTGGAATAACAAAGATATTCTTTACAAGAACCGATCCTTATTCTTTGAGGGATGGGTTAATAATGATATTATTTAGGTGAGACAGTTATTCAACAGCAATGGTATTTTATTTTCTTATTAAGAATTTCTCCATCACTATCAGATTCCTGTAACCCCTAAACAGTTTGCCATAGTTTTTGATGCTCTTCCTTCTGGTGTACCCATGTTATTCAAGAGCTGTATGCCCACACCTGTCCCTGTTGCCACTCCTGTCAAGGTAACCGATTCTTTGATTGGTCAACTGTGTTTGAAGCCTTCTGGCCGTAAGAACAACAGGTAGATACGCGCTCTTTTCCAATCTAATACTGTTTCTGTCCCACCTAGTATATCTTACCGGAACTGTCATGTAAATAACCTGTGCTGGATAAAAGTCTGGGCTCTGCCTCAAAAGGTCTTCGTCATCAATATGGTGAAAGAGGTGTCATTTAAAATCATTCATTCCTTATTATTTACAGTGTAATCTTTATTTATTATACTTCTTGCAAAATTCTATATTCATAAATGCAAATTTGCCAATGTGAAACCTCTCTTTCATGTTTTTAAGAAAGAATTAGACTTATATTTTCAGTCTATAGCCTCTGCTAAAAACATGAAAGCTGTGAAAACTCTGAGACTATGCTGCCATTTCAATATCTTTAATTCACTTTAATTATTTATGTAACCCCTGGTACGTATTTATGTTGATCTATTTTTCTGTCCTCTGTTACTTATGTTCTGTGTATAATTTACAGCTTGTGATAGCTGACAAGAGGCCAGGAGACCCGAAATGTATCTATCAGGACGTACAAACATTATCCTCACTTCTCTCTGTGCAATAAGAAGCTGTGTGTTTTACATGTGGTCCTAAAATACTTGAAGTCGGCATGGTTTACCCCTCGTTAAACGGTGCTGATGTCCAAAAAAAAATGAAAAAAATAAAAAAATACTCCACTGAAACATCACAATATCAGTCCAAATGGTTTATTAACGTCACCGAAAATGTAGTTGTGCCCTGATTATGAATTAGTTAAATTGCATGTAAAACTGAAACTGAATTTGAAATTGAAATGGCCATGTTTGCTCCTTATGCAAATACATAAAAAAATCTAAAATACATATAAATACCCTTACCACAAAATAAAACCCTTTTAATAGGTGAACAAATAATAATTATTGTAATAAATAATAAGTACAAAAATCAACAATAATTTAAATAAGCACAAAGTTAT
Source organism: Cetoscarus ocellatus (assembly GCA_037902135.1). NCBI lineage: Eukaryota > Metazoa > Chordata > Actinopteri > Labriformes > Labridae > Cetoscarus > Cetoscarus ocellatus. The sequence goes on along the minus strand of JBAMNC010001774.1, from coordinate 395,379 downwards.
CACACCATAACTCTATACATAAAATACATTTTCACAACTATGCAATAACTGTACATTTATATTTGAATCACTGTGAGCTTTTCTATTTTAGGAGTTAGTAGTAATAACTAGTTTTAATATAGACGTAATTTTATTGAAGGTGAATTTTTTTCACAGATTTTGTGGCACCCCTTGGAGGCCACGGCACCCTTAGTATTTGCCCGTATTGTCTAATGGGCCAGCCGGTTCTGCATGCATGTGTATGCTGATAGGTCATAAAATAACCACTTAAAGCTGTGTGTGTGTGTGTGTGTGTGGGTGTGGGTGTGTGTGTGTGTGTGTGTGTGCGTGTGTGTAGATTAAACATGACTGGGCAAAAGCTGACACGTTTTGATTTTGTCATTTATTGAACACTGCAGACTCCTTCTGATGTACATTGAGTGGTTTAATTAAACTAATTAAATTGATAAGTTAATTAATTAATTAGTCTACATCTTATAGTTTCAGGTGGTCTGCAGACTGCCTGATCAGCAGTGTTGTGGCAAATTGACCTCTGCAGTCTACCAGCACCTATCACAAGGTGAGCCCCACAGCCTCTGTTGATAACCACTTTAACATCATGGCTGTGTGGAGACTGTCTCTGTTTCTGAGGTTATGATGATGATATTTTGTTTTCACAGGTGAATTCTCAGGTGTGTTGCTGGGGGACAGAGTGTATGCCTGCCAGCCTTTTCTCCTCACACCGTTTACAGACACTCGGGGGGGCACAGCAGCCATACAACCATGCCCATGACAGGACAAGGGCCCGAATAGAAATGACCTTTGACCTCCTACAGGCACTGTCTCCACCACCTGAGGGTCAGTCCAGACAGGGCAGGTGACATCCCTGTGGCCTGTGCTGTCCTCTACGATGTAGCCTGACTGAGGACGGGGTTAGAGAGTGTCCTCACACAGAGACCGCAGGACGACAGTGTCCAGCTGATCAGAGACCAATAGGTCTGAGATTGTTTAAGTTAGTTTGCATGCTGTAAATGTAAGTTAAACATATCCTGCAATGGCAGACAAATGTGTTTATTTTTAAATTATTTTGTCCTATTATGATGTCTGTGCTGTATACAGGCCTGCAGAGGGGCTACTGCATCTTTCATCTGTCTGTTCATCTGTTGTGTTTGGATTTGTCCTGCAGTTATTTCACTGTGCAGACATGTGGGCTGGATTATACAGACCTTTGTGAATGTGCATTTATTTTTGTCTTTTATAATATGCCTTGATTCTGTGCTTTCTATCTTGTTGAGCACTGTGTCACTTCAGTTTTAAAGGAGCTGATGGTTACCTGCTCTGATTTATCCTTCAATAAAGAAACACCATCTGACTCTTGATTTTTTTACTTATATGGATGTGCATTTTTATATAGTCTATGTATAACTCTTATCTAATGATTGAAAAATCATCTAAAACATCATAACTTATCTAAAATGATTGCAATAAATGATCATAAATGTTTAAATAATGACAGTGGGTCTTGTTGAATGTGATAACAACGTGTTTGTGGGGACTGCTGACTGAGAAAAGGGATGAGATTAATCAAATCCTGGAACCTAGCCTGGTCTGGAGCAGGCTAGCTCCACAGAATAAATCTCCATGGTAACTTATGTCAAAACATATACTATTTACTGATTTTATTATAATTACTATTAATATTTATATTCTCATTATTGTACTAAGAGGCTCATTAAAAGAAAACATAAATGAAAAAATTTGCAGCAACATTGACCAGCAGAGCATCAAAAAGAGCCTTAATAGAGAGTGGTCAAGGGCTAAATGTCCTTTCATTTTGAAGGTTATACCAAAATTCTTAGGCCCCTGATACTGGATTTCTTCTAAATCACATTTGAATTTATTATCCTGGTAATAATCCAAAATATATTTAATTGTTTTTAAGTCAGGTTTGGTCATTAATGAAATTTGACTGGTTTTATGTGGATCACAATAATTATTTTCTCTCTTTAATCAGACAGAATATTCTGAAACATAATCAAGCTCTAACTGCTGACACATGTGTTTTCAGTTCATTCAACTTTCACATGATGGACTCTGAAAGGAGGGACTGCACGGTGGAGCAGAGGGTTTGTACATCTCCCTCACAGTATGAAGGTTGATGGTTCAACTCGCTGAGACTGTCTGGTCCTCTCTGTCTGGAGTTAACATGTTCTCCTGTGCATGTGTGTGTTCATCCAGGTACGCAGGTTTCCTCCCACAGACCAAAAACATGTTTGTTAAGTTAATTAGTGATTCATATTTTACCTCAGGTGTGTGTGAATGGCTGTCTCTGTCAGCCCTGTGATTGGCTGCTGATCAGTTCAGGATGTACCCCCACCTCTTGTCCATGATAATAATCATAAGCTCCAAAGACAACAATTGTATCTGCGTCTAAACACAGACACAAGCGTAAACACAGGACACCGAGGATAGTTTTGCCTCTTTTATTTTGGAAGGCTCGACCGGAAGTGTGTGTCCTCGCCACGGGGTCACTGGAGGACCGTAGAAGAAGAGCAGTGCAGCAACAGTGGAAAAGGTCTCTGTCTTTAATGAGTTAATGAGTTTAATTAGTCATTCTTCGGACCGCAGCTCTGATTGTAAGGCGGACTTTGAGCAACATGGCGCCCACCAACCTTCTTCATGAGGCCCCAGCGGCGGGTAAATATTCTAACGCTAACTATTGTTATCATGACACGAGTTTATGCTAGTGCTAAAGCCGTCTGTTATAACGGCAGAGTTAGCCTCTGAGCTAACAGCAACTCCCAGGGTGACCTCAGTGAACTCTGTCCATCTGTCCACGTGTGACTCTAAAGTTTACTTTAGTTAAAGATGAACAATTTAGACTCTACTCACAGTTTTTACTGTTATAATCCTTTTGAATATTTGATTTTTAAAGTCATTAAATGTTATTAACAGACTGATTTAATCTGTTGGCCCCCAGTATTGATGGTCAACTGATAATTAATGTGAACTGAACTAAACTTAAATCTATAATAAACACTTTAATGAGATAATTTACACTCTACTCACAGTTTTTACTGTTATAATCCTTTAGAATATTTGATTTTTAAAGTCATTAAATATTATTAAAAGACTTGATTAAATCTGATGGCCCCCGGTATTGATGTGGTAAACTGATAATTAATGTGAGCAGAACTAAACTTAAATCTATAATAAACACTTTAATGAGATAATTTACACTCTAGTCACAGTAATTGCTGTTACAATCTTTTCGAATATTTGATTTTTTTAAAGTCATTAAATGTTATTAATAGACTGATTTAATCTGATTACCCTCAGTATGGACTGTAAACTGATAATTAATGTGATCAGAGCGTACAAAGTGTACAATAATGCAGAAAAAGGGTTTATATTTATATTTATTTATGTTTAACTGCTGAAGTCTGAAGGGCCAAAGAGTTTCAAACATTTAACAAAGACAAAGATTTTTACAATAATATAGTATATATGTTTTTTTTTCCCCTGCGTAATAAACTAATTTTTAATGAAAACAAACTAAACACAGAAGTGAAACCTTCATAAGATTATTCTTCTGCACACAACTCACTCATAATTATAACATTGTTTAAACATTATATAAAATATAATTAATCTGACTTAGATCAAGTGGATGGCCCTCAGACAACCAGCTGCCCTAAAACAGGTCTAAAACTTCTGACCTTCTGTAAGGACTGTGAGATGTGGACCAAATGTCATATCTCAATATTTTGATCTGAATATTAATTCATAATAAATATCTGAACATCTTTACTCCCCGTAGAGGAATAAAAATACAAGTGATGTGTATATATACCAAATACCAACCACAGACTTTTGTTTTTAACAAGCTGCACACTGTCAGCATGTTAATGACTTCAGAATTAACTAACAGTTTTCAAAAGATTTAGTGCAGATTCATTGAAAATATGGTCCTTAAACTAAATTAAATTATCAGACAGATGAATCTGCATTGATATCTCAGATGGATGATGTGGTCAGTGACCATCTTCATGTTGGTGGTTTTACGTTGATCTTTGGCTGAATGATTGTTGACAAAATTATTCTATTACATTTGCATTTAAATGTAATTTTAAAAAGCTTCTCTCAGTTTTTGGTGTATACCAGTACCCATTTTAGTATAACATAAGTTTTATAATATTGACATATCAGTAAAAATCCAATGTCCCCCATCCCTTTCAAATAGAACTACTGAGCACTGCATCAATATTCAGCCCGGCAGCAGAAGTTTCTAATAACTACAAACAGGCACTGGGGACAGACAGGAGTAAAGAAATACAGTCAAAGGAGGATGTTTTGCTTTTTATTATGAGCTTCAAGAGAAAATAATAAACAAATGTGAAGAAAGTCCAGATGTCTTATTTATTTATATTATCTGATTTTATCTGATTTATTTCCCTGACGTGTTCTTTTGTTGCTTTCTTTTAATCTGTTTTTTATTTTCTTATCTTATTATGTATTTTTAAATGGAAAGCACTTTGGTCACTTTGAGTGTTGTAAAGTGCTCTATAAATAAATTTTGATTGATTGATTGATGTCAAGAAAAAAGTCTGAATATAGAGAAAGAAGGAGGAAATGTTGAGAAACAACAGCCAAAATGTGAGGAAAATGATTATAATGTTAAAAATAAAAATAAAGATGTCAAAGAAAAGTCTAAATGTTAAGTGAAGACAACCCACAGTCAAGAAGAAAGCAGAGAAACGGGAGGAACAGCAGCCAGGATCCTCAGAAGAGAAGAACACACTGAAATAAACTCCGATGTCCGATTTCAGAAATGGTCCAAATGTTTTATCACGGTCAGCTTGTCCTGGAAGAAGATCCACGTTTATCAGAAAAGGTCACACTCTCCGAGGAGAGTGACCACAAATGAGATGTTCAGACAGGCTGACTTCTGTGGAACACTCTGAATCAGGTCTTTACTCTGACTCTGTAAACATCTCTGATGATGATCTGGAAAATTCTCCATGAGCAGCTCCATGTCGGAGCTTCTGTAAGCTCTCTGTGTAACACCGTGGAGGACCTTCAGAGTTTCTTTGTTTTCAGCATGTTCAGAGGCTTCTCCAAACATCAGTCTGAGACGGTCAGCAGTCCTGAAGCTTCTCCAAACATCAGTCTGAGACGGTCAGCAGTCCTGAAGCTTCTCCAAACATCAGTCTGAGACGGTCAGCAGTCCTGAAGCTTCTCCAAACATCAGTCTCAGACCTTAAAGCAGCACTAAATAAGATTCCGGCTTTCAGCTCTCTAGGGGTCTCTATGGTCATTGAGTGTAACTGCGCTGTCGTAAAACAGAGCGCCTCACACCAACGTGCATTTGTTGACATACAGAGGGAGGAGAAGCGAGCTGACAGGACGTCCTGAGAGACAAATAAACCATGTGGACTGATAAGGTACAGTCTGATCATGTTTCTATTTGAATAAATCGTCATGTACAAGTCCAACAATAACAGGGCCAAATCAGCATCGGTCGGACATCCCTCCTCATCTTTCAGCTCACGCCAGCGAGTGAACGCCGGGCCAGTGTTTATCCCTGTCCGGGCACTGAGCTTGTTACTCTCCCGCTTTCTTTTTTTCGTCTCCTCCGATAAAACATTACTTTTCTTCAGGCGTTTCGCTGCTTCCGCCATGATAACAACACTACATTTAGCTTTCTTCTTCTGCTTGTTTAATGGCGGGTGGCGTCCAGCGTCAGAGGAGCATTACCGCCACCTACTATGCAGGAGTGTGAGCCAGAGGTCCCTATTTCCATTAGGAAAATAAGTGCATATATACTTTAAACTAAACTCTGTTCATTAAATCTGTTTTAAGAATTCATAAACTGCTTTATATTCTCCTTTTCCCAACGTTTAGCTTTCGCCTCGAGGGGGAAGTGACGTATGCCGTAAAGCAGTCAAAGCAGTAAACATTTGTAGTTTTTTAGTGTGGAAGTGTTCCTACCATCCACATCGAAGTTACTTAGTGCCAGTGAAGGTGATACAGACCCCCTCAGACCATGACAGAGGTGTCATTCAACCTGTTGTAAGGTGATGTACCATCACAGTGATTCTAGAAATATTATATAAGGGTGGAAAAACTATGTAGTATTGGTTTAAGGAGTCCTGAAGCTTCTCCAAACATCAGTCTGAGACCTTCACATCAGTCTGCTCACTGACACAGAGCTGTTCCACACAAGGACCTCATGATAAACTTTATTTAACTTTGGTTTTTTTTGCTTCATGAAGCTTTTTTGCTCCAGAGGTCGAGAACAGATTTTCTAAAGTGTCAGTTGTCCTCTAACGGTGGTCTTTTTCATTCTTTGGTTTATTTCAGTTTTATTTTTTATTTTTGCTCCATAGTGACTGTGCAGCTCTTTCATAAACACTATCATAGTTTTAAATGTGCATCATCAAGCATCCATCAAGCAGCTGCTGTAAATGTCTCTTAACATTAAAAAATTCCTGTTTCCGTTCGAGCAGGATGCAGGAGTGCTCTGGAGGCAGAGCTGAGAGCCACACTGCAGCAAAGGATCATGGTCCTGGACGGAGGGATGGGAACGATGATCCAACAGCAGAAACTGGAGGAAGAAGACTTCAGAGGAGACGAGTTTAAAGATCATCCTCAGCCTCTGAAGGGGAACAACGACCTGCTCAGCATCACACAGCCTAATATCATCTATAACATACACAAGGTGATTATTAGAGACTCTAAAAACAAATTTAAAGTACCTTATAAAACACAAAGTCTGTAAAACACACGTAAAATACTCAAAAACACATTTTAAATACTCAAAAAGGCATTTGAAACACTCTAAAAAGACACTTAAAATACTCAAAAACACATTAAATTACTCTAAAAACACACTTTAGAATCTCTACAAATATTAAACATTCTTAAAACACTTAAAATACCCTAAAAACACTTAATATAGGGCCATAGTGTATTAGATTATAACCACTAACTGCAGCTCTCTTGATCTCTGATGTGTTTCAGGACTATCTCTTAGCTGGAGCTGACATCATTGAGACCAACACTTTCAGTAGCACCTGCACAGCTCAGGCCGACTATGGACTGGAACACCTGGTGAGAATGAGTCAGACACACCTGTGAACAGAACACAACTGTGTGAACAGAACACACCTCTGTGAACAGAACACACCTGTGTGATCAAAACACACCTGTGAACAGAACACACCTGTGTGATCAAAACACACCTGTGAACAGAACACACCTGTGTGAACAAATCACACCTGTGTGATCAGAACACACCTGTGATCAAAACACACATGTGAACAGAACACACCTGTGAACAGAACACACCTGTGATCAGAACACACCTGTGATCAGAACACACCTGTGATCAAAACACACATGTGATCAGAACACAGCTGTGAACAGACACACCTGTGATAAGAACACACCTGTGAACAAACACACCTGTGATCAGAACACACCTGTTGACAGAACACACCTGTGATCAGATCACACCTGTGAACAAAACACACCTGCGATAAGAACACACCTGTGATCAGAACACACCTGTGAACAAACACACCTGTGAACAAACACACCTGCTATCAGAAGACACCTGCGATCAGAAGACACCTGTGAACAAAACACACCTGTGAACAGAACACACCTCTGTGAACAGAACACACCTCTGTGAACAGAACACACCTCTGTGAACAGAACATACCTGTGTGATCAAAACACACCTGTGAACAGAACACACCTGTGTGATCAAAACACACCTGTGATCAGAACACACCTGTGTGAACAAAACACACCTGTGATCAAAACACACCTGTGATCAGAACGCACCGGTGTGAACAAAACACACCTGTGATCAGAACACACCTGTGATCAGAACACACCTGTGATCAGAACAGGCCTGTGAACAGAACACACCTGTTATCAGAACACACCTGTGATCAGAACACACCTGTGTGCACAGAACACACCCTGTGTGATAAGAGCACACCTGTATGAATAGAAGACCTCTGTGTGAGACCTCTGTGTGATCAAAACACACCTGTGAACAGAACATACCTGTGATGCGAACACACCTGTGATCAGAACACACCTGTTATCAGAAAACAGCTGTGATCAGAACATACCTGTGAACAAACACACTTGTGATCAGAACACAGCTGTGAACAGACACACCTGTGATCAGAACACACCTGTGAACAGACGCACCTGTGAACAGACACACCTGTGATCAGAACACACCTGTTGACAGAACACACCTGTGATCAGAACACCTGTGTGATCAGAACACACCTGTGATCAAAACACACATGTGAACAGAACACACCTGTGTGATAAGAACACACCTGTAGGAGTAGAAGCCCTCTGTGTGAGACCTCTGTGTGATCAAAAAAAAACCTGTGAACAGTACATACCTGTGATGTGAACACACCTGTGATCAGAACACACCTGTGATCAGGACACACATGTGAACAGACACACCTGTTAACAAACACACCTGTGATCAGAACACAGCTGTGTACAGACACACCTGTGATCAGAACACACCTGTGAACAAACACACCTGTGATCAGAACACCTGTGGACAGAACACACCTGTGATCAGAACACACCTGTGAACAGACACACCTGTGATCAGAACACACCTGCGATCAGAACACACCTGTTTGAACAAAACACACCTGTGTGTACAGAACACCACTGTGTGATAAGAGCACACCTGTATGAATAGAAGACCTCTGTGTGATCAAAACACACCTGTGAACAGTACATACCTGTGATCAGAACACACCTGTGATCAGAACACACCTGTGAACAGTACATACCTGTGATCAGAACACACCTGTGATCAGAACACACCTGTGAACAAACACACCTGTGATCAGAACACAGCTGTGAACAGACACACCTGTGATCAGAACACACCTGTGATCAGAACACACCTGTGATCAGAACACACCTGTGGACAGAACACACCTGTGATCAGAACACACCTGTGTGCACAGAACACACCTGTGATCAGAAGACACCTGTGAACAGACACACCTGTGATCAGAACACACATTTGATCAGAACACACCTGTGAACAGACACACCTGTGATCAGAACACACCTGTGAACAGACACACCTGTGATCAGAACACCTTTACACTCTGAGGTCAGTCACACTGTGAATGCTGGCAGGTAGGCGTGCTCATGCCTCAGGTGTTCACATGCTGCTGTCCCTGTGCCCTCTTTCTTGTACCTGCCCTTGTTAACCTCTGAGCTGTGATGTCATGTGTTTCAGGCATACCGTCTAAACAGGGCGTCTGCAGAGCTGGCGAGGAGAGCGGCTGATGATGTCACCAAACAGACAGGTCAGCTCAGCCAATCACAGCTCTTTAAGTACATTAATGTTTAGCCTGAGCATGGCGTGGTGGTGGTGGTGGGGGGTTCGTGCTGCTAACTCGCTGTGATCTCTGTTATCAGGCAGTAAACGCTACGTGGCGGGCGCCGTGGGTCCGACCAATAAGACGCTCTCGGTGTCCCCGTCGGTGGAGAGGCCAGACTACAGGAACATCAGTAAGGATGTGACCTCTGGGGGTCACAGAATAATTAGGGTTTATGGTCAAAGGTTAATGAAGGTGTCTCAGGGTCACAGGTCACATCCAGCAGAGTAGAGGTGAGCTCCTGGCAGATAAGGTAATATTCTGCAGGTAATCTGAGACCACACACCTGGACAGGTGGATAAACATGATTTAATAACCAGGGACTGACGGGACAGGCCTGAGGTCATTCAAAATCATGTTTATGGTAAACTCAAACATGGTGTAAACATGTCAAAGGTCAAGGTCTTGAGGGTCACAATCATTCTTTGCCTGTGAGTATGAGTCACCTGTGGGTGTGATCACCTGTGATTGGAGTTGCCTGACATTAGTGTGTATGTCTAAATACAGTTTTTTAATATTTTTATTAACCGTCCTGGTTTACACGTGTGCAGCGTTCGACGAGCTGGTGGAGGCGTACTTGGAGCAGGTCAGGGGGCTGTTGGACGGAGGAGCTGACATCCTGCTGGTGGAGACCATCTTTGACACCGCCAACGCCAAGGTATGCTCTCACCTGATTGGTTCAAACATGATGAGCTCAGGAGAGGTTAGGACCTATGAGAGGCTAACAGGCTAAGGAGGGGAGCAGGGACAGGGTCACTGACAGGCTTTGATTGGTAATTAATTTACTTTTACATTTATTTAATTTAGAATAGAGTATTGAAGTGTTCCAGATCTATAATGGTGCATTGTGAAAGCAGCACCTTATCAAAGAAAATAAATCATAAAGAAAAAAATCACGACAATAAAACATTAAGGAAAATAAATATGCCCAATAACATAATTTATCCAGAATTAAATATTGTATTCTCAGAAACAGAAGATTAAAAACATAAAACATAAAAACTATTTAAAAAAACATTTAATATGAATCCACAGTTCATGTTTAAAGGGGTGATTGATATATAAGTAAATATTTTTTGTTTTATGTTTTATGAAATATAAGTGAATATGTAGTAAGATATATGATATATACAGTGCTATGAAAAAGTATTTGCCCCCTTCCAGATTTCTTATCTTCTTGCATATTTGTCACACTTAAATATTTCAGTTCAACACACAAATTTTAACATTAGACAAAGATAACCTGAGTAAATACAAAATGCAGTTTTTAAATGATGATTTTATGTATTAAGGGAAAAAGCTCTCCAAACCTTCATGACCCTATGTGAAAAAGTAATTGCCCCCCTTGTTAAATCATGAGTTAACTGTGATTAACCACATTTTTTTGAAAGCTGAGTTCAATTTCACTGACCACACCCAGACCTGATTACTGCCAGGCCTGTTGAATTAAGAAATCACTTTAACAGAACCTGTCTGACAGTGAAGTAGGCTGCAAGATCTCCAAAAGAAACACATCATGCTACGATCCAAAGGAATTCAAGAGCAAATGAGAAACAAAGTGACTGAAATCTATCAGTCTATTACAAAGCCATTTCTAAGGCTTTAGGACTCCAGTGAACCACGGTCAGAGCCATTATCCACAAATGGAGAAAACTGGGAACAGTGGTGAACCTTCCCAGGAGTGGTCGGCCTACCAAAATTACACCAAGAGCACAACGACGACTCATCCAGGAGGTCAAAAAGAACCCAGAACAACATCTAAAGACCTGCAGGCCTCACCTGCCTCAGTTAAGGTCAGAGTTCATGACTGAACAATAAGAAAGAGACTGAGCAAAAATGGCATCATGGGAGAGCTCCAAGGCCAAAACCACTACTGACCAAAAAGAACACAAAGGCTCGTCTCACATTTGCCAAAAAACATCTTGATGATCCCCAAGACTTTTGGAAAAATATTCTGTGGACTGACCAGACAAAAGTTGAACTTTTTTGAAGGTGTGCGTCCCGTTACATCTGGTGTAAAAACAACACAGCATTTGATAAAAAGAACATCAGAGCAATAGTCAGACATGGTGGTGGTAGTGTGATGGTCTGGGGCTGCTTTGCTGCTTCAGGACCTGGACGACGTGCTGTGATTGATGAAACCATGAATTCTGCTGTCTACCAGAAAATCCTGAAGGAGAACGTTCAGCCATCAGTTTGTGACCTCAAGCTCAAGCTCACTTGGGTTATGCAACAGGACAACAACCCGAAACACACTAGCAAGTCCATCTCTGAATGGCTTAAAAAAATAAAATTAAGGTTTTGGAGTGGCCGAGTCAAAGTCCGGACTTAAATCCAATTAAGATGCTGTGGTGTGACCTTAAACAGGCAGTTCATGCTCGAAAACCCTCCAATGTGGCTGAGTTAAAACAATTCTGCAGAGAAGAGTGGGCCAAAATTCCTCCACAGCGATGTTAAAGACTCATCACCAGTTATCGCAAACGCTTGATTGCAGTTATTGCTGCCAAGGGTGAAAAAACCAATTATTAGATTCAGGGGGCAATTACTTTTTCACACAGGGTCATGTAGGTTTGGAGAGCTTTTTTACCTTAATAAATAAAATCGTCATTTAAAAACTGCATTTTGTATTTACTCAGGTTATCTTTGTCTAATGTTAAAATTTGTGTGATGATCTGAAACATTTAAAGTGTGATAAATATGCAAAAAAGTAAGAAATCAGGAAGGGGCAAATACTTTTTCATGGCACTGTAAGTGAATATGTTGTATGTTTTATGATATATAAGTAAATATGTAGTATTTTATATGATAAATAACTGAATATGTAGTATGTTATATGATATAAAAGTGAATATGTTGTATATGATATATAAGTGAAAATGTTGTATGTTTGATGTCTCCTGTGTCTCCTCTGCAGGCGGCTTTATTCGCCATCGACCTGATGTTTGAGAAGAGCCACGAGAGGAAACCTGTTTTTGTAAAGTTTGATTTTTTTTAAGGCTGAAAAATTCATGACAGTTTCTATAAATTTTCAATCCACAGCAGTTTTTCAATATTTCTTTAAGGTCAAATATTTGTCAGCATTTAAGGCAATCAGGCACAGGTACTAAAACCCCTGTTTGTGCTGAAACTTGGAAACACATCTTTACTCATTAGTCTTTCTAATAATGATTCAGTAATTAATTAGGTATATTTTTATTTTAAAAGAGATAGATGATCTAAAAAAGCCAAATCTGTTGGTATTTGAAATTGTATAGAAGTCACAGTAAAGGTCAGATAATCATTTGTCTCCGTTCTGCCTCGACAGCCCTGGTCATCAAAGGTATGCCAGAGTTAGTATAACTGCTAAATTATATCTGTAGTCCCTTGGCAGGTTTCAGTGTGTGATGCTTTCATACGTACGAATATACAAGCGCAAGGATGCAGGTGTATGCAGTGCACAGGTATGTTTATGAATCTGCAGACACTATGACAGCGCTGTGTGTTATCAGCCAACAAACTTATTTTCCCAGTCAAATCTTTGCCATAAATATACTTAAATTAAAAAATAACTTTTCCTGATCCATCATAACCCTGTCAGCTAACAGCTGATAAATCTGTTTTATAATTAAAAAAAAGCAAATTTCACCTCCAAACAGGTGATTTTGTTTTTACACAAAAGCTACATCATTTGAATTAACTCACCAAGTTTGGTGTATCCATCAAACTGACTTCTGTCTGAGCGTGCATTGACCTCTGCAGGTCACAGTTTTTAAATGCTCGCTGAGTTTGTTCATTGAGCTCAGCTGATCTCATCAGGAGGAGATTTCCTGCTGCAGGGGTCGGAATGTTGTCAGTCTGTTAACACAGTTCTTTATCCAAGCCCACGGGGAAAAGCTGCAGCAGTTAATGCTTAATCTGCTGCGCTGTGCTGATGTGAGTGGAGTTCATGCTCCTCCTGTCAGACCTGATGTTGGTGCTCCAGCTGAGATCAGATGACCTTCAGTCACATGACCCACAAGACCAGTTATGATTGATCGTCTTCAGACCAGATTAACAGAGTGGTGCTCCTTCAGCCTCCTGCCTCTGTGGTAGTTTGATATCTCAGAGTCCCTGCAGCCCTGAGCACTGACTCACAGGCACAGCAGAGACAAAGGTCATAAGGCATTAAAGCTGTTTGTGCTCAAACCAAGAAAACCTCATCCCTTCATCCATCCACATTACGGAGGGAGAGGAGGATTTAAAGTTTATTTTGTAAAGTGTAAATGAGTGTTTTGTGACAAAGGGGCAGATTTTGCAATGGAGTGCTCCCCTTTATTAATACATGAAATAAACTTTAAAATAAAAAGTGCAGATTTAAGTGTGGATGTATTACCGATCAATTAACTGTCTAACATTTCTATGTGCTCCTCGCCTCCTGGTCCAGGTTTCAGGGACCATCGTGGACCGTAGTGGCCGCACGCTGTCTGGTCAGACTGGAGAGGCTTTTGTGGTCAGTGTGTCTCACACTAAACCTCTGTGGTGAGTTCAGCTCGTTAGACTGTTGCTATGGTAACACTGTACAACCCTGTTCAGTATAAATGATGGTGACCCCACAGTGACCTCTCTGCCCCCCCAGCATTGGCCTGAACTGTGCCCTGGGAGCCACAGAGATGAGGCCCTTCATCGAGGCCATCGGACAGAACACTACAGCCTTCATCATCTGTTACCCCAACGCAGGTGCACACACACACACCCACACACACACACACACTCCTGTCTGAGCATGCTCAGATGGTGGAGTCCACTTTGGGTCCACTGGAGGTGTGCACAGAGTAAATTGACCCTGGAGCACATCACCTGGAATGACAATAAACAAAAACAACACAAGAGACTACAATAACACAATAAACAACAGCAACGCAATGAACAACAGGCCAGTAAACAACAACAAAACAATAAACAGCACCAACTCAAACAATAGAACAAGAGACAACAGCACAAAAAACAACACAAATGATGACAACACAGTAAGCATAACACAATTAACGACAGCAGCAACACAATAGGCAACAACACAATAGACAACAACACAATACACTATAAATAACACATACAACATCATAATAAACACCAACACAATAAATAACAAGTAAACAACACAGTAGACAACACTATAGACAACAACAACACAATAAACAACTACACAATAATCACAACATAATAAACAACAACATAATAGACAACAGCACAATAACAACAACACAGTTAACAACAACACAATAAGCAATACAATAGACAACAACAACGCAGTAAACAACAACAACACAATAAACAGCACAGTGGACAACAACGACAACACAACACACAACACAATAAATGTAAATATCAATAGACAACAACAACACAATAAACAAAAACACAATAAACAACAACAACACAATAAACAACGAGACCAAAGAACAAAGTACTTACCCTCACTTGTCCCTTGTGTGATGATCCTCACCTGGATGATGTCATGACGCTGTGGTGTTGTCTGTTTCAGGTCTGCCGAACACGTTTGGAGGTTATGATGAGACTCCTCAGGTCACTGCCTCACACCTAAAGGTGCTCCTCATATTAATGTTCTTTCTGCTAATCGTGACGGGCTGATGGACCAACCAGGACTCAGACCTGATGGACCAACCAGGACTCAGACATGGTGGACCAACCAGGACTCAGACACGGTGGACCAACCAGGACTCCCACCTGATGGACCAACCAGGACTCAGACATGGTGGACCAACCAGGACTCAGACACGGTGGACCAACCAGGACTCCCACCTGATGGACCAACCAGGACTCAGACATGGTGGACCAACCAGGACTCAGACATGGTGGACCAACCAGGACTCGGGCATGGTGGACTGACCAGGACTCCGACCTGATGAACCAACCAGGAATCAGACATGGTGGACCAACCAGGACTCAGACATGGTGGACCAACCAGGACTCAGACATGGACTCAGACATGGTGGACCAACCAGGACTCAGACAAGGTGGACCAACCAGGACTCCCACCTGATGGACCAACCAGGACTCAGACATGGTGGACCAACCAGGACTCAGACATGGTGGACCAACCAGGACTCAGACATGGTGGACTAACCAGGACTCAGACATGGTGGACCAACCAGGACTCCCACCTGATGGACCAACCAGGACTCAGACATGGTGGACCAACCAGGACTCAGACATGGTGGACCAACCAGGACTCAGACATGGTGGACCAACCAGGACTCGGGCATGGTGGACTGACCAGGACTCAGACACGGTGGACCAACCAGGACTCCCACCTGATGGACCAACCAGGACTCAGACATGGTGGACCAACCAGGACTCAGACACGGTGGACCAACCAGGACTCCCACCTGATGGACCAACCAGGACTCAGACATGGTGGACCAACCAGGACTCAGACATGGTGGACCAACCAGGACTCGGGCATGGTGGACTGACCAGGACTCCGACCTGATGGACCAACCAGGAATCAGACATGGTGGACCAACCAGGACTCAGACATGGTGGACCAACCAGGACTCAGACATGGACTCAGACATGGTGGACCAACCAGGACTCAGACATGGTGGACCAACCAGGACTCCCACCTGATGGACCAACCAGGACTCAGACATGGTGGACCAACCAGGACTCAGACATGGTGGACCAACCAGGACTCAGACATGGTGGACTAACCAGGACTCAGACATGGTGGACCAACCAGGACTCCCACCTGATGGACCAACCAGGACTCAGACATGGTGGACCAACCAGGACTCAGACATGGTGGACCAACCAGGACTCAGACATGGTGGACCAACCAGGACTCGGGCATGGTGGACTGACCAGGACTCCGACCTGATGAACCAACCAGGACTCAGACATGGTGGACCAACCAGGACTCAGACACGGTGGACCAACCAGGACTCCCACCTGATGGACCAACCAGGACTCAGACATGGTGGACCAACCAGGACTCAGACATGGTGGACCAACCAGGACTCAGACATGGTGGACCAACCAGGACTCGGGCATGGTGGACTGACCAGGACTCAGACACGGTGGACCAACCAGGACTCCCACCTGATGGACCAACCAGGACTCAGACATGGTGGACCAACCAGGACTCAGACACGGTGGACCAACCAGGACTCCCACCTGATGGACCAACCAGGACTCAGACATGGTGGACCAACCAGGACTCAGACATGGTGGACCAACCAGGACTCGGGCATGGTGGACTGACCAGGACTCCGACCTGATGAACCAACCAGGAATCAGACATGGTGGACCAACCAGGACTCAGACATGGTGGACCAACCAGGACTCAGACATGGACTCAGACATGGTGGACCAACCAGGACTCAGACATGGTGGACCAACCAGGACTCCCACCTGATGGACCAACCAGGACTCAGACATGGTGGACCAACCAGGACTCAGACATGGTGGACCAACCAGGACTCAGACATGGTGGACTAACCAGGACTCAGACATGGTGGACCAACCAGGACTCCCACCTGATGGACCAACCAGGACTCAGACATGGTGGACCAACCAGGACTCAGACATGGTGGACCAACCAGGACTCAGACATGGTGGACCAACCAGGACTCGGGCATGGTGGACTGACCAGGACTCCGACCTGATGAACCAACCAGGACTCAGACATGGTGGACCAACCAGGACTCAGACACGGTGGACCAACCAGGACTCCCACCTGATGGACCAACCAGGACTCAGACATGGTGGACCAACCAGGACTCGGGCATGGTGGACTCATCAAGACTCCGACCTGATGAACCAACCAGGACTCAGACCTGGTGGACCAACCAGGACTCAGACCTGATGGACCAACCAGGACTCAGTCATGGTGGACCAACTTGGACTCGGGCATGGTGCACTGACCAGGACTCAGACCTGATGAACCAACCAGGACTCAGACATGTCGGACCAACCAGGACGCAGACATAATGGACCACCCAGGACTCAGACCTGATGAAACAATCAGGACTAAGACCTGATGGACCAACCAGGACTCAGACATAATGGACCACCCAGGACTCAGACCTGATGGAACAATCAGGACTCAGACCTGATGGACCAACCAGGACTCAGACATAATGGACCAACCAGGACTCAGACATGTCGGACCAACCAGGACTCAGACATAATGGACCACCCAGGACTCAGACCTGATGGAACAATCAGGACTCAGACCTGGTGGACCAACCAGGACTCAGACATAATGGACCAACCAGGACTCAGACGTGATGGACCAACCAGGACTCAGACATAGTGCACCAACCAGGACTCATGCAGCATCAACTGATTGGAACTTTAACACATGCATAACCAACCAACAGATCTTTACTCTTGTAGCTCTCAACCATCTGACCAACCAACCATCCAACTGACCAAGCAACCAACCAACCAACCGACCAACCAAACAAACTAACCAACCAAACTGACCAACCAAGCAACTGACCAATCCTTACTGATGTAGCACTGACCTGACAGACTGCCTGAGCGACTGATTGACCTTTGGCACCAATTGCCTGATTGGACGACCAGCCAGCCTTTCCTTATGTGGCACAGACCAACAGATTGACCGACTGACAGACAACTGTTTCTCAAGTTAAGCTGACTGACCGACTGACAGACTGTCAGTTATGTGGCACATTTCGTTCAGAGTTGTTGTACCAGGTTCATTCTTTAAGTGTAAGTTTGTAAAATATAAAATGGTTAGCATCCTCCCCTCCCAACATTCCTGAAGGATCCTGAATGAATATATGCAGAAAAACACCAGGGGGGGAAACAACAGATTTTATTTTGAAATGCTTGGGATTAAGATGAATATCAAATCTAAGCTTATATCCAACCCTTTTAAAAAGTACAAACTCTGCGTACAAAGTTTGGACCCTGGAAATGACCAAAACTGACCCATTTTTGGGTAATTAATTTAGAATCCCGGCTCTCCTGTAGGAGTCAGAGAAATGGCTGTTTGTAGAGCACAGAGCCACGTCTTTCACCATCTGCTTCCTGTGTGAAACCTCCTTTTGTGCTGTTATGCTGAGGACTGAAGGAGGCGCTGTATGGCCACTTCCTCACATTCATTTGGAAATGATGTGAAGCTCAGAATGACCCAGAACTCCACTCGTCTTTTCATTTCCATGAATGAAAACCATGAAGAACTGCATCCTGCCCCGATTAAACCAGGTGGTGCTGTTTTTAGGCTGAACAGCTTCTGATATTCAGGAGGTGACTATTTTATTTGGGAGGTAGGGAGTCGTGAGGATTGACCAGTTGAAAAACAGTGTCCCTAAACATTAAATAAACTCATTTTAATAAAATGATCTTAAATAATTAAAGCTGAGATTAATCCATCTTACGTGTTTGTTTGTCTGCAGGAGTTTGCAGAGGACGGTCTGGTGAACATCGTCGGGGGATGCTGTGGGACGACCCCAGCTCACATCAGGTTTGTCCACTGTTTATGAAGTAGTTGATAAAGTGTGAATATTTGAATAATCACAGTTCGTCCTGTTGTGTCTCTCACAGATCCATAAGTGAAGCGGTCAAACACTGCAGACCCAGAACTCCTCCTGATGACCCCTATCAGGATTATCTGCTGCTCTCTGGTGAAGACGCAGAAAACACATTCATACTGAAAACAAAATAATGCAAATATGTTCGGATATGTTAAAGGAATAGTTCAGTATTTTTGAAGTGGGGTTGTATGAGCTCCATGTGGCCACTAAGTACCTTAGATGCAGTAGAGCGTTCTCTCCTCTCCCTCAGTAAGCCACAGTCTGTAAGAGTCTGTTGCGCAGATATAGCCGCAAACAGGGAAGTATTGTACCAAGAACAGAGGGTATTTTCACCGCCTACAAGAACTCCCATCAAAAAATAATTCCACAGTTTAAGAGTACGCTACCTATGCATGCTTTAAAGTGCATTAACTTTTCAGAAATATAAAGTTTATCTGGAACTAACCGACTCACGTCACGTATTCCTCCGCGCAGCACTTCCTCGAGCCGCTGAATCACTCCGCCTCCCTCTCAGCTGATGTAAACATAACAAGCTAGTGTCTTCAGGCGCAGGTTGTAGCCTCATTGATAGCAGATTATTTGACACATATTTTGGAGATGAGTTTTGTGTTGCTTCCCTGGATGCAGAAACAGATGTGTATCATGGAGGTCTCACAGCTTTCCCCGTATTCCTCTTCGTAACAAGGGCATGCTGCAACATCATAGACAGCAAATGCCTACATCTCTCGTTACCTGACAGACTGTGTGTACATATCTATATATCTATATACAATTTATATAAAGTCATGGCTAAATCTAAATGTATTCTTGCATTTAGGAGATGGTATATTTATATTATTACATCAGAAACAGCTAAGATTGTGTTGCAGCAGAAGTTAGAGGCTAATACGCAGTAATGGTTGTGTGTGTGTGTGTGTGTGTGTGAGAGTGAGAGAGGGAGAGACACACACACACACACACACACAACCATTACTGTTTGTCTCTGACAGATCATTATACTTTGAGGATAAACTGTCATTAGGTCCTTCAGGTTTGGGACGTTTTTTCCAGTTTATCTTTGGGAAATTGAAGAATGTCCACAATACTCCGGGATTCAGAAGAGCAGGAAAATCTGTCTGATGAGTGATGCAGATGGTGTGAGAGGCTCCAGTATCCTCTGACTCAGACAGATCCTGGAGTCTGTAACCAAGATCCACTCACGGCAGCAGCAGCACTCCGTGGGCATTGAGTCGTAGTTCATACACTCGCACCACTGTGTATTCCCGACTCTTTCTTGACCTCCAGTTTCCACCGATGTTCCTCTGTTTCTATCGGCCTGTTCGGTCTCCATCTGCAGCAGCTCTTCTTCTGTGAACTCCGGTTCATACAGGTATCCTCTTGGCCAAAGTGAATGGAACTTCATTGTCGCTGTCATAATCACTCAATTTTAATTTCCTACGTTGTCTCTTCCTCACACCGCTGAGAGTCAGAACAAAAGAATTACAATGCCTGATAAGAGTTACACGAGACTACAACCAGCATCTGAAGCCGCTAGCTTGTTATGTTTACATCAGCTGAGAGGGAGGCGGAGTGATTCAGCGGCTCACGGAAGTGCTGCGCGGAGGAATACGTGACGTGAGTTGGTTAGTTCCAGATAAACTTTATATTTATGAAAAGTTAATGCACTTTAAAGCATGCATAGGTAGCGTACTCATAAACTGTGGTATTATTTTTTGATGGGAGTTCTTGTAGGTGGAGAAAATACCCTCTGTTCTTGGTATGTTACTTCCCTGTTTGTGGCTATATCTGTGTAACAGACTCTTACAGACTGTGTCTTACTGAGGGAGAGGAGAGAACTTTCTACTGCATCAAAGGTACTTAGTGGCCACATGGAGCTCATACAACCCCACTTCAAAAATACTGAACTATCCCTTTAAATAAATCATGTCAAATAAATCAAACCCGCTGGTCAGGGTGATGAAGTAAGCTTATTAATTTAATAACTCAGAAACCATGGTGATGATGAAGAGTGAATCATTTAACGTTTTACTTTAAAGAAAATGTTTTTTAATAACAGAAGAACATGTGAAACATGGCAGAAAATAGAAACCCTCTGTAATTAACCTCTGTTTCCAAAGAAGAACCTTTAGTTCTCTCCTGATGTCCTCATCTGGACATAATAATCTGAAGCTTTGGTTCCCAACCTGGGGTCCAGGGCCCCGTAAGAGGGCGTCAGAGGGTCTCAGGAGGGCGTGGGGCTCTGTCAGTTTTGGGATCTGGTTCACGTATATGAACTTAAGCAGGGATAACACTCTGTCTTCAAGGGTCCTTTAAATCAATAATCGGTGTTGACGTTGTTCAGCCATGGAGCAGATTTTTGGCACAAAGCTCGTGGGGGCCTCAACTCTTCTTAAGCTCTAAACTTGTTATAACTACCTCTGGTCTGCAGGCCTGGAGCCGTTCAGGGTCGGCCCTTATACAAACTTTGTGAACATCGGGGAGCGCTGTAACGTGGCAGGGTCACGAAAGTTCGCCAAACTGATCATGGCAGGAAACTACGAGGTGAGACATGATGAAGACCATCATCATCAGCATCATCATCAGCGTAGCCACTTCTGTTCTTTTGATGACCTTACCTGCTTATATTCACACTTCAGGAGGCACTGAGCATAGCAAAGGCTCAAGTAGAGATGGGCGCTCAGATCCTGGATATAAACATGGACGAGGGGATGCTGGAGGGACCGGCTGCCATGACCCGCTTTTGTAACTACATCGCCTCGGAGCCTGACATCGCACGGGTACGAGAGGGAGAGAAACTCCTCACTGACAGGCACAGATTCTGTACTAGACATGCATCTGAGTTATTTAATAATCATTTTCTTTATCAAACTGTGACTGTGGTTTGGCTATGACGGTGACAGGAGTCTGAAATATCTCACAGGTACAAACTCTGACACACCTCCAGAAGTAAAATACTAGAAGATAGCTTTAGGCTCTTACTGCCTTCATCTGAGAGCACAGGTCAGTGGGTAAACATGTCAAATGGTGAGAGAGAGTGGGGAATGACCTGAAGAAAGAGGCTGCGGGTCTGATTTAAAGGGATACGCCAACATTTCTTTTGTTTTTGTCTTCCCTCACTCCAGAGTCCATGACAAGCACATAGACACCATTCTTTCGACTGTGCGTGCAGTAACTAGGAAGAGGCGGACAGAGCTCCCCCACCACTAATTAGCTTAGCTCATACACTGGGAGTCGATGGGTAGTGCTAGCCCACCTCTGCCTACAGTCATCAGATAAACTCTTCAGCAGCTCTAAACGGTCCTGTGTGCTTGTTGTGACTCGTTTTTTTTTACCGCATTATGTTACGTTATCTATTTATAGACTAAGATTAGCACTTTATGTGAACCATCATGGACGTGCTTTGGTTTGTTGACCTACTTACAAGAGGCAGGCTAACACTACCCATTGACTCCCAGTGTTCGAGTTAAGCTAAGTACCTTGGGAGTGAGGCAAGATATGAAAAAAGTTGGCTTATCCCTTTAAACCCAGAGAGCTCTGACATCCATTCAGCCCTAGAACATGTTAAAGTCAAGTCACATTTATTTATTTAAGATGAACTTTGGTTTGAGAAAATAGTTAAAATGATGACAGTGGTTCAGATGAGCAGCTGTGAGAATAGAGTCAAATATAAAGAGTGAAGTGAAAACAGTTTTACCACTTCACTCTGGATGTCTTTATTAAAATTATTTACTAAGCTGTCAATAGCTCAAATGTACAAAGCTGGTTTGATTCATAAACGGGGCGTCTCCTCCCTCAGGTGCCTCTGTGCATCGACTCGTCCAACTTCTCAGTGATCGAGGCGGGGCTCAAGTGCTGTCAGGGGAAATGCGTGGTCAACAGCATCAGCCTGAAGGAGGGCGAGGACGACTTCCTGCAGAAAGCCGCCACCGTCAAACGCTACGGAGCCGCGGTGGTTGTCATGGCGTTTGACGAGGATGGACAGGTGAGATGAGGTCTGTCATGGTAACGGAATTTAACTACTTGATAAGGTTAGAGTATAGATCAGATATTACTGAGACTTAAGTTTTATGATCCTGCACGTGAGCACTCCATGTTTTAGATCAGATTTAGACGTTTGACTGCAGTTATCGATCGAGCTGGTTCTCTCCTGATCGTGTTCTTACGAAGCAGATTCAGCTTTTTCTGAATTTACTTTTTCTAAACCTAACAGAGACTTTATGGTCTGAAAACACGTAAAATCTAATTAGTCAAAGAATTAAAATTGAATCATTAAAATCACTGATTAAATGTGTTTTCCTCCTCAGGCTACAGACACGGAGCGTAAAGTGGACATCTGCACTCGAGCTTACGACCTGCTGATCAATAAAGTCGGGTTTGACCCCAACGACATTATCTTTGATCCCAACATCTTGACCATCGGCACTGGCATGGAGGAACACAACGACTATGCCGTCAACTTCATCAGAGCCACCAAACTCATAAAGGTGACCAGTCACAGCTGAGGATGTGATTGATGAGATGTTACTGATGCCAGGGCCTCCGTCCATTCAGTCATGGTCCTTTATCTCTGTTTCTGTAGGAGACTTTACCCAGAGCTCGGGTCAGCGGAGGTCTGTCCAACCTGTCCTTCTCCTTCAGGGGAATGGAAGAGATCAGAGAGGCCATGCATGGAGCCTTCCTATACCACGCCATTAAGGTAACCACGCCAACAAGGTAACAACGCCATTAAGGTAAACCACGCCATCAGGATAACCACACCATTAAAGTAGCCACACCATTAAAGTAAGCAAACCATTAAAGTAGCCACACCATAAAGGTAACCAAACCATTTAAGTAACCACACCATTAAAGTAACCACACCATTGAGGTAACCACGCCGTCAAGGTAACCACGCCATTAAGGTAACAATGCCGACATGGTAGCAATGCCATTAAAGTAACTACACCATTAAGGTAACCAAACCATCAAAGCCCCACTATATAAGATTCATGTTTGTCTGCTCTCGAGGGGCCTCTCTGGTCGTTGGGTGTAATTGCGCTGTCGTAACACAGCGCCTCACAGCAACGTGCATTTGTTGACATACAGAGCTGGGAGAAGCGAGTCGACAGGACGTTCAAAGACACAGAAGAAATAGTGAAATAGTGAATGACCGAGCGTCACGGCGCCATGAATATCTCCAGCAATCTGAGAAACTCGCCGGCAAATAACCGCTGGAAGCATTTAGTGACAAAACAACGTCCGCCAAGTTACACAAAGCATGCAATGCTACGGAGCAACCACCAACTGAAACCAAGTGTTGAACGGGGGAAGACCCGACGAAAAAACATAACTTACCTCTCCAGCAGTAACTTTGCAAGCTCGGCGTCCGTCTTGCAATTTTCCATCTCCCGACGCTCTCGCCACCGAGCAAAGTGGGCTCCAATGTTAATTCTAGTTTTGTTCCTTGCGTTGTCCGATAGTCTCTTTTTGGCCCTTGAATCTGGAGAAAGAGTCCTCCTCACACGCTTTGCGGATGCCATGGCTGCTACTACTACATGCAAAACACCGGCTTCTTTAGCTGGAAGCCAAATCTCGCGTAGTGCCCTTAAGCAGTTTGCTCTTCTCGCAGCATCTCGCGCTATTTGACCCCGTCATGGGAGCAAAAGTTACATAGCCCCTAAACTGAGCAGGGAAGCGCTGTGGGGGGAAGGGGGGGAAACATTATAATAAGTTGTGTGTATGGAACGCCGGGTTCATGTGTAGAATCATTTATTGACAAAATGACAGAGCTCATCAGTAATAAGAGAGTGTTTCTATGTGGGGACTTTAACGTTGATCTGGGAAACGAGACATCAAATGAATTCCTAAGTACTATGTACAGTTTAAGTATGTTTCCAATGATAACAAAACCAACGAGGATCACAGCACAGAGCGCAACAGTCACTGACAATATTCTCACAAATGTATGGAATAGAAGTAAGTGGGATCATGATGACTGATATTAGTGATCATTTACCAGTTTTTACAGTTTATAAAAATTACCAATTTATTACCAATAAATTGCAAAATCACAACAGGAAAACTTGTACGAGATAGATCACAAAAAGCCTTAGAGGCGCTGAAGACAGACCTAAGCCAACAAAACTGGAATGAAGCATATGTAAACGATGTTAACATATGATTATTTTATGAAGTTACTGATAAGATTGTATGAAAAAAACTGTAAAACAAGAAGACTGCCATTGACAAACCTTGGATGACAAAAGGACTTCATATTCTGTAAGAAGAAAAATTATTTATACAGATGTTTTTTGAAATTAAGAACAAAAGAGGCAGAAAACAGGTACAAGAAATATAAAAATAAACTAACAGCCATAATAATAATACATAAAAAAGGATTTTATAGTGATCTACTAAATAAAGAAAGAAACAATATGAAGGCTACATGGAGAATATTAAACAGTGCAGTAAAAAAAGACAAAGTAACATCAACTCTTCCTAATTATTTCATGAAAGAAAATGTAGATATACATGATGTTAAGAAGATAGTGAATGAGTTCAATACATTCTGTGTTAATGTAGGTCCTACTCTGGCTGTGAATATTCCAAAGCTGAGTGACAATAATGCAAGTGGAAACATAATGGATAATGTAAACAGTATTTTTCTTGGTAAAGTTGAAAAGGATAAAATACTGAACATTGTAAAAAATTGTGCCATCAATAAATCAACTGACTGTGATGATATGGACATGTTAACTTTAAAGAATATAATAGAAAGTGTAATAGAGCCTTTTACCTGTATTTGCAACTTATCATTTTCTACAGGAGTGTTTCCTGAAAATATGAAAACAGCTAAAGTAAAAAATTATTTGTAAACAGACTGGACAAATTCCTTGACAGATACAATATTTTGAGTAGTAGTCAGTATGGATTCAGGACCAATCACTCAACATCCATGGCACTTATGGAACTGACAGATGAAATATCCACTGCAATAGATAAGAAACACATTTCAGTTAACATTTTTGTAGACCTTAAAAAAGCATTTGACACCATAGACCATACTATTCTTCTAAAAAAAACTTAGCAAATACAGTATCAGAGGGGTGGCACATCAATGGGTTACAAGTTATTTAGAAAACAGAAATCAGTTTGCTCAAATAAATAATGTAAAATCTGAAATATGCAACTTAACATGTGGGATGCCCCAGGGGTCAGTTCTGGGACCAAAACTGTTTATTTTGTGTATAAATGATATTGTTAATGTCTCAGAACTGTTAAAATGTTTTCTTTTTGCTGATGATACTGCTGTTTTTTAAACCGGACAAAATCTAGAATGTGTGTTTGAGGTGGTCGGAAAAGAAATGAAAAAATTTAGACACTGGTTTTATATAAGTAAATTTTCCCTTAATATTGAAAAAACAAACTTCATGCTATTTGGTAACAAAGGCAAAAACATCGATGTTTCAGTAAGTATAGAAGGTATCGAAAAGAGTAAATGAAATAAAATTTTTAGGTGTTATTATTGATGATAATTTGACTCTATTCATACATTAATGGTGGCTTTCCCCAGATATGTGAACAAGTTTGCAACAAAGAAATGTCACAATAACAAATCCATGATGAATAAAAATGACTTGTGCAAATCTTGCAGAGAACTTGACTTGACTTAGGCATATACTGTAGATACTTCCAAACAACCAAAGTTTTTTAGCTTTCTGAGACATAACAAGTTGTTTTACTTTCCGTAACATAACCACATCATTTTACTTGCCTAACCTTAACTAATTTGTTCTACATGCCTAACCTTAATGAGGTTTGCTTTATTTTCCTGACCTTAACTAGTTTGTATTATTTGACTTGATAAGAGAGGTTGTCATTGTAGCCATGTGCCACTCTTGACTTCATTGCCATCAAATTTTCTGAAAATAGGTAACTGAGAGTCAGACCCGTGGGAATGGTTCTGTGGGATGGTAAATCCCTGTATGGAAAGCCGTTTGGGCACAAAATAGACATTGGTGAAATCAACCGTAGTTGATAGCAAAAAGTGTCACTTGCACCACCAACATATGAAAAAATGTTCACTAGCACTACAAGTAGATTGTTTTTTTTGCATGGAATGGCAGCAGAAATTCTGCATATCGGATATCAGCAAAAATCCAATATTGTGCATCCCTATCTTTAATCACCTGCTGCTTCCACAAGTGTGACCTGGGACGCTTATGACGTTTAAGTGTAGGACCTGTTTCCTCACTCCTCTCACCTATTCCCTCCTCTCCTGTTTCTGCTTCCCTGTGTTCAGCCTCCTCTTGTTTTCTTCTCCCTGTGTTCAGCCTCCTCTCTTATTGCTTCTTAACTGTGATCAACCTCCTCTCCTGTTTCCTCCTCCCTGTGTTCAGCCTCCTCTCTTGTTATCTTCTCCCTGTGCTCAGCCTCCTCTCCTGTTTTCTCCTCCCTGTGTTCAGCCTCCTCTCTTGTTTCCTCCTCCCTGTGTTCAGCCTCCTCTCTTGTTTCCTCCTCCCTGTGTTCAGCCTCCTCTCTTGTTTTCTCCTCCTTGTTTTCAGCCTCCTCTCTTGTTTTCTCCTTCCTGTGTTCAGCCTCCTCTCCTGTTTCCTCCTCCCTGTGTTCAGCCTCCTCACGTTTTTTCCTCACTGTGCTCAGCCTCCTCTCTTGTTTTCTCCTCCCTGTGTTCAGCCTCCTCTCTTTTTTTCTCCTCCCTGTGTTCAGCCTCCTCTCTTGTTTCCTCCTCCCTGTGTTCAGCCTCCTCTATTGTTCCCTCCTCCTTGTGATCAGCCTCCTCTCTTTTTTTCTTCTCCCTGTGTACAGCCTCCTCTCCTGTTTTCTCCTCCCTGTATTCAGCCTCCTCTCTAGTTTCTTTCTCCCTGTGTTCAGCCTCCTCTCTTGTTATCTTCTTCCTGTGTTCAGCCTCCTCTCCTGTTTTCTCCTCCCTTTGTTCAGCACCCTCTCTTATTTTCTCCTCCCTGTGTTCAGCCTCTCTTGTTTTCTCCTTCCTGTGTTTAGCATCCTCTCTTGTTTTCTCCTCCCTGTGTTCAGCCTCCTCTCTTTTTTCCTCCTCCCTGTGTTCAGCCTCCTCTCATGTTTTTTTCCTCCCTGTGTTCAGCCTCCTCTCATGTTTTCTCCTCCTTGTGTTCAGCCTCCTCTCTTGTGTTCTCCTCCCTGTATTCAGCCTCCTCTCTTGTTTTCTCCTCCCTGTGTTCAGCCTCCTCTCCTGATTTCTCCTCCTTGCGTTCATCCTCCTCTCTTATTTTCTCCTTGTGTTCAGCCTCCTCTCTTATTGCTTCTTAACTGTGTGCAACCTCCTCTCCTGTTTCCCCCTCCCTGTGTTCAGCCTCCTCTCATGTTTTTTCCTCCCTGTGCTCAGCCTCCTCTCTTGTTTACTCCTCCCTGTGTTCAGCCTCCTCATGTTTTTTCCTCCCTGTGCTCAGCCTCCTCTATTGTTTTGTCCTCCCTGTGTTTAGCCTCCTCTCCTGTTCCCTCCTCCCTGTGCTCAGCCTCCTCTCCTGTTTTCTCCTCCTTGTGTTCAGCCTCCTCATGTTTTCTCCTCCCTGTGTTTAGCCTCCTCTCTTGTTTTCTCCTCCCTGTGTTCAGCCTCCTCTATTGTTCCCTCCTCCTTGTGATCAGCCTCCTCTCTTTTTTTCTTCTTCCTGTTTACAGCCTCCTCTCTTTTTTTCGTCTCCCTTTGTACAGCCTCCTCTCTTGTTTTCTCCTCCTTGTGTTCAGCCTCCTCTCTTGACTCCTCCTCCCTGTGTTCAGCCTCCTGTATTGTTCCCTCGTCCTTGTGATCAGCCTCCTCTCTTTTTTTGTTCTCCGTGTTCAGCCTCCTCTCCTGTTTTCTCCTCCCTGTATTCAGCCTCCTCTCGTTTCTTTCTCCCTGTGTTCAGCCTCCTCTCTTGTTATCTTCTTCCTGTGCTCAGCCTCCTCTCTTGTTTTCTCCTCCCTGTGTTCAGCCTCCTCTCTTTTTTTCTCCTCCCTGTGTTCAGCCTCCTCTCTTGTTTCCTCCTCCCTGTGTTCAGCCTCCTCTATTGTTCCCTCCTCCTTGTGATCAGCCTTCTCATTTTTTTTCTTCTCCCTGTGTACAGCCTTCTCTCCTGTTTTCTCCTCCCTGTATTCAGCCTCCTCTCTAGTTTCTTTCTCCCTGTGTTCAGCCTCCTCTCTTGTTATCTTCTTCCTGTGTTCAGCCTCCTCTCTTGTTTTCTCCTCCCTTTGTTCAGCACCCTCTCTCATTTTCTCCTCCCTGTGTTCAGCCTCCTCTCCTGTTTTCTCCTTCCTGTGTTTAGCATCCTCTCTTGTTTTCTCCTCCCTGTGTTCAGCCTCCTCTCTTTTTTCCTCCTCCCTGTGTTCAGCCTCCTCTCATGTTTTTTACCTCCCTGTGTTCAGCCTCCTCTCCTGTTTTCTCCTCCTTGTGTTCAGCCTCCTCTCTTGTTTTCTCCTCCCTGTATTCAGCCTCCTCTCTTGTTTTCTCCTCCTTGTGTTCAGCCTCCTCTCCTGATTTCTCCTCCTTGCATTCATCCTCCTCTCTTTTTTTCTCCTTGTGTTCAGCCTCCTCTCTTATTGCTTCTTAACTGTGTGCAACCTCCTCTCCTGTTTCCTCCTCCCTGTGTTCAGCCTCCTCATGTTTTTTCCTCCCTGTGCTCAGCCTCCTCTCTTGTTTACTCCTCCCTGTGTTCAGCCTCCTCATGTTTTTTCCTCCCTGTGCTCAGCCTCCTCTATTGTTTTGTCCTCCCTGTGTTTAGCCTCCTCTCCTGTTCCCTCCTCCCTGTGCTCAGCCTCCTCTCCTGTTTTCTCCTCCTTGTGTTCAGCCTCCTCATGTTTTCTCCTCCCTGTGTTCAGCCTCCTCTCTTGTTTTCTCCTCCCTGTGTTCAGCCTCCTCTCCTGATTTCTCCTCCTTGTGATCAGCCTCCTCTCTTTTTTTCTTCTCCCTGTTTACAGCCTCCTCTCTTTTTTTCGTCTCCCTGTGTACAGCCTCCTCTCTTTTTTTCTCCTCCCTGTGTTCAGCCTCCTCTCTTGTTTCCTCCTCCCTGTGTTCAGCCTCCTCTATTGTTCCCTCCTCCTTGTGATCAGCCTCCTCTCTTTTTTTCTTCTCCCTGTGTTCAGCCTCCTCTCCTGATTTCTCCTCCTTGCGTTCAGCCTCCTCTCTTTTTCTCTCCTTGTGTTCAGCCTCCTCTCTTATTGCTTCTTAACTGTGTGCAACCTCCTCTCCTGTTTCCTCCTCCCTGTGTTCAGCCTCCTCTCATGTTTTTTCCTCCCTGTGCTCAGCCTCCTCTCTTGTTTACTCCTCCCTGTGTTCAGCCTCCTCATGTTTTTTCCTCCCTGTGCTCAGCCTCCTCTCTTGTTTTCTCCTCCCTGTGTTCAGCCTCCTCATGTTTTTTCCTCCCTGTGCTCAGCCTCCTCTCTTGTTTACTCCTCCCTGTGTTCAGCCTCCTCATGTTTTTTCCTCCCTGTGCTCAGCCTCCTCTCTTGTTTTCTCCTCCCTGTGTTTAGCCTCCTCTCCTGTTCCCTCCTCCCTGTGCTCAGCCTCCTCTCCTGTTTTCTCCTCCTTGTGTTCAGCCTCCTCATGTTTTCTCCTCCCTGTGTTCAGCCTCCTCTCTTGTTTTCTCCTCCATGTGCTCAGCCTCCTCTCTTGTTTCCTCCTCCCTGTGTTCAGTCTCCTCTATTGTTCCCTCCTCCTTGTGATCAGCCTCCTCTCTTGTTATCTTCTCCCTGTGCTCAGCCTCCTCTCCTGTTTTCTCCTCCCTGTGTTCAGCCTTCTCTCTAGTTTCTTTCTCCCTGTGTTCAGCCTCCTCTCTTATTTTCTCCTCCCTGTGTTCAGCCTCTCTCTTGTTTTCTCCTTCCTGTGTTCAGCATCCTCTCTTGTTTTCTCCTCCCTGTGTTCAGCCTCCTCTCTTTTTTCCTCCTCCCTGTGTTCAGCCTCCTCATGTTTTTTTCCTCCCTGTGTTCAGCCTCCTCTCCTGTTTTCTCCTCCCTGTGTTCAGCCTCCTCTCTTGTTTTCTCCTCCCTGTATTCAGCCTCCTCTCTTGTTTTCTCCTCCCTGTGTTCAGCCTCCTCTCTTGATTTCTCCTCCTTGCGTTCAGCCTTCTCTCTTTTTTCTCCTTGTGTTCAGCCTTCTCTCTTATTGCTTCTTAACTGTGTGCAACCTCCTCTCCTGTTTCCTCCTCCCTGTGTTCAGCCTCCTCTCATGTTTTTTCCTCCATGTGCTCAGCCTCCTCTCTTGTTTCCTCCTCCCTGTGTTCAGCCTCCTCTCTTGTTCCCTCCTCCTTGTGATCAGCCTCCTCTCTTGTTATCTTCTCCCTGTGCTCAGCCTCCTCTCCTGTTTTCTCCTCCCTGTGTTCAGCCTTCTCTCTAGTTTCTTTCTCCCTGTGTTCAGCCTCCTCTCTTATTTTCTCCTCCCTGTGTTCAGCCTCCTCTCTTGTTTCCTCCTCCCTGTGTTCAGCCTCCTCTATTGTTCCCTCCTCCTTGTGATCAGCCTCCTCTCTTTTTTTCTTCTCCCTGTGTTCAGCCTCCTCTCCTGTTTTCTCCTCCCTGTATTCAGCCTCCTCTCGTTTCTTTCTCCCTGTGTTCAGCCTCCTCTCTTGTTTTCTCCTCCCTGTATTCAGCCTCCTCTCTTGTTTTCTCCTCCCTGTGTTCAGCCTCCTCTCTTGATTTCTCCTCCTTGCGTTCAGCCTCCTCTCTTTTTTTCTCCTTGTGTTCAGCCTTCTCTCTTATTGCTTCTTAACTGTGTGCAACCTCCTCTCCTGTTTCCTCCTCCCTGTGTTCAGCCTCCTCTCATGTTTTTTCCTCCCTGTGCTCAGCCTCCTCTCTTGTTTACTCCTCCCTGTGTTCAGCCTCCTCATGTTTTTTCCTCCCTGTGCTCAGCCTCCTCTCTTGTTTTCTCCTCCCTGTGTTTAGCCTCCTCTATTGTTCCCTCCTCCCTGTGCTCAGCCTCCTCTCATGTTTTCCCCTCCTTGTGTTCAGCCTCCTCATGTTTTCTCCTCCCTGTGTTCAGCCTCCTCTCTTGTTTTCTCCTCCCTGTGCTCAGCCTCCTCTCCTGTTTCTTCATCCCCTGCTGGTGGAAGGATACGTAGGCTGTGCTGTGTCTCAAAAACGTGCCTAATCAAAGCAGCTTGGTAGCGGAAAATTAAGCAGATGTCAACAAGGTGTTTGTAGTGTGTGATGACCCCACATTGTTTGTGGACTTGTTTTCACACACAATTCTTGACCTAAACCTTTAACATATTCATTTTAGCAAACAAAATGCAACTGATGGAGTGTATAGGATTTCTACCCTTTGCAGCAAAGCTGTAGATTAGTGGTAGCTTAATTTAAAGTCACAGCATTTGCTGTAGCTAATTCACAGTCCATGTCCCTTTGTTGCAGAAACATGATTAAAGTTTAAAAAAAACTGTTCATAGGTACATTTAAAGTACAGAACATTTGAAAAACATTAATTAGCTTACCTGATGAGTCAAAGATGAGAGTTAATGTTTTACTTGTGCTCAGGTGAGCCTTGTTTTCATGAGATCAGCGACCTTTGTATAGCGTCAAAAATGCCCGAGTCAGTTTGAGATAACTTGGCCATAGCTCAGAAATTCCCAAATCAACCAAATGACTCAGGCAGATAGTGATTTTGGACTGTTTCAAGGGTTCTAGTTGGCTTAGGGTAAAGACAGTAAGACAGGATAATGCAGCAGAGTTAAGAGAGTACAGATATGCCAATATCTCAATCTGGCCAAAAAATGAGTAAGGCAAATATGCTGTTAGGGTGATGATATGTCTTCACATACAGGCTACCAGCCTTGGATGACCAAAGGGCCCAGTGGATTAATTTTATTTTGAAGGGAATGAGCAGCTACAGTCGGCTAAAACCTGTATGTGTGTGCCAGTCACTTCACGGCCGACTGCTTCTTCAACTCCAGTCAGTTCAACACAGGACTGGGAACTAGACTTTTCCTGAATCCAGGCTCAGTACCAACAATCTGTTGCCAAACCTGATGATGGAAATGTGAGTATTTTAATGCTGTGTAGTATTTATTTTGCTCATTGCTACGAGCTAATGCTAACAGCAGGGTGAAGTGAACCAGAGGTAACTGCACAGCATGTTCATCAATGTTCACGTTACTTGTTTAAAGTCTGAAGGATAAACTTCAGTGTATGAGCATTCTTGCATTAATCAAGAGAAGTTAACAGTTGGCTGAATATAATCAGTCCCACTGCGGTGACTTGGCCGAGGTTAGCATGTTGTGTGTTCGTCTGTGATGTTTGGGGGAATCAAGATCGCTGTTATCTGTTAAACAGCATGAATTTGTGGTTTCGTGTGTGTTCAGGAAGAGAAGCTAAACAGGTGGCTGAATATAATTATTCCTTTACCTGACCCCAGGTCCCTCCATTTGTGCTAACGTTAGCCCGGAAGGTAGGCTAAGTTTTGGCTATCCCACTGCAGTTAGCATGTTGTGCGTTAGCCTGTGATGCTTGGGAGTGAAGAGCTTCGCTGTTGTAACCGTGTGTGTGGTAACCAGCATATATTAAGGGGTTTGTATGTGTTCAGGGCTGTAAGCGGCTGGAGTGCCCACTTCGCTCGAGTTACGCTGAAGGACTATCGTGAATTCCCGTATGTACGCAGCTCTGCTCTGGCTCATTAGCATATGAAGGCGACCGCCCAAAACCAGCCGTTCTGAACAGAGAAGTTATGTGAACATGGAAAGAATGCAGCTGTGCTTTATACATAGACTTTTTGGACCAAAGCATGTTGCTAACATTTCATGAAGACATCAAGGATCCATGTTAAACTGCAGAAAAGGAGCAAAATGTGGGACCTTTAAAGTAACAATGCCATTAAGGTATCTACGCCATCAAGGTAGGTAAAAGTACCTACACCTTTAAGGTAACCAAATCATTAAAGTAACCACACCATTAGGGTAACCAAACCATAAAGGAACAACGCCATTTAAGTAACCACGCCATTAAGGTAACCAAACCATTAAAGTAACTACACCGTTAAGCTAACTAAACCATTAAAGTAACCACACCATTAAGGTAACCAAACCATTAAAGTAACTACACCGTTAAGCTAACTAAACAATTGAAGTAACTACACCATTAAAGTAACCACAGTTTTAAAGTAACCAAACCATTAAAGTAACACCGTTAAGGTAACCACGCCTGAGGATAGACCATTGTATGAATAATATTCAGCATCAGCTGTGGCTGTGATAACAAAGACCTGATCAGAGTTAATTACTGAAAGTGTTTATTTTTGTGTATTTAGATGTTTCAGGTATATAAAAGTGTGTATTTATGTGTGTGTGTGTGTGTGTATATATAAAAGTGTGTATTTATGTGTATATATGTGTGTTTGTGTATGTATGTGTGTGTGTATATAAAAGTGTGTATTTATATGTATGTATGTGTGTGTCTCAGGATGGGATGGATATGGGGATAGTGAATGCCGGGAATCTGCCGGTTTATGACGACATAAATAAAGAGCTGCTGCTGCTCTGTGAGAACCTGATCCTCAACAGAGATGCCGAGGCCACCGAGAAACTACTGAACTACGCTCAGGTAATACATTCTAATACACTCTAATACACACTAATACACTCTAATACACACTAATACACACTAATATACTCTAATACACACTAATACACTCTAATGTGCTCTAATACACACTAATACACTCTAATACACACTAATACACTCTAATACACTCTAATACACACAAATATACTCTAATACACACTTATACACTCTAATACACTCTAATACACACTAATATACTCTAATACACACTAATACACTCTAATACACTCTAATACACACTAATACACTCTAATACACACTAATACACTCTAATACACTCTAATACACACTAATATACTCTAATACACACTTATACACTCTAATATACTCTAATACACACTAATACACACTAATACACTCTAATACACACCAATACACACTAATACACTCTAATACACACTAATATACTCTAATACACACTATTAAACTCTAATACACTCTAATACACACCAATACACACTAATACACACTAATAAACACCAATACACTCTAATACACTCTAATACACTCTTATATACTCTAATACACTCTAATACACACCAATACACTTCAATACACTCTAATACACTCTAATACACACTAATATACTCTAATACACACTATTAAACTTTAATACACTCTAATACACACCAATACACACTAATAAACACCAATACACTCTAATACACACTTATATACTCTAATACACTCTAATACACACCAATACACACTAATACCCTCTAATAAACACCAATACATTCTAATACACACCAATCAATCAATCAATCAATCAATCTTTATTTGTATAGCGCCAATTCATAACAAGTGTTATCTCAAGACACTTTACAATAGAGCACAAAGCTCTTCATATTATGGATACACATATATGCATAGATACATATATACATATAAAAATACACATATACATATATATACAAATATATACATCCAACACCCAACATGAATCCATATAGCCAATCATGAATCCCTCCATCATGGCGGCAAGAAAAAACCTTCTGTTAAGCAGCAGGAAATCTTGAATGTGGACCCCAGTCTCATGATGAACAGCAAATCCACACGATGCTGTGTTGGGTGTGTGGGCAAAGGGAGGGAGGTAAGTGGAGACAAGCGGACTAAAGTAAGAACTAAAGCTAGTGACAGATCAATGGACCAATCATAGACCTGTCGTCATCAAATTTGTTTCTGCTGCAAACAAATTTATTAGAGGAGGGTCCTCATGTCTGTGTGGTTGTGGTGAAAATTTTATAGAAGTATAATCAATAAAAGTCTTACTGGAAGTAAGAATTTATGGTAGTGATGAACTCATGGGTGCCCAGACCACAAGTGCATCCCTACCATATTTGTCTCCGTTAAGTATAAATGTATTAATGGTAGACCTCTTGAGATGTGACACCTCATTCTCAGGAGGGATCTCATGTCCATGTGGAGCTAGAGATAGTTACTATAGATGTATCAACCATGGATAGAAAGATCATGTTAATATCAACATTAACAGCTATAATGATTATGAACTGGAGTGAGATGGCCAAATATGTGTTATGTCTGTAATTGTAGTTATTGAGGCTTCGTGACTCCACAGCAGCAGGCAGTCTCCACCAAGGATCCCAGGCAACCTAAAAGACAAGAGCCAGAGACGAGTACAGGAGCAAACAGAAAGGGGCAGAGGCAGATATGGAGAGAGAGTGTGAGAGAGAGAGGGATAGAGCCCAATGTGCCAGATCCCCCCGGCAGTCTAAGCCTATTGCATCTTAACTATATGTCTAAACTATGGACTATGAGCTGGTCCCTAACTGAAAGCTTTATCAAAGAGGAATGTTTTAAGTCTAGCCTTAAAGGTAGAGAGGGTGTCTGCCTCCCGAACCGTGGTCGGTAAATGGTTCCAGAGAAGAGGAGCCTGATAACTGAAGGCTCTACCTCCCATACTACTTCTAGAGACTGATGGAACCACGAGCAGGCCAGCATTTTGGGAGCGTAATGTTCTAGAGGGGTTGTACGGCACTACAAGCTCTTTGAGGTAAACTGGTGCCTGTCCACTGAGAGCTTTATAGGTGAGAAGAAGAATCTTGAATTCTATTCTATATTTAATGGGAAGCCAGTGCAGAGAGGCTAATACTGGAGTAATATGGTCTCTTCTCCTAGTTCTAGTCAGCACACGTGCTGCAGCATTTTGGACCAGCTGAAGCGTCTTAAGCGACTTACTGGGACAGCCTGAAAGAAGAGAATTACAGTAGTCCAGTCTAGAGGTAACAAAAGCATGGACAAGCTTTTCAGCATCGCTCTGGGACAGGATAGGCCTAATTTTAGCGATGTTACGAAGATGAAAAAAGGCTGTTTTTGAGATTTGCTTTATGTGACAGGTAAAGGATAGATCCTGATCAAATAGAACCCCAAGATTTCTAACAGTTGTGCTTGGCGTCAGGCTTATGCCATCTAGGGCAGTTAAATCATTAGAAAAGGTTTCTCTAAGGTGTCGAGGGCCCAGCACAATGATCTCTGTCTTGTCTGAGTTAAGGAGAAGAAAATTTTGGGCCATCCATGTCCTAATGTCCTTTAGACACGCATCTAGTTTAGATAACTGATTTGTCTCACCTGGCTTCATCGATACATACAGCTGAGTATCATCAGCATAGCAATGAAAATTAACGGAGTATTTCCTCATGATATCACCGAGGGGAAGCATATAAATGGAGAAGAGAATTGGACCTAGCACAGAGCCTTGAGGAACTCCGTAACTTACTTTAGTGTACACAGAGGACTTGTTGTTCACGTGTACAAACTGGTATCTATCAGATAAGTAGGACTTAAACCAATTTAAGGCAGTCCCTGTAAACCCGAGTAATACCTCTAATCTCTGTATAAGAACATCATGATCAATGGTGTCAAAAGCCGCACTAAGATCTAATAAAACAAGTACTGAGAGAAGTCCCTCATCTGAAGCTGAGAGTAGGTCGTTAGTTACTTTAACTAGAGCAGTCTCTGTGCTGTGATGAGCTCTAAATCCTGACTGAAAGTCCTCAAAAAGGCTGTTGTCTTGAAGGAAGTCACATAGCTGAGTAGCCACTACTTTCTCCAGGATCTTTGAAGTAAATGGAAGGTTTGATATAGGCCTGTAGTTAGCCAATGTTCCCGAATCGAGGTTAGGTTTTTTAAGGAGAGGTTTGATTACAGCTACTTTAAAAGACTGTGGCATGTAGCCTGTTGATAGAGATATATTTATTGTCTCCAGCAGGGATGGACAGACTAGGGGAAAGACCTCCTTGAACAGTTTAGTTGGGATCGGGTCTAAAAGGCAGGTAGATGGTTTGGAGGAGGAGACAAGAGAATTTAGCTCCTGAAGGCTAATTGTAGAAAAATGATCTAACGCAGGTCTGACTACAAGTAATGGTACGGTAGGTTCAGGTGAAAGCAGGGAGTTGCTAATTTTATCTCTAATTTTAAGAATTTTATCATTAAAAAAGCTCATAAAGTCCTCACAGCTAAGAGCTAGAGGAATCACAGTCTCCACAGAGCTCTGACTCTGTGTCAGCCTGGCTACAGTGCTGAAAAGGTACCTAGGGTTGTTTTTATTTTCTTCAATTAGTGAGGAGTAGTAGGCAGCTCGAGCATGTCGTAAGGCTGTCATGTAGTTATTGTGACTTTCCCGCCAAAGTATACGTGACTCCTCCCTCTTATTGGAGCGCCATATTCTCTCTAATTTACGGGATGCTTGTTTAAGTTCACGAGTTTCAGGAGTAAACCAAGGAGCTGCCCTCTGACGTTTAATAGTTTTTTGTCTCAGTGGCGCAATTGAGTCCAAAGTGGATCTTAGTAGACTGGCAGAGTCGTCAACAAGCTGATCCAGCTG
Organism: Cetoscarus ocellatus; assembly: GCA_037902135.1. Classification (NCBI taxonomy): domain Eukaryota; kingdom Metazoa; phylum Chordata; class Actinopteri; order Labriformes; family Labridae; genus Cetoscarus; species Cetoscarus ocellatus. Next base: position 357,010 of record JBAMNC010001774.1, on the reverse strand, counting down.
AGAGGGGCTATAGCTAATATCACAGTTATCAGTTGGCCAAGTTATTGAGTTTAAGGCAGCAGGAATCGCTTCTTTAAATTTAGCCACGGCACCATTGGACAGATTTCTACTCTTCACAATTTTGTTACAAAACACAAAATCCTCTAAGAAGATGCTAAAAGTTACTAAGAAGTGATCGGATAATAAAGGATTCTCAGGAAAAACTTTTAGTCTATCAACATCAAGGCCATATGCTAGAACTAAATCAAGAGTGTGATTGAAATGATGAGTAGCTTCACGAACAGCCTGAATAAAACCAACAGAGTCTATTAAGGACATAAAAGCTGAGCTAAGGCTATCACTTTCTTTGTCAACATGAATATTAAAATCACCTACAATAAGTATTTTATCAGAGCTAAGAACCAAGTTTGATACGAACTCAGAAAATTCTGATAAGAATTCAGAATAAGGGCCTGGAGGACGGTAAATTATCACAAATAGGACAGGCTGGCAGGTTTTTGAATCAGTATGAGATAAATTTAGAACAAGGCTTTCAAAAGAGGAGTAATTAGCCTTTGGTCTCTGATTGATTTGGAGACAAGAATGATAAATAGCTGCTACACCACCACCACGGCCTGTGTCACCAATACACTCTAATACACACTAATACACTCTGATAAACACCAATACACTCTAATACACTCTTATACACACTTATATACTCTAATACACTCTAATAAACACCAATACACTCTAATACACTCTAATACACACTTATAAACTCTAATACACACTAATATACTCTAATAAACACCAATACACTCTAATACACTCTAATACACACCAATACACACTAATACACTCTAATACACTCTAATACACACTTATATACTCTAATAAACACCAATACACTCTAATACACTCTTATACACACTTATATACTCTAATACACTCTAATACACACCAATACACTCTAATACACTCTAATACACACTAATAAACTCTAATACACACTAATATACTCTAATAAATACCAATACACTCTAATACACTCTAATACACACCAATACACACTAATACACTCTAATACACTCTAATACACACCAATACACACTAATACGCTCTAATACACTCTAATACACACCAATACACACAAATACACTCTAATAAACACCAATACACTCTAATACACTCTCATACACACTAATACACTCTAATACACACAAATTCATTCTAATACACTCTAATAAACACCAATACACTTTAATACACTCTAATATACTCTGATACACTCTAATACACACTAATACACTCTAATAAACACCAATACATTCTAATACACATCAATACATTCTAATACACACCAGTACACTCTTATACACACTATTATACTCTAATACACTTTAATACACTCTAATACACTCGAATACACTCTAATGCACACTCATACACACCAATGCATTCTAATACACACCAGTACACTCTAATACACTCTCATAAATACCAATACATCCTAATACACACCAATACACTCTAATACACATCAATTCATTCTAATATACACTAACACACTCTAATACACACATATTCATTCTAATACACTCTAATAAACACCAATACACTTTAATACACTCTAATATGCTGTGATACACTCACATAAACACCAATACATTCTAATACACATCATTACACTCTTAATTTACACTAATACACTCTAATATGCTCTAATACACACAAGTACATTCTAATACACACCTGCACTGGTGACGGAGCAGTGCCATCACTGACTTCATGCAGCTGTGGAGGGCACACGCACAGAGCACACACCTACACCAAACTTTTCGTTCCCTGCCGGCGTTCTCCTCACTCAGTAAAAAACTCACCTTTTTCCTCCTTCCCTCTCTGTCCTCAGTGTGACCAAGGGTGCAGCTTATCATTCTTTCTCACACATTTACCCAACTTTTAAGCCCTCCTACCTTGATGTGCATCTCAGAGGCACCTGCTGCGTGTTTGGATGAAAAGCCAGAGCGTATCATTTCTGGTTGCTATATACGGTAATCTCATGTGAATTCACGGTCACATGAGTGAGGACAGATCTTGTTTTTTGTAGTTTTAGGGATTAAATGCCTTATTTGATGCAAATAGTAATTATAAAAATCTGAATTAAAGTATTAAATATGATGATTAAAAGGGCTTTTAAATGAAAAGTGTAAAATGTTTCAAATGTTAAGAAAATCCATGTTGGATAAAAAGTTATGTAATTAATTACGCCCAGTGGGAGGGGCTTCAGCTTTAAAACAGGGCTGCCTTGGCCTGTTGAGGACAGTAGGGGCTTGGTTACAGAGCAGGTAACAGTTCCCATGTAAGACACTTTACCTTCGCCTGAGTTATTGAGGAACTCAGTCAATATTACATGTTTTTTTCTGTTTTTGTAAATATTGTACATATGTTTCTTTGCTGTTACACATTTTTGTTAGTAGTTATAATCAATGGATATTTTTTAAGTCTACAGTGCTACCAGACAGTGTTTTTGCCCAACTCTACCAAGAGTCAGTCTTCTAACTTATTCAAGGGAGGAACTAATGGCTCTGGTACCATAGGGATGAGCCAGGATACGACAATGCATCCCTACTGAGGTCAGGAGGAGATCCAGGGGTTGTAAGACTAGGATTAGGCTAAAGGCTAGGCTATTGGAGAATCAGGCGCTACTTACCATCGATTCCCTCCGTGATCTTGGGGAATGTGAATTCGCTGCAGAGCAAGATTGATGAGCTGTCTGCACTGAGTAACCAGCGGATTTACCGTGAGAGCAGCTTGTTTATCTCTACGGAGACGTGGCTAATGGAGAGGGGAAACAAACTTAATGACATCTTCAACTGGTTCAACCAATAATCCGGTCACAGCCTGTAACTTTCAGCCTGTGTCTGCGGCTTGTTTTCGTACACAGTTTTTTCTCATTTGCATCAATGTACAGCTCTAGCTGCTGTGCTGACTGTTTCTGCACAGACAGAGCTGGTACTTGGGTGTTTCCACCGTGGGAAAAGGAGAGGAGGGCGGGACCATACCACTGTAAACACTCCTCTGAACAGAGATAGTGTGTGTGTGTGTTTTTTTTTTGGGGGGGGGGGGTTGCCTGAGAAACATCCTGATGCTGTTGTCTTCTTCTCCAGAACAACGTCAAGGGACAGAAGAAGGTGGTCCAGACGGATGAATGGAGGACAGGGAGTGTGGAGGAGAGGCTGGAGCACGCTCTCATCAAGGTAACCATCAGAGGTTGAGTCCTAAAGATCAGGGCCAAGCCTAAAGAGCTGAGGAGCTCACCTGGACATCACACCTGACCTCAGGGCATCACAACTGACCTCAGATCCTCACACCTGACCTCAGATCCTCACACCTGACCTCAGAACATCATACTGACCTCAGAATATCACATCTGACCCCTGACCTCAGATCATCACACCTGACCTCAGAACATCACACCTGACCCCTGACCTCAGATTATCACACCTGACCTCAGAACATCACTGATCCTGACCCCTGACCTCAGATCATCACACCTGACCTCAGATCATCACTGATCCTGACCTGGCTCCTCTGTACTCAGCCACACGCTTTTAAGATCATTTTATCTGTGTGCATGTGTGTGTATATGTGTGTGTATGTATGAAAAGTGCTTTATAAATAAAGTTTGATCACACCTGACCTCAGAACATCACACCTGACCTCAGAGGAACAGGTTGCACAATGAACGGTGTGACAACGGTGGTACAGCGGTGGTACAGCGGGTGCTTCTGTACCTTCTGTCTGATGGCAGCAGGATGAACAGGCTGTGGAGGGGTGGGTGTTGTCCTCCAGTGTCCTCTGGGTTCTCCATAGGCACCTCATCTCCCCAATATCACCGATGCTCTGTAGATGGGTACCAGTGATGTTTTGGGCAGAGTCCTCCTGTCCTGGGCCGTGCACATCCATGCCAGTTCATGATGTTTCCAGTCAGGATGCTTTCAGTCGCTCCTTTGTAGAAGTTGACAAGAACTTGGCATGGGAATTCTGCTTTCTTACGTTTCCTTGAAGCTGTTTCTGAGCTTTTTAACCAGGACAGAGACATGTGAAGTCCAGGACAGGTTCTCTGTTGATCCCAGGAACTTAAAACAGACTGGCAGGGATGTTGTTCTTCATGTGCTGGAGAAACAGTTTCTCAAAGACTTCATCAGGAGGGGGGTAAGGACCACAGGGCAGCAGTCATTTAGATCAGACACTGCAGACTTTTTAGGCACAGGGACGATGGAGACTGTCTGTAAGCAGGTGGGAACACTCTCCTGTGACAGTGATGTGTTAAAAATTTCAGTGGCTACGTTTACATGCAGTCATTAAACCTTTCATAACTGGAATATTAGCAATAACCCGGTTGCGTGCAGCCGTGTAAACACCAAAAAAAGCTTTTGAAAAACCGGAATATGCTCATATTCCGTTTTTTAAAAACCCGGAAGTCACCCCTGGGTTACTCCTTTTCTAACCCGAATATTTGGTCATGTATACGCCCATCGGGATATCCTCATCGAAAGGAAGATTGATTTGTGTTCTGCGCATGTCCTTTTGACAAGGAATCTTGGTCTTTGAGTACAGGAAGTACTTGTTGTAACATGGCACAGCTCCAGCTCAATTTCCTATTTCTTCACGTTCTCGCCTTCCATTAATGAAGAAATTGACAAAGAATACAAATACAAAGTACTGGTGGTGGGTCAGTACCAGTACCAAAGCGCAAACGAAGCCGACTGTTACCTGCTCCGGGCCGTTCATTATCCGCTGTGCTGCTGCTGTTGTTCTCGTTGCTACTGGATACAGGAAGAAGAAGCGGAAATGACGCGCATTGCGTCATGACGTTCTCCGTGCGTCATGACGTTCTCCGTGCATCGCCGTTTTGTCCGGGATACTGTGCATAGAGGAGTAACCCTGTTTGCTCACGCATGTAAACTGGGTTATTCCTAATGTTTCAGAAACCGGAATATTGATCTTAACCCGAATATTGACTGCATATAAACGTAGCCAGTGACGACATCTTTGAGCTGGGTGGCACATGTTTTAAGAACACGGTCAGCGATGTTATCAGGCCCAGCAGCTTTACTCATGTTCACTCTCAGGAGACCGACAGTGGCTGGTCCTCTGGAGCTGGAGCAGACTTTACAGCTGACTCTGTGTTGTCAGTGATGAAGGTGATTTTTTGGGCATTATGTGGTTTTATTGATCAGAGAGAGAGTAGACAGGCCACAGGCTGGACTTAAAAAGCTGAGCAGCAGGAGCATGAATACTCCAGTAAAGCAGCACCCATTACTGATGAAGATGATGATATTAATGATGAAGATGATGATATTATTGATGATGATGAATTTAATGATGAAAATGATATTATTGATAATGATGATATTAATGATGAAGATGATGATATTATTGATGATGATGATATTAATGATAAAAATGATATTATTGATGATGATGATGATATTATTGATGATGATAATGTAATTAATGATGAAGATGATATTAATGATAAAGATGATGATGACATTGAAGATGATATAAATGATGAAGATGATGATATCAGAAGTTGATGAAGAGGGTCTCTCCCTGTATTTTCAGGGTATAGAGAAGTTCGTGGTGGAGGACGTTGAAGAATGCCGTGCTGACCTTGAGCGTTACTCTCGTCCTCTTCACATCATCGAAGGGCCTCTGATGAACGGGATGAAGATGGTTGGAGACCTGTTCGGGGCGGGGAAGATGTTCCTGCCTCAGGTATGATAACAAACACCTGTCTTCCTTAGGAGGGGCTGATCTGAGGGGCCAATAAGCTCAAACTACCAAGCTGACCTTTAGGAGATAGTCTGATGGTCCCTCCATGACCTTAAGGTGAGGGTGACAAGGTCAGCTGGTGTGATGATGAAGGTCATTAGATACCTGATTCATGTCATCAACATAAATGTTTTTTATTTTTCATAAATATCAGTGATTATATGGTAAATCTGTATATGTAAGGTTTAAAGTGGAACCATGAGGTTTCTGAATCCACTGATGAAATGACTTCATACAGTTTATTTAAATATCACCTAAGTAATGCAGTAGATACCCTTACATTGAATTAGATGATAAAATCAGCTGATGAAGAAGGCCGTTGGATATCTGATTATTAATTAACATGATTTCATTATGTATTTGTTTAATAAATATAAGTTAAGTATATACTAATTCTTCTGATATTAAATGTGCTTTAGGTGATAAAATCAGCCCGTGTGATGAAGAAGGCCGTTGGATATCTGATCCCGTTCATGGAGAAGGAGAGAGAGGAGATGAAGAGTCAGGCTGGATCTACCGAGGACGTGGTCAGTTTATGATGATCACTTATATTTATTAATGTTTGTGTAGCACAGGTTAGGGTTCCACTTTACTGTGTGCGACCAACATCAGCAGATCTCCACCTGTCCTCGTGGGAGAAAAGGCGGGGTCACCAGGACCTTCACTCTCTCACCCCCAGACAGTCTCTAATTAACTTAACCAGCATGTTTTGGTCTGTGGGAGAAAACCAGAGCACCTGGATAAACCCACGCATGCACAGGGAGGACCTGCAGCAGCTTTGTCCTGAAGCTTCAGTTTTGACCATGATGTCTGTAAATGTTTTAAACTAGGAGAAAAGAGTAAGTCTTTCTGGTCTGGCCTTTTCTGGTCTTAGGACCCGTACCAGGGCACTATCGTCCTCGCCACCGTCAAAGGAGACGTTCATGACATCGGGAAGAACATCGTGGGCGTGGTGCTCGGCTGCAACAACTTCAGGTCGTACCAGTTTACCTCTGCAGGTTCACACATGACCACCTCACCTGATCAGGCACACCTTTACCTGTTGGTTCATGTCAGGCAGAATAAGAAGGTTTGAGGTCATTAAATTAAAAACACCTTAAAAGTCCTGCTCAGGGCAGAAACAAAGTTGTTCTTAATAATAATATTCATAGTACAACCCCTGGCAAAAATTAGGGAATCCCCAGTCTTGGAGGATGTTCATTCAGTTGTTTAATTTTGTAGAAAAAAGGCAGATCACAGACATGACACAAAACTGAAGTCATTTCAGATGGCAACGTTCTTGCTTTAAGAAACACTAAAAGAAATCAAGAAAGAAAATGTGGTAGTCAGTAACAATTACTTTTTTAGACCAAGCAGAGGGAAAAAAATATGGAATCACCCAATTCTGAGGAAAAAATTATGGAATCATGAAAAACAAACAAACAAAAGAACACCTCAACACACCACTAGTACTTTGTTGCACCTCCTCTGGCTTTTATAACAGCTTGCAGTCTCTGAGGCATGGACTTAATGAGTGACAAACAGTACTCTTCATCAATCTGGCTCCAACTTTCTTTGATTGCAGTTGCTAGATCAGCTTTGCAGGTTGGAGCCTTGTCATGGACCATTTTCTTCAACTTCCACCACAGATTTTCAATCGGATTGAGATCCGGATTATTTGCAGGCCATGACATTGACCTTATGTGTCTTTCTTCAAGGAATGTTTTCACAGTTTTTGCTCTATGGCAAGATGCATTATCATCTTGAAAAATGATTTCATCATCCCCAAACATCCTCTCAATTGATGGGATAAGAAAAGTGTCCAAAATGTCCATGTAAACTTGTGCATTTATTGAAGATTTAATGACAGCCATCTCCCCAATGCCTTGACCTGACATGCAGCCCCATATCATCAATGACTGTGGAAATTTGCATGTTTTCTTCAGGCAGTTGTCTTTGTAAATCTCATTGGAACGGCACCAAACAAAAGTTCCAGCATCATCACCTTGCCCAATGCAGATTCGTGATTCATCACTGAATATGACTTTCATCCAGTCATCCACAGTCCAAGATTGCTTTTCCTTAGCCCATTGTAACCTTGTTTTTTTCTGTTTAGGTGTTAATGACGGTTTTCGTTTAGCTTTTCTGTATGTAAATCCCATTTCCTTGAGGCGATTTCTCACAGTTCGGTCACAGACGTTGACTCCAGTTTCCTCCCATTTGTTCCTCATTTGTTTTGCTGTGCATTTTCTGTTTTCAAGACATATTGCCTTAAGTTTTCTGTCTTGACGCTCTGATGTCTTCCTTGGTCTACCAGTACGCTTTCCTTTAACAACCTTCCCATGTTGTTTGTACTTTGTCCAGATTTTAGACACAGCTGACTGTGAACAACCAACATCTTTTCCAACATTGCGTGATGATTTACCCTCTTGAAGGAGTTTGATAACTCTCCTTTGTTTCAATTGACATCTCTCGTCTTGGAGCCATGATTCATGTCAATCCACTTGGTGCAACAGCTCCAAGGTGTGATCACTCCTTTTTAACTGCAGATTAACCAGCAGATCTAATCTGATGCAGGTGGGAAAGGAAATTGACAGGGTGATTCCATAATTTTTTCCTCAGAATTGGGTGATTCCATATTTTTTTCCCTCTGCTTGGTCTAAAAAAGTAATTGTTACTGACTACCACATTTTTTTCTTGATTTCTTTTAGTGTTTCTTAAAGCAAGAACGTTGCCATTTGAAATGACCTCAGTTTTGTGTCATGTCTGTGATCTGCCTTTTTCCTACAAAATTAAACAACTGAATGAACATCCTCCAAGACTGGTGATTCCATAATTTTTGCCAGGGGTTGTAGTATTCAATAATCCCACATGGACGGTCTGATATCACATGGAGGGGCTGGAGGAGGACAAACCAGGACATTTTGGACAAACAAGTCAGAATAATCGAGGAACAAAGTCATGGCTCTTAAAATATACAGCACAGACTCATATGAGGATAAAGTTAAGAAAAATAAATCTATAATATTTCAAAGATATCGTCCAAATGATACCAGAATGAGTTTTTTTCAAAATAAATACAGTTATAATATTGAATTTATGAGTGAAAAAGTAAATCAAACTGGACAATTTCCACGGAAGTCTTGAGAGGGGCTCGGGCGGCGGCAGGGCATGTTGGTTTTTTCACAGTTCATGTCCAAGTCCAGCCTGAAGGAGCATGCAGCTGGACAATGACATGGTGAAATGGTTGAGAAACACAGGAGAGATGACAGGAGACTTTTTCATGTGCTTTGGTCATGCGTGGTCTAACTAGATGATGCCAATCACCTGGCACCTAATCTTCAGCTGGCTTCTTGATATACCTGGTGGTGTTTGCCCACCCTAACAGCTGTGATAACATTATGGCTAAAAATTGACTGTGGCTGTCTTTTGCGACATGTGTAGACAGATGTGTTTGGTGACTGATGTCGCCAGAGACTTCATGGGTTGAGGTTCTGTTTAAAGGGAGGTCAAATTTACCTCATTCACACATGCGCGCTTTGCGTGCACCTTTTCACGAATATACTTTTCTAGCTCAATAACAATACGTCATGAATATACACCTACATGTCATGATACATGCAAAGCACACATCAACACACCTCCTAGACCACCACTGCCTTGTTAAAGAAGCTGAGGGTGAAGGTGATGGACTGGCCAAGCATGTCTCCAGACCTGATCCCTGTTGAGCATCTGTGGGCGTCCTCATAAGGAAGGTGGAGGAGCATCCACCAGCTCAGTGATGTGGTCATGGGGAGTGGAAAAGGACTCCAGTGAAAACCTGTGAAGCTCTGGTGAACTCCATGCCCAAGAGGGTTAAGGCAGTGCTGAAAAATAATGGTGACCACACAAAATATTGACACTTTGGTCCCAGTTTGGACACTTTCACTGAGGGGTGTACTCACTTTTGTTACCAGTAGTTTAGATATTAATGGCTGTGTGTTGAGTTATTTTGAGGGGACAGTAAATTTACACTGTTATACAAGCTGAACGCTCACTACTTTACTGTCCCATGAAAAGATATAGTAAAATATTTGCTGAAATGTGAGGGGTGTACTCACATTTTGAGTACACCCCTCACATTTCAGCGAGAGAGAGAGAGAGAAGTGTTGCTTCCTTTCTTTCTGTCAGTATGGTGATTAATTGTAAAGTTATTTTACATTCTTTCATCTGTCCTTGGTTCTTTTCAAAGGTTAAGATGTATGAATTTGCGCTGTAAATACACTTTGACTGGTTATTGAAAGTATATTTTAGGCTGCTCACAGGCGGTTATCTGCCACCCTTTCTCGCTCCTTTTTTGCAGCAGCTGTATTTCTGTTTTTATGAAAATTATATGCTTGACTTCCTGATAAGTTTCCATCTGAAGCTGTTTTTTTTTTCATTTGGAGTGAAGTATGCACATGCATCTCCCCTGTTTTGATCAGTAAATTTGTGATCTACATCACAGCCTTTTGAAGAAAGATGTGAACGCAAAGTTATCCAAAATAGTTTCATCTGGCTCAACTTGGCCCTTGTGAAACGCGTTAAGTCAGGGTGCTCGGAAGGGACTTAGTCCATCAGTGTTTGGGTTAACTCCATCAGTGTTTAGGTTAACTCCATCAGTGTATAGATTAACTCCATCAGTGTATAGATTAACTCCATCAGTGTTTAGATTAACTCCATCAGTGTTTAGGTTAACTCCATCAGTGTATAGATTAACTCCATCAGTGTTTAGGTTAACTCCATCAGTGTTTAGGTTAACTCCATCAGTGTTGAGGTTAACTCCATCAGTGTTTAGGTTAACTCCATCAGTGTTTAGGTTAACTCCATCAGTGTTTAGGTTAACTCCATCAGTGTTGAGGTTAACTCCATCAGTGTTTAGGTTAACTCCATCAGTGTTTAGGTTAACTCCATCAGTGTATAGATTAACTCCATCAGTGTTTAGATTAACTCCATCAGTGTATAGGTTAACTCCATCAGTGTATAGATTAACTCCATCAGTGTTTAGGTTAACTCCATCAGTGTTTAGGTTAACTCCATCAGTGTTTAGGTTAACTCCATCAGTGTTTAGGTTAACTCCATCAGTGTATAGATTAACTCCATCAGTGTTCAGGTTAACTCCATCAGTGTATAGATTAACTCCATCAGTGTTTAGGTTAACTCCATCAGTGTTTAGGTTAACTCCATTAGTGTTTAGGTTAACTCCATCAGTGTATAGATTAACTCCATCAGTGTTTAGGTTAACTCCATCAGTGAATAGATTAACTCCATCAGTGTATAGGTTAACTCCATCAGTGTATAGATTAACTCCATCAGTGTTTAGGTTAACGCCATCAGTGGTTAGATTAACTCCATAAGTGGTTAGATTAACTCCATCAGTGGTTAGATTAACTCCATCAGTAGTTAGATTAACTCCATCAGTGGTTAGATTGACTCCATCAGTGGTTAGATTAACTCCATTGTGTAGATTAACTCCATCAGTGGTTAGATTAACTCCATCAGTGAATAGATTAACTCCATCAGTGTATAGATTAACTCCATCAGTGTTTAGGTTAACTCCATCAGTGTATAGATTAACTCCATCAAGGTATAGATTAACTCCATCAGTGTTTAGGTTAACTCCATCAGTGTATAGATTAACTCCATCAGTGTATAGATTAACTCCATCAGTGTTTAGATTAACTCCATCAGTGTTTAGGTTAACTCCATCAGTGTATAGATTAACTCCATCAGTGTTTAGGTTAACTCCATCAGTGTTTAGGTTAACTCCATCAGTGTTTAGGTTAACTCCATCAGTGTTTGGGTTAACTCCATCAGTGTTTAGGTTAACTCCATCAGTGTATAGGTTAACTCCATCAGTGTTTAGATTAACTCCATCAGTGTTTAGGTTAACTCCATCAGTGTATAGATTAACTCCATCAGTGTTGAGGTTAACTCCGTCAGTGTTTAGGTTAACTCCATCAGTGTATAGATTAACTCCATCAGTGTTCAGGTTAACTCCATCAGTGTATAGATTAACTCCATCAGTGTTTAGGTTAACTCCATCAGTGTTTAGGTTAACTCCATCAGTGTTAAGGTTAACTCCATCAGTGTATAGATTAACTCCATCAGTGTTTAGGTTAACTCCATCAGTGTCTAGGTTAACTCCATCAGTGTTTAGGTTAACTCCATCAGTGTTAAGGTTAACTCCATCAGTGTTTAGGTTAACTCCATCAGTGTTTAGATTAACTCCATCAGTAGTTAGATTAACTCCATCAGTGGTTAGATTAACTCCATCAGTAGTTAGATTAACTCCATCAGTGGTTAGATTGACTCCATCAGTGTATAGATTAACTCCATTGTGTAGATTAACTCCATCAGTAGTTAGATTAACTCCATCAGTGAATAGATTAACTCCATCAGTGTATAGATTAACTCCATTGTGTAGATTAACTCCATCAGTGGTTAGATTAACTCCATCAGTGAATAGATTAACTCCATCAGTGTATAGATTAACTCCATCAGTGTTTAGGTTAACTCCATCAGTGTTTAGGTTAACTCCATCAGTGTTGAGGTTAACTCCATCAGTGTTTAGGTTAACTCCATCAGTGTATAGATTAACTCCATCAGTGTTTAGGTTAACTCCATCAGTGTTCAGGTTAACTCCATCAGTGTATAGATTAACTCCATCAGTGTTTAGGTTAACTCCATCAGTGTTTAGGTTAACTCCATCAGTGTATAGATTAACTCCATCAGTGTATAGATTAACTCCATTAGTGTATAGATTAACTCCATCAGTGTTCAGGTTAACTCCATCAGTGTATAGATTAACTCCATCAGTGTTGAGGTTAACTCCATCAGTGTTTAGGTTAACTCCATCAGTGTATAGATTAACTCCATCAGTGTTTAGGTTAACTCCATCAGTGTTTAGGTTAACTCCATCAGTGTATAGATTAACTCCATCAGTGTTTAGGTTAACTCCATCAGTGTTAAGGTTAACTCCATCAGTGTATAGATTAACTCCATCAGTGTTTAGATTAACTCCATCAGTAGTTAGATTAACTCCATCAGTGGTTAGATTAACTCCATCAGTAGTTAGATTAACTCTATCAGTGGTTAGATTGACTCCATCAGTGGTTAGATTAACTCCATTGTGTAGATTAACTCCATCAGTGGTTAGATTAACTCCATCAGTGAATAGATTAACTCCATCAGTGTATAGGTTAACTCCATCAGTGTATAGATTAACTCCATCAGTGTTTAGGTTAACGCCATCAGTGGTTAGATTAACTCCATAAGTGGTTAGATTAACTCCATCAGTGGTTAGATTAACTCCATTGTGTAGATTAACTCCATCAGTGGTTAGATTAACTCCATCAGTGTATAGATTAACTCCATCAGTGAATAGATTAACTCCATCTGTGGTTAGATTAACTTCATCAGTGTATAGATTAACTCTATCAGTGGTTAGATTAACTCTATCAGTGAATATATTAACTCCATCAGTGGTTAGATTAACTGCATCAGTGTTTAGGGTTGATTTTTGAGTCTCGTCTGAGTTAGGTTTTGTTCGTCTCCGCCCTGAGCCCCTCCTACCAGACAAGCACGCGCACACAACATGCAGCGCACACAGGGATGCTATAGAACTGCTGCTGGAATTCACCAGTCCACTTAGCACAATTTTGAGTAATGTCCGAGTCAAGCTTCAACCGCACTCTTTACTAACGATTAACAGACGGCTAAACTGTTAGCAGCATTCAACTTGCCGGTATTTTTACCTGGTGCACCGTCTGCCATTGCCACTTGCTCTTGCAAGTGGTTAGGTTAACTCCATAAGTGTTTAGATAAACTCCATCAGTGTTTAGGTTAACTCCATCAGTGTTTAGGTTAACTCCATCAGTGTATAGGTTAACTCCATCAGTGTTAAGGTTAACTCCATCAGTGTATAGATTAACTCTATCAGTGGTTAGATTAACTCCGTAAGTGTTTAGATAAACTCCATCAGTGGTTAGATTAACTCTATCAGTGGTTAGATTGACTCCATCAGTTTATAGATTAACTCTATCAGTGTTTAGATAAACTCCATCAGTGGTTAGATTAACTCTATCAGTGGTTAGATTGACTCCATCAGTTTATAGATTAACTCTATCAGTGGTTAGATTAACTCCATCAGTGTATAGATTAATGAAACAGATCCTGATTTGTCTTCCTTTAATGAAGATTGTTGGACTTTACATCGTTGTACAAATATAGGAGTGTATATGTGTGTGGTCTGAAAACAAAGAAAGGAAATAAAATGTGTTACAGAAAATGCTCAGCATGTTATTAAACAGTTAAATCAATAATCATTACTAAATTAGCTGCTATATGAGAAACAAACAAATTAAATAGTAATCATTAAGCCCTCACAGTCAAATTTAATTGCAGTGCTAGCAAGAGGCAGAAATAGCAATAACTGTGAACCCAGGCCACGAAATTTGCTCAAACTCACACAAAAGCTTTCCATGTATCACACAAACTGGAATAACAATCAAAATATCCATAACTAAAGAGAAGAAAGCACTTACATTTCCTCAAGAATGCACAAAATATGAAGAACACACAGAAAGTCCACACAGCTTCATTCAGTCTGCTCACTGACTGGCCTGCTGGACCTTCAACTGTAGGGCTTTCTCACAAGCATGTTATCATGGTGCCCCAAATCAAACCAAAATGTCAGACCTTTTGACTGTTAAATGATAAAAGCAGATAATACTCAGAGTCCCAGTGGTCAGAAACATTAATTCATAGGTCAAACCTGAGCTGAAACTAGTATCAGGTAATTCTCTACTTTAAATAACAGACAGAGGGTTCATTATGACACGGTCAGGGTCAGCCTGGAAAAATGACGATTAAGCCCAGTCACACATTCCTGTTTCTCATGGCAGTTGTGCACGACTGTACACGTTTGGCAAGGCTGGTTTGATCAGCATAATACGGGAAGAAATTTGACTCCCCCGGACACACCCGTACATACACCGTCATTAACGCTTCAACGGCGCTTCTACAGCGCTTCGTCCCGCTTCAATTAGGTCAGTACAACATACGACGAGGATTCCATGAATTTCCATCCCGCTGACATGACGTCAGCCCTGTTCGAGCCCAGTTTGTGTCACGTAAGCCCCGATTGAGCCTCATCGCTTGCGTTTTTGTTGCGTTCACTTCCCGTACAAGATACATAAGAAAAACGCTGTGAAATCTCCTTGAACGGGACACAGTCGGGGCACAATTGGATACGTCCTTGTCAGTCATCCTCAGAAATCTTTCTGGATTGAGCCACGATCAGCCCGATTTCGCCCCGTACATGCCACGGTAATACCATTCGCCTGAGGACTGCATTAGGCTTCCACCCTGCTATACTGAGAGTGGCAATTCTCCATGACAGTTTTGAACAGTTCAAAACAATCGGGACCATTCCCCGTTCCCCGGCGTTTGTCCACGCCTATACAACACTGATCCAGATCAAGTAGTGCATGCACCACGACCAAAGCACGTTTCATCGGGATTATGACAATCATGCACAGTCGCCATGAGAAACGGGAATGTGTGACTGGGGCATTAGATAAACTGACTAAAGATGAACATCCTGGTGTGTTCAGATGTGGTTAAAGAATATTTCTGAGTTTCAGTGGTGATTGAACAGTGGACCGACTGAAGAGCCACAGTAACACGCTTAAAGCTTCTTTCCATACAGATGTAAACATGGAGAGTCTTCAGGTTTCAGTCTGATTGTGTGACTCCTGGGAAAATACCTTTACAACAGTTTCAGACTTGGCTCCAGTTTCTGATCATTAAAGATGAAAACAGTTGAACACTGAGTGTCAGGACTTGTTTTTATAGCCTTGGTTTCAAACAGGTGTCAGTATTCACGTAATTCTGATTATTATTATTATTATAATCAAGTTCATATCACTGATTTGGGGGGGGGGCATTTATTTTGAAATGATCATTTTAAAGAGAAAATAGAGGTTTTTTAATAACATATTAATACTTTTGGTTTTGACCTCAAATATAAAGTTTAATGGAAATGAGCTAGACACATTATTGAGCTCATATAAGCTTCTTTACCAGCGCAAATGATTTACTTGTCACTGAAAATGATGAAGTTACTTTTTCAAATAATACATATTTTTATATATATATATATATATATATATATATATATATATATATATATATATATATATATATAAATATTATACCTACAGTTCACCAGAAATGACTAACAGTTATATTAAAAAGAAGTCCTTAAAGATAATTAACAGAGACAGTCACAGAAGTAAATAACAGAAATGTTTAAAATTGATGTTTAAAGCTTTTGTTTGTTCACCACAGTGAAACTCCATTAGACTCATTTATGTCTGATTTATACAGGTTATTATTAAATTCTTCATGCTTCTTTTTAAAGTTTCAATCTGACATTTCCCTCACACACACACGCATATACATATGTATATTTCTGTATTATTGATATTTCAGGGTGGTCGACCTGGGCGTGATGGTCCCCTGTGATCGGATCCTCAGAGAGGCTGTGGCTCATAAAGCAGGTACGGTGATCCTGGTCTTCAGGCCTCAGAGGAGCTTAACATGGTGTCTCGTGTCCTGCAGACAGTATCTCAGGGACATTTCATGGACGGTTGTCTTTTTGTCTCTGCAGACATCATCGGCCTGTCCGGTCTGATCACGCCCTCTCTGGACGAGATGATCCACGTGGCCAAAGAGATGCAGAGACTGAGCATGAGCACGCCGCTGCTGATTGGAGGAGCCACCACCTCGAAGTAACACAGACCTGAAGATATGACTCTCATTTGATTAAATTAATATTAGATTGATATTCATCATGACACCTGCTTTCAGGACGCACACGGCGGTGAAGATCGCTCCCCGATACTCGTCTCCTGTGGTTCATGTTCTGGATGCTTCCAGGAGCGTGGTGGTGGTGAGGGATGACTCCAGCACTCATGAGTTTAATCAGAGGAGGAGGTCTGAAATTAACACCGTGTTTAATATTTCATAACCACACAGCCTCACAGGGCAGCCTGCAGGCAGGAGCTCTCAGAGATGTGACAGAAGGACACCACTACTCCTTTGACCATCTCATTTCAGTTTAAAAACCTCAGAGGACTAGACAAAAGTAATCTACACCCTGACAGATCAAACTTTGACCTTTTTATGTTTGACATCATCAGGGACACGGACAGGCCGCTGAGCCGGGACACGTTTGTCCTGTGCTTCTACCCTTTTGTTTGATTTTAGGGCCTGAACGTGCGAAAAAAAACTTTAAACTGACAGCTGAACGGTTTACTGTTCGAATGTCTCCAGTAGAGCTTCATGGAGCTGGCTCAGTAGCGCCCCCTCTTGGTTTCTGGCTGACACATGCTGACATTGTCCCGGTCTGTCCGCGCTGAACGTGAAGACGATGACAGCTCATGATGCTGATTCACGAAATCAGCCACCTGAGCTGTGTAATGCTTTATGTTGCCCTTAATGACATCACTAGTGGCGGACATTGTGGCGACGAATGCCACCCGGGGTGCAACATGAGTGGCAGGGCCGCCCGCTGCTGCTCGCTGCCCGAGTTTACTGCTTTATCAAGTCCCTCCCTCACGGTGAGGCTCGTGGCTAGTTTCTCTCAGTCCACCAGAGTTTATCTTCTTTCAAAATAAAGTCAGAGTTTATCTGCTTCTTTCAAAATAAAGTCAGAGTTTACCTGCTTCTTTCAAAATAAAACCAGAATTCATCTTCTTTCAAAATAAAACAAGAGTTCATCTTCTTCCAAAATAAAACCAGAGTTTATCTTATTTCAAATAAATAAGAGTTCTTCTTCTTTCAGAATAAGAGTTTTCATGGAACAGGAGGACGGAGAGCTAACAGGTTAAATAAGTCACCTGAGTTTGTTAAAGACGTCTTATTTACTGGAGAGCTTTAGATCCAGAAGCTTCACCAAAAACAGAAATCCATCAGGACCATCGGAGTCTGTTCATCATATTAATCCAAAATCACTCTCATCCCCTCTTGTCCCCTGTCATCCCCTCTCGTCCCGTCCTATCACCTCTTGTCCTATCTCGTCCCCTCTCGTCCTCTCTTGCCCTCTTTTGTCCCCTCTTGTCCCCTCTTATCCCCTGTCATCCCCTCTCGTCCCCTCTCGTCCGCTCTTGTCACCTCTTGTCCTATCTCGTCCCCTCGTGTCACCTGTCATCCCCTTCTGTCCCCTCTTGTCCCCTCTCTTCCCCTCTTGTCACCTCTCGTCCTATCTCGTCCCCTCTTGGGCCCTCTCATTCCCTCTTGTCCCCTCTTGTCCCCTCTTGTCCCCTCTCATCCCCTCTTGTCCCCTCTGATCCCCTCTTGTCCTCTCTTGTCCCCTCTCATCCTCTGTTGTCCCCTCTCGTCCCCTCTTGTCCCGTCTTATCTGCTCTCCTCCCCTGTTGTCCCCTCTCATCCCCTCTTGTCACCTCTTGGCCTATCTCGTCCCCTCGTGTCACCTGTCATCCCCTCCTGTCCCCTCTTGTCCCCTCTCTTCCCCTCTTGTCACCTCTCGTCACCTCTCGTCCTATCTCGTCCCCTCTTGTCCCCTCTCATCCCCTCTTGTCCCCTCTCATCCCCTCTCATCCCCTCTTGTCCCCTCTAATCCTCTCTTGTCCTCTCTTGTCCCCTCTAACCCCCTCTTGTCCCCTCTCATCCCCTCTCATCCACTCTTGTCCTCTCTTGTCCCCTTTCCTCCCCTCTTATCCCCTTTCATCCACTGTTGTCCTCTCTCGACCTCTCTTATCCCCTCTCGTCCCCTCTTCTCCCCTCTTGTCCCCTCTTGTCCCCTCTCATCCCCTCTTGTCCCCTCTCGTCCTCTCTTGTCCTCTCACGTCCCCTCTCTTCTCCTGTTGTCCCCTCTTTTCCCCTCTTGACCCCTCCTTTTCCCTCTCGTCCCCTCTTGTCTCCTCTTGTCCCCTCTCGTCCCCTCTTGTCCCCTCTCATCCCCTCTTGTCCCCTCTAATCCCCTCTTGTCCTCTCTTGTCCCCTCTCATCCTCTGTTGTCCCCTCTCGTCCCCTCTCTTCCTCTCTCGTCCGCTCTTGTCCCCTCTCATCCCCTCTTGTCCCCTCTTGTCCCCTCTCATCCCCTCTTGTCCCCTCTTGTCCCCTGTTGTCCCCTCTAACCCCCTCTTGTCCCCTCTCATCCCCTCTCATCCACTCTTGTCCTCTCTTGTCCCCTTTCCTCCCCTCTTATCCCCTTTCATCCACTGTTGTCCTCTCTTGTCCCCTCTCGTCCCCTCTCATCCCCTCTTGTCCCCTCTTGTCCTCTCTCGTCCTCTCACGTCCCCTCTCTTCTCCTGTTGTCCCCTCTCTTCTCCTCTTAACCCCTCCTTTTCCCTCTCGTCCCCTCTTGTCTCCTCTCGTCCCCTCTTGTCCCCTCTCATCCCCTCTTGTCCCCTCTCGTCCCCTCCTGTACCCTCCTGTCCCCTGTTGTCCCCTTCTGTCTCCTCCTGTCCCCTGTTGTCCCCTGTTGTCTTCTCCCATCCCCTCTCATCCTCTCTCATCCCCTCTTGTCTCCTCTCGTCCCCTGTTGTCCCTTCTCGTTCCTTCTCGTCCCCTCAGTGCTCCCAGCTGCTGGATGAGTCCCTGAAGGAGGACTACTTTGAGGAGGTGAAGGAGGAGTATGAGGAGATCAGACAGGAGCACTACGACTCTCTGAAGGTGAGGAGAACTTCACGCTCCTCTTAATCCATACTGACAACATCATTCCAGCCAGGAGGTGGGGTTTTAGGGGGCGGAGCTTAAGGGAGGTGGAGCTTAATGGAGGCGGAGCTGAGGAGAGGCGGAGCTTTATGCATTCCTGGGCGTTGATTGGTGCCAAAGTGAATCTTCCGATCAGCGTCTGTACCCAAACTGCTTCTGGATTATTAAAAGTTAATAAAAGAGTTCATCAGAGCATCCCTCAGCTGGAGACACTGAACAGCTCACTGAGCAGATCAGGCAGAGAAGGTCCAGCATCTGGACCTGGACTCACTGGTGACTCCAGGGCTGATGTGGTCCAAATGAGCTGATTCTGTTGCCACATCAGCTCCAGATCACTGTCCCTGGTTTCAGCTTCTCCTTGCAGATCCTCCTGAACCTCCTGCCTCTGCTCTCACGTGTCCTCCTCTGTGATCCAGATCACTGTCCTTGGTTTCATATGTTAACTTGTCCTGTCCAGTTTTTCTCTGATGAGCACCTCTGTCTGGATTTTTGAAGATCTTTAGTCTCAGAGTGACCGAGCAGGTTTTTCACAGACAGAATGTTCTGTTTCTTCAAGGACCACAGAGTTAACAAGAGTCAATTTACGACTGTGTCTGCTGTGTTTCAGGATCGTCGTTTTGTGAGTCTGTCTGAGGCCAGAGACAAACGTCTGCTCGTGGACTGGACGTCTGCAGATAGACCAGGTCAGTGAAGCCCTCATTAGAAACAGAAGCCTGGTTCTTCATCAGGCCGAGGATCCAGCTCCACAGTCTCTGTGGGTTCACCAGGTCATGATTTACCTGTGATCACTGAAGGAAAGAAACACGACTAAAATAACAGAGAGACGGCTAAGATAAAAGGACACAACTAACATAAAAGACAGGACAAAAACTAAGACATGACTAAAAAAAAGGAGACACGACTAACGTAAAAGACACACGACTAACATAAAAGACACAGGACAAAAAATACAGGACTAAAATAAAAGACACAAATAAAATAAAGGACACGACTAAGATAAAATACAGGACAAAAATAAAAGAGACAAGACTTAAACAGAGGACACGACTAAAATAACAGGCACAACTTAAATGAAAGGACACAGCCAAAGTAAAAGAGACATGAATAAAATATAAGAGACATGACTAAATTAAAAGACACGACTAAAATAAAAGATAAGACTAAAAATAAGAGAGGCACAACTAAAATAAAAGAGACGACTCAAAAAAAAGGACATGACTAAAAAAAGAGACAGGACTAAAAATAAGAGAGACATGACTAAAATAAAGGGGACAGGACTAAAATATGAGAGACACGACTAAAATAAAGGGGACAGGACTAAAATAAGAGAGACACGACTAAAATAAAGGAGACAGGACTAAAATAAGAGAGACACGACTAAAATAAAGGAGATATGACTAGAATGAAGAAGACATGACTAAAACAAAGGACAGGACTAAAATGAAAGAGGCACATCTAAAACTAGAAAAGCACTCAGAGAGCGCAGACCTCCGCCAAGCAGCTTCGGTCCAGTTTGGTGAAAATGGTCCTATCTGGCAATGTTAAAGAATCCTTTAAAAAATTCCTGGATCCAGACGGTGATCCGGATCACCCCCAAAATTTAATCAGTTCTTCCATATCCCATTTCCGACAATTCCTGAAAATTTCATCCAAATCCGTTCAGAACTTTTCAAGTAATTTTGAACACAAAATAACAGACAGACAAATGCCGGCAAAGACATAACCTCCTTGGTGGAGGTAATAAAAGAGATGACTTGAATAAAAGGGCATAACTAAAATAAAAGCCAGGACTGAAATAAAAGACAGGACTAAACAACAGAGAAACGACTAAAATAAAGGAGACATGACTAAAATGAAGAAGACATGGCTAAAATGAAAGAGACACGACTAAAATAAAAGACATTTTTACATTTTTTGGATGAGGAGCTGAAACCTGAAGTGTTTGACCTGCTCATACAAACATGACCCCTTCAGATGTGGCTTATATACATTTATGTGTATTTATATATAAATATATATAAATATAAAATATATATGTATATTTTTATATATATATATATATATATATATATATATATGTATATATATAGTCCACTTAGAGTCCGCCTCCCCTTCTGCGATAGTTACCAAAGTTATTCCCACAGTCTATATGGCAATCGTGTTAAGATCACTCTAACAGTAAAACACACGGTGAATGTAACAATAGATTAGCGTTTCAATCACTATGAAAGAAAGTTAAAATGAAACAAAGGTTTAATGGTCTCCAAAGTCCGTTATTGAGCTTGATAAAAGGGTAAAAAAAATCTCCACTTTACATGTAGTCCTTAACAACATCACTACGTCTTCTGTAACATTAATGTCCTCAAAATGTCTTTGTGAATTTTTCACGTAGTAAATATATGGTTGTTTCCCAAATTTGAGTTCCAGTGAGCTGTTTCTTTCACCTGTCAATCTTGTGTCTAAATGATGAGCATAATGTTAAAAGAAATTAGCCACGCATACCACACGTCTTGTTTACTGGCAAACATCACAAAAATAAAGTGTTGTATTCATGTGGTCCAAAAAGACGTCCTGTAATGCCTTTTACAGACATTGGATGGAAAAGAAATGTGCATTCTTTGCTCCTGTGGAGAGGTGTTGGTACAGCAGAAAGTACTGTGGCAGAAGAGGCAGTGCAAAGATTTGTTTTTTAATTAATAACTTTGCTTTGTACATAACAAACATGGCAAATACACATTCAGTGTGTCAACTTGGCATATACTTTCTAAGGGATCAGAATATTAATAAAGGATTGATGTCTATGGGAAAGTGGCTCAACAATTCATATATTTTAAAGCATTGGGGTTTTAATTAATTTGAGGGACTTTAAGTATAGTTTAAATTACAAAATTACAAAAAATAAACTTGGGGAATTACTTCATAATTCTATTTTTGTGAATAAAACATTTGACATGATACAAAATAATCTTGCAGCAGGATTCATTGTTTTTGGCTTGGAGGATTATTCCAAATGTTATAATGTTTGTTGAGATGAATTTGAGAAAGCTGGAATATGTTGTTTTATCCAATTATAAATGTCAGCCCAAATTAATTCAGATCATTACATGAAAAAATACATGGTCCGTAGTCTCGGTATCATTACCACAAAATGTACAAATATTATCATCAATTCCAAATCACAACATGAGCTAATCCTTAGAGGGATAAAAGTTATTCATAATTTGTAAGTGTGTTTCTTTAACTTTGGGGATAAGGGAAATTTCATGTAATTTGTTCTAAGTCTATCAGTTGAAGATTGATCAAATTTTTGTTATACATACATATATATATGTTTTTTCCTGGGAAAAGAATTCAGTGAAACAGTTTCTAATGAAATGATTATATAACTTTGTGACAGTGGGGCCAGTTGTGGTTGTATAGGTTGGACAATACATATTTTTTGTTACAAAGAGTATTCCTGGGGCAATGCTTTATGTAAATCAACAGTGTTACTTTAAAGGGCTGTATATATTTACAACAAAATTGATCATAATTTAGAAGATTCTCTCCTGAGTCAATTAAATCAACAATGGAACATATATTTTTATTTATATTTCTCCCAAACCAACCTTCATAAAACAGGACTTGTTCAGATACAGTATACATCTGTTATTCTACAGTGCAAACTTGTGGGGAGAGACATTGTGTACATATAACAATTTGCAATACAACAATGATTGCTTGAGGACCTCAGACCGTGATATAGGCAATTTATCAATGTTGAAGTCCGTCCTGAAAAGAAAGTTCAGACCTCCAATTTTTTTAAATAAGCAATTAGGAATATAATAACAAAAGGAGTCCCAATGTTTCAACCAAGATTTTACCCAATTTATTTTAATGGTTGCATCAAGGCAATCAAAATAAATTACTTTTCAACCTCCATCCTTTACATCTTTCACCAAGCTACCCTTTTTCAAATAATGTGGTCTATTCCTCCAAAAGGTATTTAAATTTATTTGGTTAATAGATTTTATCAGTTTATTTGGGATGGCACTGGAATGGGCTGGATCAATCCATCTTGATAAACATTCCATCTTTGTTGAATACATTTTTCCTAGTATTGGTATGTCTCACTGATGTCCTGAGTTTAATTTGGATTTACACTCTTTTATTTTCTATATCAAGTAATTGGCTGATCTTTTGATCCTTTGAAAGGTGAATACCTAAGTATTTAATTTCCGATTTGATTGGAATATTACATATTTCTTTAATTGGAGTTTCATGGTTCTTAAATACACCTGCTGGTGATACTTGGACACGTCGTCAGTAATGTACCCAGGGTCATAGGGTGTTTTGGGCCTTTAATCATCAGACACCCTCGCCCGGGCGACCCAGCCGGGGGTGAGCAGTCCCCAGCTCATGTCCAAGTAGCTTGTTGTTCCACGGACCTCCCCTACGGATCCGCAGCCACCGCGAGGCCTTCTCTGCGGCCTCGAGAATATTATTGGTGGCTCTCCTGGTCTGCAGTCCTCTTATGCCGAGGAGCTTCAGTGTGCACTGGAGAGAGTGGCCTGCGAAGCCTCGGCAACCGACTTCCACTGGCTCGCAACAGGCTTTCCAGCCATTTCTGCGGCACTCAGCGACGAGCTCTGCGTACTTGACCCTCTTTTGCTCGTTTGCCTCTTCAATCCGGTCCTCCCAGGGGACTGTTAGTTCCAACAGAATCACCTGTTTAGCTGACTCTGAAGTCAAGACCATGTCTGGGCGGAGTGAAGTGGTTGCAGTGTTGGAAACTTGAGTTGAGCTGGGCTGGTGTTGAGCCTTCTCGCCTGCTCTGACAAAAGCAATTGTTTTCTTGTGGGGGGCCTGGGACTTGTTGTTCTGCATTGCTGTACAGATGGTGTCTGCCAATGACCTGAGAACTTGGTCATAGCACCAGCGGTAACGCCCTTCCCCCAGTGCCTTTGGACAGCAGCTGAGGATGTGTTCCAGGGTGCCCCTTTTTCGGCACAGCTTGCACTCAGGTGTGTCTGTCAGGCCCCAGGTGTGCAGGTTCGCTGGGCTTGGGAGGACGTCATACACCGATTGGATGAGGAACTTGATGCGTAGTGGTTCAGCCAGCCAGAGGTCTGACCAGGTGATGGTTCGATGTCCAGCATGCTCCCATCTGGTCCAGACTCCTTGTTTGGCCATGCCGACCATCTTGCATATGCGTTCCTCTTCCACTTCTGCTCGGATCTCCTCCTGTACCAGTTGACGCCTCTCTTTTCCTTTAGCCAAGTTGTAGCGTGGCTTTGGGAAGCGACCAAGACCAGCTCGCCCCATTGCCACAGAGCCCAGTAAGCTTTTGTGCCTCAAGTGTGCCTCTGCTCTGTCAACTGCCTCCTGTGCCTGCCACTTGTGTCCAGTCTTCACCAGGATTCCAGCCGTGGCGACCTTAGCGTCCTTGGAGTCCCTGTACATCACCTCTCTACTGCGGGTGACTTTAAACTCCTCTGTTAGTCCGCTGAGGGGGAGGGGGAGCTTGTTGGTTCGGCCATACAGAGCTATGCTGCTCAAGGACCAGGGGAGCCCCAGCCATCTCCTGAGGTGCTGGCTGATGGACTTCTCCAGTGCCTCTACTTTGCCACTGGAACCTCGTAGACTAGCAGGGGCCAGAGTATTCTTGGCAGAACCCTGTGCTGGTAAATCCAGGCTTTAAACTTCCCTGGGAGGCCAGTTTTGTCAATGGCTGCAAGCCAGGCTGCCAGGTCGGTCTTCGTCCGTTGGAGTGCCCCTTTGTCCTTCAGAGTGCTGTTGAAGGTTTTTCCCAGGCTCTTTACGGGTTTCTCAGTGACTGATGGAATTTTGGTCCCTCCCAGGGTGAAGTGAAACTGGTCAGCCACTTTCCCTTTCTTTTAAACCAGGGTCCTGGACTTGGCAGGCTTAAAGCTCATCCTTGCCCATGAGATGATCCATTCAAGCCCTTGGAGGAGCCACCTGCACCCGGGAACAGATGTTGTCATGACTGTTAAGTCGTCCATGAAGGCCCTTATGGGAGGTTGTTGAGTCCCAGATCTTGACTTTGGACCTCTGCATTCCACCTCGGAAGACTTAACAATCATGTTCATAGCCAAAGCGAAGAGTGACACTGAGATAGTGCACCCAGTGATTATGCCCTTCTCCAGCCAGTGCCAGGCTGATGTTGCTTGGCCTGTGGAGACACGCACGCTGAAGTTGTTGTAGTAGTCCATTATGAGGGTACGGATCTTTACTGGAAGGTGGTGTCTTGCCCGGGCGGTCTTGACCAGCTTGTGTGGGATAGATCCGTAGGCATTGGTCAGGTCGAGCCAGATCACTGCCAGGTCTCCTTTGCTCTCTTTTGCCTCCCGAATCAGCTGAGAGACCACTCCCGTGTGCTCCAGGCAACCCGGTACTCCTGGAACTCCCCCTTTCTGGACAGCTGTGTCGATGTAAGGGTTCTTCAGGAGGAATTCTGTTAGGCACTGGGACAGGATCCTGAAAAAGATCTTGCTCTCCACGCTGAGCAGTGATATGATACGAAATTGCTCGATTTCTCTGAGTCCTCCTCCTTCGGAATCCAGACACCTTTGGCGTGCCTCCACTGGGCTGCAACACTCCCTCTTCTCGATATTACTTTGAGGATCTTCCAGAGGCGTGTGAGCAGCTGTGGACACTGCTTGTACACCTTGTAGGGTACTCCGCTGGGGCCGGGGGCAGAACCAGATCTTGCGGCTTTGACAGCTTGTTTGACCTCTGAAAGGGTAGGCTCAGTGCAGTTTAATTGGGTCGCTGGTTCTGGAGGTGCGGCCAGTGCCTTGCATGGGCCAAGTTCTTGGTCTCTTGAGGCGTCACTGAGTGTAATGTGCAGGTGGTGGTTGATCTCCTTGACAGGATAGGAAAGGTGACCACTTCGCTTCTGGCCAATAAGCTTCTTGGTGAAGCAAAAAGGGTTGCCAATGAAGGCAGTTCGCCTCCGTGTCCTTTCCTTGCCCCTCCTTCATGAATACTAAATAGTTCACATTTGTTGAGGTTTAATGCTAATCCTGAAGCTTTAGAGATTTTTTTTTAAATCAATAGTTACTGTAACTTGATGTTTTCAGTGCAAGGATTTAATCTGGAAAACCAGGTTTGTTGTTGATGTACTAATCTTACATAGCATTGTGATAAGTGGCTGGCTTTGGTCTGCCAAGGGACAGGAGGTGAAATTTATCTTTGGCTGTTCATTGATACATGTCCTTTATAAATATGTAAACTTTATCCTTCAGATTTCAGCGACCTGCTGCGATTCCAGCTTGGCAGTGGCCTATCACAGGGACTGCAACTGCAACTATACAAACAAAACAAGAATAGAAGGAGCACAGAGAAGTGCAAAGGCACCTTCATTTGCAAACACATACAAACACCACAGCATCAAACATGCAGAGAGAAACAGGCAGGTGGAGCAAGGTTTTCAAAAACTTAAAATATACGGAGCTGATCAGAAAACACCAAAACAGTGGAGAAAACTCCTGGCATGGTTGCAAACCAAGAAAACTTGCTGGAGTATGTCTTCAACATTGGAGCACATCTGCAAAAACCACAATTAGAAACACAACATCATTATAGGCCATGGGGACTAATGTCATGAAATTAAGATTAACGGGAGCAACACTGACACAACGCTTGTCATCAGTGTTTCTTGAAACATTTCATTTGTTCTTGAGAACATAGTCTTTAGCCCTTTGTTGCCTGGACCTATTTTTTAGATTTCTGCCCGGAACCACAAGGTCTATTTGAATACTTCTGGTTTCCCAGTACAGGGGACGCTTGTAAGATTTGTTGAGATGTGTCAATATGAGTATATGTGATATGGGTGAAGAGTAAATGAAGATGGCACACTGCAAAAATGTAAAAAAAAAAAAAAAAATCTAGCTGCATCTTAAAAAAAAAAAAGCATTTTCAGAAATAATATGAATATGAAAATGGCGTAATATAGTAAGTGGGTTGACACAGCAGAGCTGTACAGAGTTTGATATGTTATTCATTTGGTTGTTTTTCGAGTTGTGTTTAGGGAGTTTAAAAAAAGGTTAATATCGTCTTGTTGCCCAGGTTCTGCTCTTTAATTTAATCTATAGCATCCCTATGTAGGGTCGGGATTAGCACCTTATCTTTCGCTGTGTTTGCGACTGCCTCTCAAAGTCCCCCAGTTGGGGAACCCTCATTTTCCAAGGGTTTAACAGATTAACTGTTGTCAAAAAACTGTTCAGATAAAAATGAACTTCGATTCACTTCAGTTGTCAGTGGATTATCTTGAAGATTCAAACAAGGCAACTGGACTGTATTGAGTTTGTTGGGAAGACGTTTCACTTCTCATCCAAGAAGCTTCTTCAGTTCCAAATGGCTGGTGATGGAAGCAGATATTTATCTTGCTAGAGGAGAAAACAACAACGAAGGAAGGGAGGAGTTGGAGAACGACTCATAGAAACTCATCATAGGGTGATGTAACCCCTGAGAGTCGTTACCCTGAATGGGTTGTTAACTCCCCCTGTCATGTGAGGTGTTGTGGTCACAAGTGCCCAGGTGTGGATGTTTGGAGAACTTCCTGGGGAGAGAGCTTAGCACTACATTGTATGTGGCTGAGAGGTTGTGTCTGAGTCCACCACCTCTGTTAAGAGAAGGTTTCTCCAGTCTGGTGAAGATTGATCTTCACCAGACTGGAAGATTCCTCCCCTTCCTTTGTTGTTGTTTTCTCCTCTAGTAAGATAAATATCTGCTTCCATCACCAGCCATTTGGAACTGAAGAAGCTTCTTGGATGAGAAGTGAAACGTCTTCCCAACAAACTCAACACAGTCCAGTTGCATTGTTTTAATCTTCAAGATGACCATGAACTGGATGAATGAGAATCTACACAGACGTGTCGAGTGGATTCTTGCCGTTTCCAGCTGATTCTTGTAAACACCAGCCGTTCTCCACACAACTCCATCTGATTGGCTGAATATGATCATGTGATCTGTGGCTTTGTGTGTGATAGGTTCAATGGACTTTAAACTTTGATTGTAGAAGTATGTGCAAAAATCTCAGGTAGCAACAAACGGAATCTGATTCAGAAAAATCAGTTTTAATAAGTTAAAAATTGAGGTCCTCCCACTCTGGAGATCATTGTTTTCAAAAACTAAAGCAGATACGCAGCCTTGGCCCACCGCCTATAATGTTTGTAGAAGCAGTCTTACTGCCCAGGTGATGATTTTATACATATATTTTGGCAATGTATGGTATATGTAAAAAAAGTAAATATATATATGTACATTTATATAAAATTTAGTGTCGAACTGTTTTCAAGTTAATGAAGCAGTAACTGTAGTCGTTTGTCTAATAATAAATAAAATGAAATCAAAGCTAAAGGATCAGGTAGTTCCTCTGTTATATGATTTATTCATTAATAACTAAAATTAAAATATGGTCACAAATGACCTGAAGAAAGTTACAGTCCTGTGCTGATGTGGAGTTTTGGAGAGTTAGGAATAAAAAGTTTATTCACAGTCAACATTCTGTCAAAAACATCATATGTTAGGGATATGGTTCAAATAAACATTTTACTGCCAATAAGAATGTTTGTAAAGAGAAACCATCATCAGCCAGGGCAAGAATCAGTGTGTCTTTAATTGTTATTTAAATACTCTAACACTCAGACTGTCAGTTTTTAGCATTTTCTTCATAATAATAAGACTTTATTGAAATTAATCTTTGAGGTTAAATCTTGCACACTGCTGTAATATCACAGGGCTGATGCCCGATGGTGTGGTCTCTGGTGTTTCTGGCTTGATGGGCTGGGGCCCCTTTGGTTCAGACCGAGTTGGGGGCCTGGGCCTGGATTACTGTGCTCACTTTGGGGTCACAGGTCTTCCTCATGTTTGTTAAAATTGTTAACCTTGCACAGCAGCTGGATCCTTCTGACTCAATGTCAGAAGGATCCAGCTGGGATCCAGCTGGGATCCAGCTTGGAAAAATGGATCTGCCTGTAATCAGGCAGATCCATTTTTCCAAGCTCCAATCTACGACTGTTTGGCCCAAAGTGGGATGGTCCAATCAGAGTCCTTTAGAGCAGGAAGAGGTGGAGCTACAACAGCAGGAAGTGACCGCTCGTATAGATATTAGCATAGATGCTGACAGCTTCAGTAGCAGTTTGATCAGATGTGGACCACACTTCTTTATTAAATGATGAACAAACATCAGCACTACAAACTTCTTTGTAGTAAGGATACTTCAGCTCCACTTCTGACATGTTTTATCGAGAGTTTGTTTACGAAGTGACTCACGTTCTGTAGCACAGCAGCACCAACGACTATATTATCTGATTGGCCTGTAATAGTTGTTGATTGACAGAGCGATCATCCAATTACCCGCTGATATGTTTCTGAAAGGTTCTGCCCTCCCCAAACTCTTTCTAAGGGCTCTTTCCCAGATGGACCAGTGACATATATTGAACGGTCCGTCAGGTGTGTCGGGTTATAAAACTATTTCCCTCCCATGAGACTTGTTTGTCTCTCCTCATGGTTCATTATGTGTTTGATTTATTCTGCTGTCTGTCTGTCTGTCTGTCTAAACTATGCTTTTTGTTGGTTTCTTCCTTTTGTCCTTAAAGTCTTTGTTTTTAAAAATGCTATACAAAAAAGTTGTTGCTATCATTACCAATTTTATTATTACTATTATTATTGTTGTTATTATTATTATTATTATTATTATTATTATTATTATTATTATTATCATTGTTATCATTATTATTGTTATTATTATTACCATTATTATTGTTATTATGATTATTATTATTGTATGTTTGAAGGTGAGAATGAGTGTGATTAAGGCTCCCCTCCTCCTTCCCTCTTTTAAAACACCTCCACATAGTCTGTCTGCTTGGTCAGGACTCAGCAAAACAAACTGATTAAACAAAAGATCAGCCCTTCACTAACGATAGCCTGAAGAAAGCGCTCGCTCTGACACTATTTAGCAAATATGTTGGTGACCTTTGGGGGTCGAACTGTTAAGGCGTTAGCACAGGTCCGTGTCATGAGACGTTTACATGTTGTAATTTTTATGAAGTTCTATATTTAAATCATGCTATTTCTTAATTCATCTAATTCATCATTTAAATGAACAATATGGTTGACCATGTTTGCATTACTGTGTGAAATTAGCTCTGTCTACTCTCCGCCTGAAGAACAGTGAACACACCTGTCAGACACCTGGTGACTCAGTCTGTTCAGTGAGGGGACTGTCCCGGGACACCTGCATGACCCTGGTCTCAACGCGGTCCCCCTTCATTTTAGACGGTGTATTGGCTGTCTGGTTAGAAACGTGGCTGAAGGTCTTCAAGATTCAGTCCCTCAAACTCAGAACTTTAAAGATCTACTCAGATCTCCAAAGTCAGGGTGAGGGGCCTCTAAAGTCAGGGTGAGGGCCCTCGAAAATTACCCCTGTGTGTAACACTTCCTGTTTGGTCTTGGTCGTGTGTCCTCAGTGCGTCCTCAGTTCCTGGGTCCTCGGGTCTTTGAGGACTACGATCTGACCCGGGTCAGTGACTTCATCGACTGGAAGCCGTTCTTCGACGTGTGGCAGCTCAGAGGGAAGTACCCCAACAGAGGGTTCCCCAAGATCTTCAGGGACAAGACTGTGGGTAAGACCTCTCACTCGGACGCCTCCTCCAGGTGGGGGATACGCTCTCAGAGTAAGTCTGGATCTTCTCCATCCTGCAGGTGATGAGGCCCAGAAGGTCTTCAGTGATGGCCAGCGAATGCTCCGGCAGCTGATTGACAGCAGCAGCCTAAGGGGGCGGGGTCTGGTGGGATTCTGGCGTGCTCAGAGTGACGGCGATGACATCAATGTTTACCAAGATAATATCACAGCATGCAGGAACACAGAGCCGATCGCCACGTTTCATGGACTACGTCAACAGGTGAGGAACAAACACGTTTTTAATGTTTCATGGAGTCAGTGTGACCTGCTCCAGGTGAACACGACGTTTTTTATGTTTCACGGAGTCAGCGTGAC
The DNA here is from genome assembly GCA_037902135.1 of Cetoscarus ocellatus. Classification (NCBI taxonomy): domain Eukaryota; kingdom Metazoa; phylum Chordata; class Actinopteri; order Labriformes; family Labridae; genus Cetoscarus; species Cetoscarus ocellatus. The sequence goes on along the minus strand of JBAMNC010001774.1, from coordinate 325,437 downwards.
CTGCTCCAGGTGAACACAACGTTTTTTATGTTTCACGGAGTCAGCGTGACCTGCTCCAGGTGAACACGACGTTTTTTATGTTTCATGGAGTCAGCGTGACCTGCTTTAGGTGAACACAACGTTTTTAATGTTTCAGCGTGACCTGCTTTATGTGAACACGACGTTTTTTATGTTTCATGGAGTCAGCATGACCTGCTCCAGGTGAACACGATGTTTTTAATGTTTCATGGTGTCAGCGTGACCTGCTTTAGGTGAACACGATGTTTTTAATGTTTCATGGAGTCAGCGTGACCTGCTCCAGGTGGACACAAGGTTTTTAATGTTTCATGGTGTCAGCGTGACCTGCTCCAGGTGGACACAAGGTTTTTCATGTTTCATGGAGTCAGCGTGACCTGCTCCAAGTGAACACGACGTTTTTAATGTTTCATGGAGTCAGCGTGACCTGCTCCAGCTGAACACAATGTTTTTAATGTTTCATGGAGTCAGCATGACCTGCTCCAGGTGAACACAAGGTTTTTAATGTTTCACGGTGTCAGCGTGACCTGCTCCAGGTGAACACGATGTTTTTAATGTTTCATGGTGTCAGCGTGACCTGCTCTAGGTGAACATGATGTTTTTAATGTTTCATGGAGTCAGCGTGACCTGCTCCAGGTGAACACGATGTTTTTAATGTTTCATGGAGTCAGCGTGACCTGCTTTATGTGAACACCACGTTTTTAATGTTTCACGGAGTCAGCATGACCTGCTCCAGGTGAACACAAGGTTTTTAATGTTTCACGGTGTCAGCGTGACCTGCTCCAGGTGAACACAATGTTTTTAATGTTTCACGGTGTCGGCATGACCTGCTCCAGGTGTACACGATGTTTTTAATGTTTCATGGAGTCAGCGTGACCTGCTTTATGTGAACACTATGTTTTTAATGTTTCACGGTGTCAGCGTGACCTGCTCCAGGTGAACACAATGTTTTTAATGTTTCACGGTGTCACCGTGACCTGCTCCAGGTGAACACGATGTTTTTAATGTTTCATGGTGTCAGCATGACCTGCTCCAGGTGAACACGATGTTTTTTATGTTTCACGGTGTCAGCGTGACCTGCTCCAGGTGAACACAAGGTTTTTCATGTTTCATGGTGTCAGCGTGACTTCATTTTATTTTATTTTGACATTTTTATGTTTGTGAGCTCTTAACAAGCTGCTCCCTGGAGGTTTATAGAATTAAATTGGTGATCAGGACATAGAGTCTTTTTTTTTTTTTTTAATTACAAATCTGTCAACACACAAAAAACATACATTTCAACATTTTACTATTTGTTTTACAATTTCCAGCTGTATACAGAAGATTTAGTGTCATATTTAGTAAAAGTATACAAAGAATAAGTAGTTAACTGAATTAATTAAAAATAAACAAATGAATTAATAAAAGATAATAGGGAATCAAAAAGTACATGGTAGGAGGAAAAGGGAAAGAGAAGAAAAGAGAAGAGTCCAAGGAGGTGGTTGTGTAGTGTGTCCTGGCATAAACTCTCTGCAGGCTTCCACACTGCAGAGGCGTTGGAAGGTGTGAGTGGTCTTATTGCAGTATTAACTGGGCTCCATCTTTTGATGAAGATGATCTGTTTGGAGTCTCAGAGAGTCTGTGATCTTTTCCATTTTATATATTTCCCATACTTTTTCAGCCCAGGTATGGTATGTTGGGGGGGCTGGTTTCAGCCATTTGATTGTGATGCATTTAATGGCTGCTGTTAACAATATATGGAGCAAATATATTCTAGTCCTTCCCTCTATGCCATCAGGTATCACCCACAGTAGTGCCACCCTGAGATCCTCCGTTAAATCCAAACCAAACACCTCCCTTAAGATCTCAAATACCTCCCCCCAAAACAATCATAATTTAGGACATGACCAAAAAATATGTGCAATTCCCAATACCTGTCCCACACTCCCTCCAGCAATTATTTGAATGTGTTGGTCTGAATTTGGCAACTATAACTGGTGTCTTAAAAAAGCAGCTAATGACCTTCCACTTAAAGTCCCTCCAAACATTCACACTGGTCACTAGCTGGGCTTCAGTACATTTTTATGTGTAATGTGTTAAACTGACTCATACTTAAAAATGTTTGATGGAATTTACTGATGACTTTTCTTTTCTCCTCCTTAGTTTGAAGTTCTGTCAAGAAATCTTCAGTTGAACTAGGTCTCACAATTCTCACCCATTCTTTTGTTTTGTTAGAAAATCTTTTAATTGTAGGTACCTGAAAAAATCTGTATTTGGAAATGTGAATGTATTCCTTAACTGGTTGAACGTTTTTAAAACACCATTCTCAAGCAAGTGGTACACGTTGGTGAGTCCACGTCAGACCATTTTTTGAACCCAGCATCCAGGCGAGATGGGCTAAAATCTTTCATGAACCCAATGGCGGTCAATGCAGAAATTTGTTTAGGAAGCCGAAATGCCAATTTGATTTTCCTACAGATTTTTAGTGTTACTTTAGTCCACTCTCTCGTTTGACTCGAGAGAGATATCAGAGAGATATCTAAGAAAGAAAGGATATGTGGCGGCTGTGGGCAAAGGCTCTGTTCAGTTTTAAGGCACCGTGGGTGAGTGGAGTTTTGCAACCATACTATCAGAGGTTTTTCTGTGCAGCCCAGAAATAATATCTTCGATTTGGAAGTTTGAGTCTTCCACCTGTTTTTGATAACTGTAGTGTTTTCGGTCTAATCCTTGGACGCCTCCTCTGCCATACAAATGTTGAAATCAGTTTGTGTAATTTGTCAAATGTGGATTTTGAGATGTCAGAAGGCAACATGTGAAAAGGGTAAAGTAGTCTGGGTAAGACATTCATACAAATGCACTCTATTCATCCTAATAGTGAGAGGGGGAGAGTTGACCACCTGTCCAGGTCCTTGCTATTGTTTGAAATCAGATTTTTGTAATTTGTCTCATACAAATTTCCCAATGACAAAGGAATAAAAATTACCAAGTATTGAAAGACAGCACTAGGCCATCTGAACCTACTCTGTAGTTTCACTGTCCTGGAAATTCTGTTATTTATGTCTATGGCCATTGTTTTGTTCACGTTTATTTTATATCTTGAATAATATAGCATTTGGCAATACAGTCTTTTAGATATGGGATTGTTACGGATGGTTCTGATAGGTAGAGCAGCATATCATCTGTGTACAATGAAAACTTATGCTGTTATATTGTTATCATCTCTAATAAGTTGTGCCAGTGGTTCAGAGATTATCATTCTGGGTTTATCTCCCGGGCGTCTCTGTGTCAGACTATGGTGCGAGCACTCCACTCGTACGTCCATCTGCAGCATCTCTTTCCGGAGTTTGGAGATAGCTTCCGGTGAGCTTGAGCCCAGCAGTTCACCCACATTTGAGATCCTAATGTTGACTCGTTGCTGTCTGGCGTCTAATGAGTCACATTTTTCCTGCAGTTCTTTAGTTTGTTGTACCAGCACATTTACCGTGGCTTGAGTCAATGATACCTCGTCTGACCAAGTAGACAGCCCCCCCTCAAATTCTTTTATAGTTGCCTTCACTGAGTCGATTTCAGAGTGAATTGTGCTGGTGCTGTTTGTTATTTCAGCTCTGACAGCTTGTGTTTTGTTTGTTAGCTCTTGAAAGTCATCTGCCAAAGCTTTCTTCAGTTCCGCTTTCAGTACTGTCGCTATATCTTTTCTCAAGGTCATCATAATATCTGCTTTCAGCGCTGCATCCGTGGTCTGTCTTCCTACTGGCACAGGTGAGGGTTGTTTGGGGGCGGCTGCTGAACTCTTCCTTATGGTGGCGTTAGGCCTTGGTCCCAGTGGAGCGTTCTCAACTTATATGCCATCCACGGCAGACCTACTGATTTGAAATGAAGTCTCTTGCTCCAGATGACTCGTTTTGCAATGGTAAAAGTTTTGAAATGTCGTTATAAAGTTCTTTTTAAAAAGATTCCACGATAGCTCTGAAAAATAATTATGTCTTATTCCATGTGTGGCTCGCCAGCGCCCCCCGGACATAGAGTCTATTTAATCAGGACTCTGGGGGCCCTGAGGACAGATATACGTTTATTATTTTAATATGTTTATATATGTTTCTATGTTTATATATGTTTCTATGTTCATATATGTTTCTATGTTTATATATGTTTCTATGTTTATATTTGTTTCTATGTTCATATATGTTTCTATGTTCATATATCTTTCTATGTTTATATATGTTTCTATGTTTATATATGTTTCTATGTTTATATATGTTTCTGTGTTCATGTTTCAGTGTTTATATATGTTTCTATGTTCATATATTTTTCTATGGTTACATATGTTTCTATGTTTATATATGTTTCTCTGTTCATATATGTTTCTATGTTTCTATGTTCATATATGTTTCTATGTTAATATATGTTTCTATGTTTATATATGTTTCTATGTTCATATATGTTTATATATGTTTCTATGTTCATAGATTTTTCTATGGTTATATATGTTTCTATGTTTATATATGTTGCTGTGTTTATATATGTTTCTATGTTCATATATGTTTCTGTGTTTATATATGTTTCTCTGTTCATATAAGTTTCTATGTTTATATATGTTTCAGTGTTCATATACGTTTCTATATTTATATATGTTTCAGTGTTCATATATGTTTCGATGTTTATATATGTTTCTATGTTCATATATGTTTTCAATGTTTATGTATGTTTCTATGTTTATATATGTTTCGATGTTCATATATGTTTCTATATTTATATATGTTTCTGTGTTTATATATGTTTCTATGTTTATATATGTTTATGTATTCATATATGGTTCCATGTTTATATATGTTTCTATGTTCATATATGGTTCCATGTTTATATATGTTTCTATGTTCATATATTTTTCTATGTTCATATATGTTTCTATGTTCATATATGGTTCCATGTTTATATATGTTTCTATGTTCATATATGTTTCTATGTTTATATATGGTTCAGTGTTTATATATGTTTTTATGTTCATATATGTTTCTATGTTTATATATGTTTCTATGTTTATATGATTCTATGTTTATATATGTTTCTATGTTCATATATGTTGATATATGTTTATTTGTTTAAGGTGGAGAAGCCTGACGGCTCGGGGCCCTACATGTGTTTGTCAGACTTCGTGGCCCCTGGGGACAGTGGCGTGGAGGACTATGTAGGCCTGTTTGCTGTGGGGGTGTTTGGGGCCGAGGAGCTGAGTCAGCAGTTCCAGGATCAGGGGGACGACTACAGCAGCATCATGGTCAAAGCCCTGGCTGACCGACTGGCTGAGGTGAGGTCCACCTCGGTTTAGTCCAGCTCCAGGTCCAGAGGCCCCTTCGTGGGTGGCTGAGAGGTCTTTGATCTGATGTGGTCCAGTCCTGAACACAGACCTGTGGGGGTCACTGACGTTCTTTGGTGTCTCGGTTCCTCAGGCGTTTGCAGAGGAGCTTCACTGTCGTGTCCGCAGAGATCTTTGGGGTTACAGCTGCGAAGAGGACTTGAACCCCTCAGACCTGCACAGGGTCCGGTATCAGGGGATCAGACCTGCAGCAGGGTACCCCAGTCAGCCTGACCACACAGAGAAGACCACCATGTGGAGCCTGGCTCAGATCCACCAGAGGACCGGTGAGAGCCCATGTCTGTTAGAGAAGGTCCTCCAGAGTCTTGGACTTTAGCAGAAGTCCTGGTCTCCTGTTTTTAAAGGTCTGAATCAGCAGAGCGGCTCCTGCAGGCCGTCTGAGGAGCATCATCAGGATCTCCAAACGTTAGCTCAGGTCTCCTCAGGGATACCGCTGTGTTTATCATGCAGCTGTGAGCTCAGCAGGACATAATAATTATTATGAATATGAAACAAATGAAAGTTCACAAACATGAACTTATTTATGTTAAATTCAAATCAACAGGAGCTTCACCTCAGTGACTAATATTCATCCTTAAATCTGATTGTCATTGTCTTTGTTACCACCCAGAATGTCTGATACTGCCCTTTTTCACTTCTTAAACTCTTACATAATTATTTTTCTTATTTTATTTAATCTTCAGTTTTTATTTTACTTCTGTGTTGTTTAGGGGTTTTTTTTACTTCATTTTATTTTGTTTAATTGTATTTCTATTTTGTTTTTTGTGTTTTGTTTTGAATTTATTGTTATTATTTTATATTGATGTATTTCTTATTTTATTTTGTTTAAACTTTTTTTAACATTCTATGTTCTATTTGAGCTTATTTAAATATATTTTTTTGTTTTGTTTGTCTTGTTTATTGTTATTTTGTGTAGTTTTGTTTTCTTTGTTTTGTAAATTTTTATTTTTTATTTAATTGTATTTTGTCAGTGGTGGTATTTTATTTAATTTTTTTGTTTTTTTGTTTCAATTTATATCAGTTTTGTTATAGGTCATTTTTATTTTGTTTAGTTTTTACATGACATTTACATACTGCATTATTAAGCTGATTTAAGAATAAGAAGCCCTGTCTTTATTTATCATAATGATCATTAGTTTGTTAAAATGACTCTCAGCTTTTATGTACATATTTTCTTTGGTTGCTTATTGTTAATATTATGATTGTATTTATGTCCTGGCTGTATTTTTCATATCTTGTTTTATGTTTATGTCAATTAATGTCAGGTATCAGTCTGACTGAGTCCCTGGCCATGTCTCCGGCTGCTTCAGTGTCTGGACTTTATTTCTCTCATCCTCAAGCCTCCTACTTCGCCGTGGGAAAGATCAACAAGGAGCAGGTACTCACCAGAATATGTGATATATTTATGAACTGGCGTTCAGTTAGTAATCATTAATTAAACCTCATTGATCTGAAATTATGCAGCTAAATACTTTAATATATTATATATTAAAATAAAGTTATTGATCTGTAATTATTCAGTTTTTTATTTAAATATATTTATTTATTTATTAAACATCATTGATCTGTAATTATTCAGTTTAATATTTAAATTTGCAGTATATTTATTTAACTTACTGATCAGTCATTATTCAGTTTAATGTATCATATATATTATGTATTAAATTCATTAACTGTGATGATTTAGTTTATTATTACCGTAAAATACCAAATAAATGCCGAGTTCCAATTAATCGCCGAGTCCCAGATAAACGCAGGGTGTAGCAGCACATTTTGACAAATAAACGCCCGTTCCAAATAAATGCCGAGTCCAATTTATTAGGCACAGCCTACGAGCTAAGGTCAGAGTTACAGTAGGCTACACACCTGCAAACGCTGAGGTACCAACTGACAGCTGACGCTTGAAAAGTGATTTATTCAAATAGAAACATGATCAGACTGAACCTTATCAGTCCGCATGGTTTATTTGTCTCTCGAGACGTCCTGTCGGCTCGCTTCTCCCCCCTCTGTATGTCAACAAATGCACGTTGGTGTGAGGAGCTCTGTTTTACAACAGTGCAGTTACACTCAATGACCACTACGTCTAGGGCACTAGAGAGCAGAAAGCCAGAATCTTACATACTGGGGCTTTAAAAATTCAAAGAAGAAGACGTTGTCACTGCAGCTGCATGTTGTTTGCCCTTAACTAACGTCAGGTGGCCAGTCACATCAGTTGCCGGTACACTGCTGCTGATCGCCATGGCCCCGGTACAGCGGGAAAACAGTAAGACCTTAACTTAACTAGTTCCTCACCAGTATTAAGAGTGTTTAGAGAGTGCTGAGTTTAAAGAAGAAAACAAAAGTATAACTATGGTACTGTAATCTTGCCTTGAAAATGTAAAGGTGATATTTATACTGGTGTAAATAAATATGATTACATTTACCATATTTTTTCATTTTTTGCTAAGCACGATTTTTGTGAGAAAGAAAACGCCTGTTCCAAATAAACGCCCCGGCTGATATTTGGTATTTTACGGTATACATTAAACTGTATTTCTGTATTTCAGTAATCACAGTGAAGTTTCTGATGAGG